>VFFE01009207.1:6545937-6781952 GCA_008921705.1 Burhinus oedicnemus
CCCCGCCCCCTACTGCCCGAGGTCCCGCCCCCCCGCGCTCATTGGCTTCCCGCGCGCCGGCCTTCACCGCTCCGCGCCCCCCGCCGGCGGGGCCCTGGCGGCCCGCAGCCAATCGCCGTCAGCGAGCCTGTCGCCCCGCCCCTCTATCCCCACCGCCCCCCGTACCGGGCCGCGGATTGGCCGCGCTAGCGAAGCTGCCCACAAGCCGTCAGCGCCCGGATTGGCCGAGCACCGCCCCGCGGCGACGCCTCCTGGCGGTGGCAGCGAGAGCGGCACGTGGGGTTCGGGGCGTGGTTTGTTTTTCCGCTCCCTCTCGGGCTCGGCCGCGAGGGAGGGGTCACGTGCCGGGGGAGGTGTCCCGCGAGCAGCGGCCACGCGTCACGTGAAGCGGGCAAGATGGCGGCTCCCGCGGACAGTAAGGCGCCAGAGCCGGGCGGCGCTGTTCTGCTCCCCTCCCCGTCCTGCCAGCGGGACCCGGGCGGCGTATCACCCTCTACTCTTATCTGTTACAGGCGCCGACCTGGAGGCCTCGCTGCTGAGCTTCGAGAAGCTGGACCGCGCCTCCCCGGACCTGTGGCCCGAGCAGCGTAAGTCCGGCGGGCCCGCGGCTGTCCGTCAGCGGGGAGGGGGGAGGGAAGCTCGCCTGGCCGTTCCTCGGGCAGCTACGCGGGCTGGGCCGGGCCGGGCCCACAGGGGCCGGGCGGGGTGTGGGGTGCTGCTGGTGGAGGCGCTCATCCCCTGCCGTCCTTCGTTGTCTCTTCCTAGTGCCCGGGGTTGCCGAGTTCGCCGCCTCCTTCAAAAGCGTGAGTGAGCGCTGCTTTGCCTTTCGTGTTTCCCGCCATCCCCCCTCTTCCCCCCCTTCCCCTGTGGTGGTAGGTCTGCTGTTCCCTCTTGTGGGCTTTACATCTGTGTCCCGCAAAACGTATCTCAGTGAGAACTTCGGTATGTGTTAGAATAATCCTTTTGTTTTCAGTATTTCTTTCATATAACCTTATGGAGCTTACTGTGAATGGCAGTTATGCCTTGGAAGAAATAAAAGGTTTTAAACTTTAGGAAATCCCGCTTTTCCTACTGACTTTGACTTGTGGGTGGTAGTGTGCCATTTTTAACTCTTAAAAAGTCCAGGGTAAGCTAAAAACCAAGATTAACCATAACAGTATCTCTATAAAGCACCTGGAACTCTCATATTTTTGATGTCAGTGTAACTAACTTTCAATGTGAGATCAGACTTTTTTGTACAGTTTTAAAAATGCACTTGTCCGCGTATGAACTTTTATTTTTTTCAAAACAGCCTATTACAAGTTCTCCTCCCAAGTGGATGGCTGAATTAGAAAATGATGATATCGATATGTTAAAGGGTGAGTATGGACATTATGTTTAGGCAGTAAGGTTGCCAAAGCAGATAGGAATTCAGTACTTAAGAGGCTTAAAACAGTTCTTTAAACATTTGGAGGTGAAGGTGTGGGGAGTAGTCCCTTTTTGTTGTTCGGTACTTATTTCAGAGGGTTTTTTTGTCCTGGATGCCCAAATACTCGTGGGTTGGTTGTTCTTTTGTTTGGGTTTTTTTTTTTTTATTACACCGTTGATTTGTCTCATTTCTGAAGGCAGAAGTCTTCCATCAGTAAGCCCTGTGGCCTCAGATCTCTAGCCCTCACATTTGCAGAATCTCCAGCTCGGGAGTCTCTTTATCTTGTTAACGATATATATTTTTCATTAATCTAGTGATCTCCAAGAGAATATCCAGAGATCAGTGGCAGGCTAATTTTTTTCAAAACAAGCATGCAAGAACTAGGTGAAGCAGTGTAACATTACATAAATATAGTTACCTCGCTTACCAGTCTCTTACTGCATAAGTATAGTGGATGTCTCCTGTATTTTGACAAGTGGCATGAATTTTTTGATGAGCTTCAGCTGATCAAACTTGGTGAGCAGCTTAGACTTGTTGATTGACTTGTTCAGAGGTGCTCTATATGTGTGTCTTTGCTCATAGATCCAAGATCTCTAATTGAACGGTAAGGCTGTATGAGCAAGTTACAGAAGGGCTAGCTAGCATGTAGATTTGCTGCATATTACAGCTATTAGTTTGCAGTAAACATCCTTGAGCATGCTCTGCCGCTCATGTGAATTCCGGATAAACTGCTCCAAAGTGGAAATGGGACAAAATAACTTTGACTTGCTGGAAGAAATGTGCTAAACACACATTATTAATGTATAGTAAGCATACTCTTTTATAGCTTGTTCACGTAGCCATGTGAATTTACAAGAATTTCCAAAATATGGGGCAAGTTGCTCATAGTAATGGTGGCAGATTGCAGTATGAACCAGATCTGTGGCTGTCTTTTTCAGTAGAGAAAGCTGGTCTTTTCTCACTGTGTTAAAATCGGGGGTGGCATCAGCCTGAATTTCAAACATACTCTGTTCACTGGAAATAGGTATTGTCAGAAGTATGACTTGAAAGTGCTCTGTATAGTAGTAAACAGATGAACTGTCACTAGAGGGCTACAGACAGTGTTAAAATTAACGCTTTCTCTCTTCTTAGAGTTGGGGAGCCTCACTACAGCTAACCTGATGGAGAAGGTTCGTGGCCTGCAGAACCTGGCTTATCAGCTGGGACTGGATGAATGTAAGTGCTATATGCAGATGTGACTGACTGCATTGCCAATCTTCCCGCTAAAACATGCCCTCGTGGTACATTTGTAGCTGGAAAAGTGCATTGGCGGATTTGGCAAGCATCTGACAGTCACAGTGACCTTCTGAAACAGGATGAGAGAGTGAGCTTACGTCTCCAACTTACAGCCTGCTGGCATGGGGGGAAAACGTCTTAGCAGAAATAACAAGAGGTCATATGTCAATCTGGTGTTGTCTAGTGGCATATAGACTTCTGTTCCTGACTTAACATTGCCTTAGATAAATCAGGTCACTTTGCTTAATTTCCCACTCAGATACTGAAGCTATTTCTCACAATACTTGTGGCAGTACTTCTGTCAAACTTCATGCACTTCCTACACAGTGAAACTTCTGCTTATGTGTAGGATTTTGCTATCACTTAGTGTTCATACTGTTTTCTGCTTCTGTAGTTGTTATTTTTTTCCACACTCAATTGTGGCAGGAGATGATGTCACTGAGTATTAAAGCTGACCTTCATCCCACTTATAAACAGCCAATTTTTATCACTTTTTTGAAGAAGGAGCTGCTTTCTTCATAGCATTTAGGACTCTTGTTAACAGGTTGATCCAGCTTTGAGGATTTCAAGAGTATTGTGTTTCTTTTAAGTGCTGCTTCTACATACTGACACATTTATTTTTTTCTGCTTAATTTTACTCTAGCATATACCTTAGTTGCAGTTACTCTTGGGCTGCACAAAGCACCAAAAGTTTTAAAGCTTACAGGTCTTTCACCTTCCTTTCAGTGGGTAACAAAAAGCAGTAATAGACCTTTAGAGTCTGCCTGACTGTAACCCTAGGATATCCTAGTGCTTTCTTATTAGCAGATCATTAAGCCTATTTTAACACACTCCCTGCAAGTTTATTTTACTTTCAGTGTTGACATCCATTAAGACTGTGTAAAGCATTTAGTGAAGTAGAAGTTGAAGTATAACAATGTAAAACTGAATCAAATACAAAGATTGGCTGATGATTGGCTTTCTCAGTTAAGCTGTAGGATTAAATGTCAGATAGCTTTGTCCTGCTAAATGGAGTTTAAGCAGAGCCTGAGTTACATTAAAGCTAACAACGTTGTTGTTTCCTTAGCATTATTTTTTGTGTGCATTTCCATTTATTTTTTACTGAGAACAAATAAATACATAAAGAAGACAAAGTGAGCAAACGATGAAATATCTGAGGTTCAACAGTTCTAACTTTTAGTCTTTAGTAACTGAAATCTTGAATTTTCAAGCTTTATTAAGGGTCTCCATGTTTGTAACTTTTTGTCACTGAAGTCTGTTTTCCTTTAGGCTATAATACATGGAATGCTTTGTGTGTCATACATTTATTTTAGGAAAACTTTCACAGAAAATTAGATGCAGAGTTTGGACAGAGCTTCTCAGGACTGTTTTTCCTCTACTGTTTTTTTTTTTTTTTCTAGTATAGACTTAGATAAGTGAGAGAACAAGAAGAAAATTCAAAAGATCTATTCATTACAGTTAAGGGACTTGTGGTTTTGGTGCAGAGGTTTTGAATTTGATTATCTCTTTGTGTATTGAAATTTAATAGTCCCCTTTTGACTTCACTGGTAATTGGAACTAGCTATCAAAACCGGGATTAAAACTGCTGCTGCTCAGTCTCCTCTAGATGGCAGCATGAGGCTTCCCGTAGAAGTCTTGCTGCATATTTTTTATAAAACTGTACCATTTCAGTCATGATTTCAAATTCTTTTTCCCAATATTGTTTTTTGTGACACATTTCCTGTTCTAAATATGCACTGTCTTTTTTTTCCACAGTATTTTCAAACGTTTTATCTGTATTGAGTGTGAGAAACAACTCTGCTTCATTGTGTTAGCAACTTTCCAACTCTCCACTTCTACATCGCATCTCAAATCCTTTGTATTTTCAAAGACTTCTGTCTTCATCCAAGTTATTGATAAAATGCTGTGCAGAACCAGAGTGATTCCTGCAGCAGTCCATGACAGATGTATCTATTGAGACATTGTAGTTATGTCGTGAATTCTGTTATTGAACCAGTTGACAGCACACTTCATGTTAATTTTGCATTAGAATTCATTAGCCAAAGTGACATGTGGGACTGGGTACCTTTTGAAAAGTTTATTCATCAAGGTACTATTGCAACACTAAAATTGAAATCTAAGCAATTGATTTGACATGATGTAGTTTGAAAAATGAATAGTTACTGAATTACATACCTTGTTTCTTAAATTAATGTGAATGTCTTACTATTTTGTCTATATAAGCAGGCTTTCTTGACAAATTTGGAACAAATGTATTGAATGCTTTGTCTGTCTTCATTGCTTTCATTTAGGAATGGTTAAATACTGTTATCTGGGTTCCACGTTCTTATTGTATATAATTCCTGCTGTCCCTAACTTCTCAGTTCCTCTTTTGGTCACTTGCTTCTTACAGATTTCTGTTCTTTGCAACTAACTTTCCCCTCTCTTTTTCCCATAGACTTACCTTTTATTTTCTGTAACCCTGGCTATTTTGTGGAATGCCCCATGGCTTCTGTGAATCAAATCAAATTGTTAAATTATATTTCCTTTCCAGCTTGCTTGACATCTGGTTTGATTTACAGTTGTCCTCCACTTCTAAAAGTAGACAGTTTTACAGTCACTACTGTTTCAGTGGTCTGCACTTTAAGCTGCAGATTCTTATGTGATTTTTAATAATTATATCTTAATTAGTGCAGATTTCTGTGAAAGTTTTTCTTTATCAGATGAAACTGAATAAACTTGTCCTGCTTGGATTGTAACAGTAAGTTCAAGGAACAGTTGACTAGAAAGTTCAGAGGTGGCTTTTACTGTTAGAGGTCTGAGATACAGTGAATGTCATTCAGGCTGGAATAACGCTAACAGAGCTTCCTCTGATATTTTATATGGGCATCTGAGGAGTCAGGTTTCTTACCCTCTTGTTATGATTTCTGTGCAGTCTAGCATGTACCTGTTTAGACTGCAGTAGCTTTATCTGATAACAGACCAGGGATGATAGTGTCAAAATAGACCTTTGACATCTGGAACGGTTAATGCTATTTTTGATAATGCCCATTCCCTCCTCCTTGTCTGAGGGTTCAGTTACTTCTTTCTGAATAAGGTAACTGTTAATCTGTCCAGTGATGTATCTGATTCTTCTAGCTTCAGTAGTATCTGATACATTTAGTTCCTACTCAGACCAGATAAGTTGCTTATTTTTGGTGTTGTTTTATCTTTATAGTTTAAAAAGACTACTTTTTGGCAGATACTTTGCAACTTTGTCATAATTTTTTTTTTTAACCAAATGGATAAGCGAGCACTTTGCTGGCTGCATGATCTCCTGTACTTTCATTTCCCTTTTTCTAAGATGCAGGCCATTAAACTGCCAATAAAATATGTGCTGTCTTCCATAAATCAGAATTTCTTATTTGCACCATTTAATTTGCTGATGACTTAGCGTTGAAGATCTTTCTTGTGGATCAGAGAGGATCTCCAAGATGATCATGGGGAATCTCTTCTTCAGCTCTCCTAGCATGCCAGTAGGTGGATTCTTGCTCACTCGTGTCTGTTCCTTACAGAATATTCTTCCCTCCTTAGCACAGAATTCACCTGATGGATAGCCTTCCTTGAATGAAGCAGGATTTTTGTAGCATGAACCAATGATTGATTGATTTTTTTTTTTTTTTTATTCTCCTCTGAAAGGATAGGCTATCCTTAGGTCTCTGATTTGTGTATTTATTCTTTGCTACAAAGTGGTTCTGGAGTTCTCCAGCAGCTTCTGGGCTCAGGACCTGATATCAATAACAATAAAATCTTTTAAAAATAAATTATTTTTCAACACCTCTTCTGAGGTCTCAGCTTGTGTTTCCTTGCCTCCTTTTTAAGCTATGTGAAATTCTACCTAATCCTCTCACTTGTTCCTGCTTTTCTCTTTTTGCTTCAGTTCTCTCATTGAAGCTTCTGTTTTCCTTCTATTAAAGAGTTATTTTATCAGTCAGAATACGTTGAAACCATTTTTAGTATTAAAAATCCTGCTTTGCGTGGATTTTGCTGTCCCTGTTAATGAGTATTGTAAGGGAAGAGGAATGGGGCTCAATGAACACCCATATAGTTAGGGCGGTATAATACCACTGCTGAATGTGAGCTGCAGCCAGTTGGTGAGTCTCATCTCTGCTGTTGGCAGAAGTCTGGGAGGAAAAAAGGTATAGGCATATCGCCTGGTTACAGGCTTTTTCCCCTGTCTGCCTCCAGCTTTGCTTGGAATGGGGTACTGAGCACCACAGAATGAGGAGACCCCAGCTGATGTAGCAAGGAAGAGCGAGGTAGTTCTTATCTGGGAACCCAGTCACAGATCCTGACTCAATGTTTGTGGCCCACAAAGCAGCAAGTTTCAAAACAGTTTGTGTAAATAACTGCAAATTTAGATTCCCAGCTCTGTTTTTCCACTGTATGACCCATTACAGTTTTCAGAGCAACTGAGTCAAAGTTGACTTTAGAAGTTGTGTTTTGTTTTTTTTTTTTTAAAGTCTTGGTTTCATGAGCTAGCAGTTCTGAGAAGTGCTTGTGTTGCTAGGAAGCAAACTTGGTGCTAAGAGATTTTTATTATCCTTGATTGCAGTTATTTTTAAAGATCTGCCCTGTCATCCTTTTGAATATATGTATACAGAGAGGTGTATCTGAAAGCTACATACACAGAGAAAAATCAGATTTTCTAAAAAAAAAAAATAAATTAAAAGTAAAATTAAAAAATTGGGTTTTTTCCAAACTTTGGAACAAACCTATGTGTAAAAGTAACAGATAGGTAGGATGGGGAAGCGGGAGAAGCACCGTGTCACTTAAGGAATGTGGTTGTCCATGGACTTTCTGAAGACCCTGCTATTGCTTCCCTGTTAATCTTTGATATTTTTCAGATAACACCTGCTATATTAGTTCAGAAGTTCTAAAATGTATATATGTAGCTGGTATCACCACCATGTTTATAAAATCTCAATGATGGCAGAGAGGTTACCTGACTGCTATGCTGTGACAGTATAGGTTCGGTGATATCGCTAGTGCAAGACTTCCTGAAAAGCCTATTCTTTTTAAGCCCTAATATGTTTGTGGAGACAATGGTGTTTTTGTGTAGTATCTGCTTTAAGTATTACAAAATGTGGGATAACTGACCCCACAGATGTGAATACAATTTATAATTTCCCTGTCAGTGATTTTTGCTCATCTTCTGTCTTCGAATAAATTTTTATTTGGAGTTGAAGCTGTTTTGCACTTTTTCTCCTGTAAAATTAGGAGTGTAACAATGACTGTATTATCCAATGTCAAATCCTCACAATCCTTCAAGAGCAATGCGACAGTTACTGAACATGATCAACCAAGTCTCCCTGTTTATAGTCCCCTGTGGTTTTGTGTGCCCTGGCTTTCACTGGACTGTAGCAACTCTGCTCCCGTTTTCTTTGTTATGCTGATTTATTTTCTGTATATGTTCAAGCAAATTAAATACGAAGGGTACAGTGGAAGAGCTATTTGATGCTAGCTATCAAGAGCCCAAGAATTAGACCTGGCTGACATGGGAGATGTTAGGTGAACAGCAAAAAGTTGGCGATCGCGTAGCACCACAGACTGATAAAGGAAAAATCAGCCAGGGTTCAGTCAGTCAGTGATAGTTTTCCTTAATATGAAGAATGAGTAAATGACTAGGAGTGTTTAGCCTGGAGAGAGACAACTGGTGCAGTACATGAAAAAGATCTGTAAAATTGATTAATGCAGAGAAAGTGTGAATAGGGAGTGACTTCACTGTTTCTCATGGTATAAGAGTCAGAATAAAATAGTGTGTCAGGACAGACACGAGGAGGTACTTGCGCTGTGCATTAAAGTCAGAACTCATCGCCAGTGGAGGCTGTGGGCACAGAGTTTATCTTGCTCAATAAATGAGACAAATTATTGGAAGATAAATCCATCGAAGGTTTCTGACCACAGGGAAGACACCAGTAGCTTGGAGATCTTGGAGATGTGGAAAGCTGGGAGAGATTACTAGGCAGGTACAGCTATGTGCTTCCCTGCTCTTACACTGTTATATAGGCATTTGCTGTCAGCATGTCAGAGTCAGGGTGGTGGCTTGGAAGGATGTTTTGTTTGACAGTGGATTTTCTTTGTTTATTTATTTATTTTAGTAATAGGGTAGACTACATGGCAGTTAAGCAACCACTGCCAGAAATCACTGAGGTGTCCCTGTAATGGAGAGACCCTTCCAGAGACAGCAAGAGATGGATGGGCACATGAATGAGGAACAGCTACTTTGCTCCCAAGTTAAGCTGTCCTTGGTTGTGAATTGTAGTTCTCTGCAGCCTCAGCAGCCTCCGAAATTTCTGGAAAATCGTAAAGGAGTCTTTCTGAACTCCAAGCTGTTTACAGATCACCACTCTTTCTCAGATTGGTAGCCTTTGGTTTTTCATTTCTCTCAGATAAATGTTGTCTGTTGTGATCTCTTGCCTGCAAGTTTAGCTTTTTTTGTAGGTTTGAGGTAGAGCAGTTCCATCTCTTTCCTTCAGCAGGATTTAACTGTAGCATGTTTTGAAACATATACTTAGTTCTGCCTGTGATCCTTGCAGGCTGCTCTTGACATAGATAATTTCAAAGTTAGGATAGCTCTTCCATACATGGTTGAATGTGAATTCACTCATTGAGTTGTTTTGTTGTGGGTTTTTTAATTTTAATTTTTTTTCCCCTTTTTTAATGCTGATCATAGGTAGGATATGTTTAAATCAGGGGCTCCATCTTTGGTGGACTGAACTTGTGTTATCTGTTAAACTAAAAAACAAGGCATGACAGTTATTAAACTTGAACTTTGTGTAAGTTGTTGAATTAGAATCAAAGTAAGGAAAGGAGGAAGGACAATGTATCCTCTTACTGAAACATCTCTTTCCTTTTCTGTAATGGATTGTCTTTTCTAGAGTGCTACATGTAGTACCAACATGCAGCCTGTAGGCCCCATGCAAAACACCTGGCCTGGATACCTGAACAGGCTTATATCAATGTTGTAATTGATCAGATAAAAATATTTCCTGACTGTAAGCACTTTTTCTTTAGTCCTGAGTCCATCAACACAGGGCTTTTTAAGCTCAGAATCCTTACCTTATATTTGTGAACATGCCCCCACTTCCTGCAGTACAGTTGCCTTGTGTGTTTTCTAGTTGCCTAGTGCCTTTTCTAGTCCGTATGTACATTTCTAACAAAATGTTTCAGATTCTTACATTTGTAGGAAATCAACATATCAACAGGTATGCAAAGTAAAGAGTGTTTTAATATTCAGGGTGTCAGAGGGGTGCCTGTCTCATGGCGTCTTCTGAAATCCCTTGTTGGTCCTTTTTAGTAAAAGCTGTATGTCTACTCTCTGCAGTCTGGGAACTTGCATGAAAAAATGAACTGGATTCTTTCTTGTTTCTTGTTATCCAAAATGAGGTTTTGGAATCTATGTAGAAGAGCAGACTCTTTCCTGAACATGAACTCCTTTCTTATTTCCTTGGAGAAATAGACTACTCAAAGTGTTGTGGTGGAGCTGGAGAAGAGAACTGACTTTTGGAGAAGGAAGAAGGAAATAAAGTGAAAGAGGATCACGTGATGTGGATCCAAATCTAGATCCCACAGCAGGAGTCTCAGTGCCAGTTATTAGAAAGATATAGCAATGTTCTTAACATCTTGACTGCTGACAAAAAAGTAAGGAGGATGCTCACTTTTTCTTTGTTAAAAGCTGGCACCTCCAGAAGTATAGTGCTTCTAGCACTACTGTGTCTGTATTAATCTGAAACAAGAAGGAAGAAAATGTGTTTTGGAATTACCTACATTGTTCTAAATAAGTTGGACTCGGAAGAAAACGTATGCCAAGTCTAGTGCTCATTATGTCCTTAAACTTAAAATACACAGTTTATTTACTCTTGCAAGGTGAGCTGTCCTGCACAGGAGGAAGCAGTTTGAGATGCGTGTACTTCCATTATTTCTGGTCTGCTTAGAATTTTCTTTGTAGCAACTATTTTTTTTCTTGGTTGGTTTCTACGTTCCCTGCCTTGCTGAATGAATCTTCATCATGTTTCAGTTTTGCCTGAAAGCATATTTCTCCCTTATTTTGTTATTTAGTACTGTGTTTGGCAAGGACTTCATGTGAAATAGTATACTTCATGTGCTTCGAAGCTTGAAGGCAGAGTTTTATAGCTGGACAACAAAATTATGTTCTTTGGACACTGGATTTCTGTAATATGCAGTTAGCTTAATGATTTACTTAGCAGAGTTAGTAGACTTCTCCAGAAATTGTCTCATGTTTTGGATGGTTCACTTGTAGGTTAGGAGATGATCACAGAGTTTTTCAGGAGCTACACAATTAGCTGAAATGGTCAGTTTTGTTTTCTTTAGTAGGAAAAAATTCGGAGGCTGTTTTCAGTTGACATTCATAGTAATTCTTTGTCCCTATTTGATTGTTTCAGAGCGCTGAAAAGAACGCTTACATTGTCTGTTAAGGTGTTTATATGGCCCTGTCACCGTGATGTCCAAGCTGCTATGATTTCCATGTGAAACCTTGGCCTTTCTCCTGATTCTCTTTATACCCTCCTCCCACACTGTAGATCTGCTTCTTCATTTTAATGCACGGTGCTACGGTAAGAGATACTCTGCATCTGCAGAGGGATGAGGAAATCACCTCTCCTTACACTGCTCACTGGGTGGCTTATTTACAGGCAGGATTCTTCCAGGGTAGCTCCTGTTGGAAGAGCAAGACATCAGAATGCCAGCTTGAAATTGCTATTCACATGTGATCTGTGAATTGGCTAATTTTGACATGTAGGTAGTTAAGAAATGATTACAGTCAGAGGAGTCATGACCTCAACTTTTCATCATCTCCATTGGCTTGTGCCCCAGTTTGGAAGTGAAGAAGGTGTAGGAAGTTTTAATTGTACCTGTGTGATTTATCCTCAGTCAGCTCTTTAATTTCTTCTGGCTGTCTGAGGTTTCCGACATGCTGTAAATTTCTCCAACTTTTTCATTATCTGCAATTTCTTTATGACTCATGAATCGGAGTGGAGAGAGAGTGTGGATTTACAGCAGAGATAAACATGTCCATAAAGTCTGTATCTGTGTCAGTAATTGTACTGCTGTCAGTGACTGTCCTGTTTTACAGGTCTCTCTTGGGAGAGGAGCACGCTTTGCTACCAGTGTCAGAGAAGTGTTCACTTTGATTTGCATTAACTTGCCAGGAGATTAGGTTGTGATGGTGAGGATGGAAATAGAGTCTAGACCTTGGCTGCTATTGTTTTCTTTTTTTTAAATAAGTGGGTGTGTGGTGGAGTTGCCCTCTATGTGCAGGAAAAAAAAAGCAGGTCCAGACTGTTCTTAAATACAAAATCAGGGAGATACAGTCTACTGATGATATCAAATGTGATACTACCCATATGCATAAATTGTCCATTCTTACCATAAAACAAATGCTGTATCTAGGTAACTGTCATACATGAAAAAAATACTGCATGGAACCTTAGGGTGTTCTCTGTCTGCTGGTGAAGTAGAATAAATATTTCTCTAAGCTTCAAGAAATTTCTGCATCTTTGCCTTCTTCCCCCTCCCTTACTCTGAGGGGAAACTGCTATTGTTGATTTCTATGGTGAGTACTAATACAGCATCCTAGTCTCCAGGCATTGATGACTTTGCTTGCTGCAGAAGGAGGTATGTACTGTTGGAATTTGAGAAAAGGGGAAAAATCTCTAAAACTCTCCTAAACGTGTCAAAAGTTCAAGCTCCTGCAATTTCTCTTTGGTTTAATTTCTGTTTGATGCCCATTGATATTTGTGTACATAGAATATCCTTTCGTTATGCTGTATAGTTTGGCTTGGACTTTTCTGTCTGACTTACTAATTTTTTGTCACAGTAAGAAGGTAATTATTTTATCTCAGAATTAAAAATATTTAAAAAAATATTCAAAGTGACTGTAAAACCCCAGATTTCCATTATGCCAAGTATGCATTGAGACCCCCAAATGCAGCTGATTGAATTTTTCTAAGTCTGCTGTACAGCTTTTACAGAAGGCAGATTATCATAAACAATGTAAACTCTGTGATTGCATAGATAGCTTTTAAATGTGCATAGATGTAGGAGTGTTAGAAATGCTACAGTGACATCTGCCATTGCGTGGTTGGTAGTTCTGGAGCCTAATGTTGGAAATACAAAGGGGAGCTTTTTGCGTGTTAGCCAGTGCCCATCTAGCTCTGGTAACTGAGTTTTCAGTTACGTACAAGGACCAAGGCCAGGTTGGATGGGGCTTTGAGTAACCTGGTCTAGTGGAAGGTGTCCCTGCCCATGGCACAGGATTAGCTTTAAGGTCCCTTCCAATCCAAACCATTGTATGATTCTATGACCACGTGCTAAGTGGCCCAACAGCTTAAAACTGCTGTTGATCTTAATGAGTGATGCTCAATGCAACAGCAACATTCTAAATAAAAGCTGAGTTACTATGAGATGCTTTTTACCTGATCTTTATTGAAATGTCTGTCTTTTTTCCTTTTCTGTCCTCCTCTTCCTCCTCTCCTTATCTGCATCCCCATACCTAGTTTGTGGATCTGATTTTGTTAAAACAAAGGTCACCTTTGAAAGGTACTTTAACCAGGACATATTACTTGCTTTATTAAAAAAAAAAAAAAAAAAAAAAAAAAACAAACAAAAAAACAACCAAACAAAAAACCCAACAAAACCCCCACACAAAACGTTTGCCTTATACCCCAGTATTCCTTTCTAAATGTGTCTTTTCTGAAAGTCTCTTTTGGCTCCTACAGTTTGTTTGATAGTAGGAAGAAATGCTGCAATAGTTTGATCCTTTCTGGAACAGAGTTGTTGAGTTTATGTTGATACAGTGAGGGTTGATCTAGATACTTCCTGTGATTAAGAGAAGGGACCCTTTTCAGTGCGGGGTGCAAAAGAAAGGCAGAGAGGAGAGGAAGAAATCTGATTAATCTGGAGACTAACTGACCAGACTGCTTTGAAGACTCTGAAATCATTCATCTGATGCATCACCATTAGCTTTTGCAGAACTTTTGGTATGGTGCTGAAAGCAGTAATTTGTGCCTTATGAGGATATCTGGACTATTAGCATTCGTCAGTCAAGCACTGGAACACATTGTGCAACCACAAGGGTGATTGTGCGGTCTCTGTTCTTAGAGGTTTCCCAGACCTGACTGAATAAAGCCTTAAGCAACATGATCTGACCCCGTAATCAACCCTACTTTGAGTAGGAGACCTCCTGAGCCCTTGTAACCTGGATCATCCAGTGATTTGATGATATGCTGCGATCTAAGATCCTTTCTAGAAGTAAGCTAATTCAAAGCCTACATTCCCCAGTCTCAGCTGAACACAGCACTGGACAGTTGGTTCAGCTCATGAGCTCTGAGGTGCAACTCCATTGTTTGCCTTCATGTGAGCAGCCTGATTAGGAACAAGAAACCTAAAGATTCTTCTATCACAGTGATGATACGAGATCATCATCATGGGGATGATGAATGGACTTCCAAATACTTCCATCCACAGAGCTGATTATGAGTCTATGCAACTTGGACTGGGGAACCTCTTTTTCTGGGTAGGGAGATACAGTCTGTTCAGTATCGTTCTTTAAGCAGAGGAAGAGAATGGTCCTCAACATACCCAGGGGTTGTGTGCGTCTCAGCTCAAATGAACAGTGAAACTACCATCATCTGTCTAGACAAGGAGGGGGTCAATGGGGCTTGACTGAAGAGCTTTTAGCCACAAAAGTAAAGGAATGGGCTGTCACATTAAAGCATTTCTACCTGCCACATGCTTGGCACAGAAAGAAACATGACTACAAACAAAATGTTCTTACATTATACTGTCAGAAGCCTATTTTTTGCTACTCTCATTCTGACAGGATAACTTGTAGACTACTGTCAGTGGAGGAATTGAGGATGGGGAAAAGTTTGATCAAGCATAAGGTTATGTGCATTTTTCCATTACAGTTTAAAAACACAAAAATGCCAAACAAATCTCAAGAGATGCTCTGGCAGGGGCTCTCAAACCTTTGCAACTGGTCTGTATTTATTATTTAAAATTCTTTTGCTGTCTATACCTTTATCCAATTAAAACTTTGCTACTTCTTCTGTGTTAATAGAACATTTCCTCTGTATTTACAAATACTGGAAAGATTATCCCTGTAGCAGCTCTGCCGGAAATCTTTTCTTGTAACTTTTTTCTCCTGGCAGGAGTGAAGACAGAATTTTCTTCCTCAGTATGTAGCTGGACCTATTTGCAGAGCAGCAGCTGATCCTAGTGAAAATCGCACTAGAGTGTGACTTTGGGGACCTTGGTTCAGTTTCTGGCACTACAACTGTTCTGCTTGGTCGGTTTATTTGCCTTCTCACGCGTCCCTTCCATTTCCCCAACTGTAAGGTGGATTTCGTGTTAACTTACTTTTACAAGACACTGGAAAAATCACAGATTTTAAAAAACAGCATATAAAGCCTTTATCGTTAAGTATCCTATCCTGTATACTGTTTGTTGTTTTCCCCTGCTTGCTATTATATGGCACAGGAAGGCATCGTTAGAGTACTGTGTATGTTGTTAGTAGAAGTAAAATGAGGCTGTGGTGATGAAATGGATACTAACACCAAGTGCTCTTCAGTCTGGGACCCAAGCAAGGTAACTAAGAAAAGCAAGCCTTAGCCGTTTACAGACACTATATTAAAAAATATTTCTATTTGCAAGCAGCATAAAGGTTAAAAATCATTAGTATGTATCCATACTAATACCAGGGATTCTTTACCTTTTTGGTGGCATATTTGCCCTGCTAGCTCAGAGGCAGTGGAGCTACTCAGTACATAAGGATCAGTCTCACTGTTTTGTTCAGCCAGCATTTGTGCTTTGAGAAAGGAAACAGTGTATTTGTCAAGTAGACTGAACATATGTTGGTGGAGCATTGCTGTATTTCTTTTCAGTTTTCTCTGTTTTGAATCAGGTGATAAGGCATACAAGGCTGTGTGAGAAATCTAGCATTTTGTTGCTTTATTGAGTGGTTTCAGTTGTTCTGATCATGAAGATCAATAATAGACTTGCCACCTTACCTCTTGCGTCTCCAGTAAATGCAGCTTTGAACATCCCGTCTATATGATGTTGCTAGACCAAGTCTGATAGTATCTGTCTCTTATTGCCTCATTAACTTGTGAGCATTAGAACAAGATAAAAATGCCCTAAAGCCTCTTATCTGATGATTGTTGTAACCTTCTGAGTGCCATTAGTTTAAGTTTGCAATCAAATGCTTCCCTTGAGTATAAGGAGCACTGATTAAACCTGAAGTGTCCCCAGAGGCTTTTACAGCTGTCATGGGGGCGGTGGCTGCCCCTCTCCAAAGGAGAAGGGGGGCTGGAGGTCCCTGTGGGGCGGCCACTCTGCAGACCTCCACGTGGCTGCCCCAGCTGTTCTGCTTTGCCTAATGAATTGTTTTACAAGGAGAGGCTGGATATTGTCATCACAAGCTGCCTTCCCCAGGGACTGAAGCCAGCCTGATAATGACTAATGTTAGTGATAGTAATTGAAGTGTGATGGCTCTCCAGGGACTTGCACACGCGTAGAGCTGTCAGGCACTTGTGGCTGGTACAGTCCCATGAATACCTCAGAAATCCTTTTTAATTGCTTGACTTCCATAACTATTCCCATATATCTCCTGCAGAAATATGCATTTTATGGGGGGAGGGAAAAGAAGCTGAGGACTCTGCTATGACCCTGGCTTTACACATGTAGTTTACTACCCTGACGTGTTTCTGATGAGGATGGCTGTTTGTTCTCGCTCCCCTCTGGTCTTGGTGTGGATCTGCTCGATGTCTCTGCACAGGCGTGTACAGCTGATCTCACCTGAACGTATCTTTTGTTTTATGTCTAAGCCCTGTCTTCTATGATACTGATCCTTGATGCATTGAGATTGTACTTGATTATAAAAGAAGGCAATAATTTTATTTCAGAATATCAAAGGATCACTGGTATTAATAGTGTGGAAGCAATGATAGCTATTTGCATTTTGTTAGGCATTGAAAGCTAGATGTAAGATAGAATAAAAATCTTGTAAAAATGTAGCATATCCATGTGTCCGAACAGGACTGGAGTTCATATCCATGAGCTTCTGGGGGTTTAGGACAGAGAAGTGACCAATCTGTGTAAAACAGAGGGATTTTTTTTTTTTCCCCTGAAAATTTTCTCCTTTAGAAATGCATTCTTGAATATAGCAGTGAGCTTCAGATAAAAATAGCTGAAATGGGGAACTGTACTTCTAGGTTAGCCTTTTTGTGTGTGGGGTGTGTTTTTTGTTGTGGATTTTTTTTTTTTTAAGTGCAGTGTTGGGATTGGCAGATGAAACTCATTGGATTAAATGAATGTTTTCTGCCAGTAATAGCATAGATCACAACATGATATTTGTTCAGGAAACAAGTTTTAACAGGACCATGAGAATTGCCATACTCAGACCAGTACTCTTGCAGTATCTTGCCCCTGACAGTGGACTTTGTCAGTGTGGAGAGCTACTCACTGTTCTGCACAGTTGCAGAAGAGCAGGCAAAGGGAGGTTTCTTGCCAACCCTCTCTGACAGCAGTTGGTGTATTACCTGAAATGTGAAGCTTCTATAGCTTTATCTATTGAAAATTTACCTATTTCTACATTTTTTATGTAATACTTCTTCAGGATCTTGTTAAATTTAACAATATATGATTTTTAATTAAAGAGCTAATAACTTGAGTGCGTGAAAGCTTACATTTCCTCCCCAGCTATCTCCATTAGTCTAATAATGTAAAACTTTATCTCCTTGGAAATTTTGCTTTGCCTTGATTTCCACTTACGAATTTCTTTAGACTGATTTTGTATTGGTCCTCTGTTTATTTTAATTCATTTCTCTACAGTTTGTTTTCATGAAACAAATCTAACTAATGGCTATAAAAGGGCTTCTCATATATGAATTAATTGGATTTGGTGTGATGTTGGTGTACTGGACTGAGAGCTCTTGTGGCTTACTTTGCTACTTATAAGGCTGGTCTTTTCTGAGAGTCTATAGAGTGAAAATAACAGGTCTCCTCTGTCTTGGTGCTGGCTTGGGCAGAGGAAGAATGAAATTCATGTTGCTACTACTTGAGGAAGCTGTGAGGAGAGAATGGATTTATTCACAAAGCTGAGTGACCAAGAGGGGGAGCTTGGAAAAGAGATAGGAAAGGAGAGACCTTGCCAAATGGAAAACATTTTCTTTGTCCTAGTTGTTGAGGGTGCTTCAAAGTATGTATTCACCAGATACCTACCAATTGCATAATACTGAGAGATAAAAGGATAGATTGGCTGAAAGTAGGGTTTTTAATGTTAGATCCATCATGAGACTATGGAACAGATGTACAAGGTCAGATGATAAGACAGAAATGTGCAGGGAGGGGAAGGGAATGAACCTAATTTTTTGGTACTAAATCTCCTTTTTGTTTCATCTCTCTTTTAGATGGCTCAATTCAGCCCACTCTGAAGTCAATGTGAAGTATCTTAGTAAATTCAGGACAAGTTATTAAAATAGGTCATACTAATTCATTCTAGCCACTTCATGGATTCAAGTGTTGAAAACTGTGTTTTGTTGCTGTTGCTTGTATGTTACTCTGTAAGTGTAGGTCTGTCTAGTTTCAGGCGTAGGGGCAATCTTCAAAGAAGACTAGAATTTAAAGACAGCACTTCTCTCCACTTCTCTAGAACATCCTAAAAGGCTACTCTAGGAAATGGAGCTTGTAAATAAGACCAGCCTGAGCTGTGGGAAAGAGGTACAATTTAAAAGATCCCAAGAAAAATTTTGATCAGGCTTCTTTGAATTAATTTGTGCCTGAATTCCCTTGTTTAAAGACTGACTTTTTTAGGAAAACAACCCAACCCTGTCTCACTAAAACAAATTAATAGTGATGGAGAATTTACTACGTACCTATTCCTTGCTTCTCTATTAAAAGTCCAACTCTTGATCCTAATGTGAAGTTGTCTGGGTGCTGAGACATTTTGAATTGTCTCTGTACAGGAAGGTTTTGCTGTGGCTTTTTGAGTTCTAGCTGGAGATCAAAAAAGGGTGCTTAATGCCATTGCCAGCAGAGTAAATGTACTACCTCTTCTCATCATATTCATTGCAAGTTTGTTCTTCACCTCCCCCCTCCAGTGAAGTGCTGGCTCTTAGGAATTTATTTTGGTAATAAAACATTACTTTATACTTTCCTGTGAAAGCATGTTTGAAGGCTGTTTGTGGATTCTTTAAAGTGTCCAAGAGATTGTTGTTCCCTGAGCACACTGCAAGCTCATACCATAATTAAGCCTGATGAATTAACACGCAGAAAGTTAAGCTCATAACTTTCCGTCGTTAATTTAGGGTCTTAAAATGTGGAACCAAACCTGTGGTTCGCATACTGTACTTCAGTTGCCAGTCCCAAAATTTTATGTATTGATGGGTTTTGGTTCTGAGAAAATGCGTGGGTTTATTCTTTCAGAAATTTTATTCTTGCAGAAATTTTTGGTCACAATGAGGAGAGAGTAAAATTGCTTTTACTGCTTTTCACAGTTGTAAGTCTTGACACTAAAGCTGAAGGATATCGTTCATTTATTTTCCTGTGATTTATCTTACAACTTTTTACTGTAATTGGGGAGATGGGAATAGGAAACTCCATGCTGTGTAAGTAGAGATTTTCAGTTCGTAATTTAATTTTGAGGAGATATTCTTACCGATTGGTTGCTACAGCACAAGCACAAAAGTGGAGGTAATTGAAAGGCATCTAATAACTGATTAATTAGATTTTACTTGTGTATTGTTTTGAGCACTGTTTTAGTGAAAGCTAGTGAAGCTTATTATAATAAAGTTCAGCAGAATATATTTTCTGTGTAGACATTATCTTACATTGATAGAGCATTTCCATATGGAGAGCTTTCTGTGCCACAAAACATATATCCATGTATTGTTTAAACTGCACAAAGTGCCAGTTATTTTGGTGTCAGTATACACTGTCATGTAAAATCTGGCTTCCCAGGTGTTTGGTAATGTTTTACAAACATCTGTATTACAAATAATATAAGTCTCTCTTTAAATACTTGCTTGATGTCTCTGAAACCAATTGTTATGTTTTAAAGCTTTCTAGGTTCAGCAGCGATTCAAATATTAGCTCACATCTTCTTCAAATTAAAATTTGACTTCTGTTTTCTCACTCTGGGGTTCAATCTCTGTTCTACTGTACCTGATAAAATCAGCTTTGGTCAGTAGCTGGAGGGGAATTGGTGAAGAGCTCAGGTGTTACAATAAGCAGCATTGGTGCCCTTCTCCTGGTGGGTTGCTGAACTGTTATCCTGTGGTAGCTCTAGAGGGCTCTCTGCTGTTGGAAATGTTACATTTCCAATGAGTTCTGTGACAAAGGTTTTAATAACCTGTTGGTCATTAAAGAACTCATAACACTTTTTTTGCAAATGCTAACCTTATTGTCATCAGCAAAGTACAGCATATGCAATTAGAATCTAATTTTCTCCAATGTCAATTAGAGATTCTCATTTTTATTCTGAACTGTGTTCTGCTATGTGTGTAAATGGCTGTCACTTAAGTTGCAGCATTTAAGTAGCGTAGGAAATAATCTTTGTATATGCGATTTGCAAAGTTCCTTGCATAAGTCACTAGAAGCATGATGATATCAGCACCGACTATATATGCAAGAAAGACAGGAAATAATTATTCCAGCCTCTATCGTAACCATGCAGTTCACTACTGTAGTAACCTTAGAAGTATATGGACATTGTTACAGGAGTGTTAGAAATAACTGTATAAGATGGATGACTAGATGAGAGAGGATGAAAGTACGCACAGTAATATTCAGCAGAGCAATAGTCATTTGTCATCAAGGTATATCAAGTGACATTTAGAAAGGAGGGAATACCTATGTAATACTTCTGGGTTTTATTTGCAAACCCTTCCTTTGAGTGTTATACAGGGACATGAATCCCAGTTCTGCCTTGGTGGACAAGCAGTATCATGCTGGGTTCAACTGGGTATTCTGTATCAGACTTGGTTGCGTTAAAATGGGCTTTAAAATGGTTAGTTTGAAAATGAGTCAAGTAGTTAAAGATTATAATGCTGTGTTCTCTGCTGTAATACTAAATTCTATCCTCTTACAGTTCTGTAGGTTTGCTTTTCCGTATACCTGGTTTTGTGCTGACAGTGCGTTGCATAAGGGAAGCTGACGGCATGGGAAGCTAGCTGGTGACATCGGGGGGGGGGCTGACACGCGGATAAGAATGCAAGGCAGTTGGGTAGGTAAGCCCTTTCATTGGGTGTATGCACTAACATAAGCAGTGGTGTGTAATAATTTCAGTGCTAACGCTGGTGTCTTAAACATAGCCAAGGAAAAAACGTTTACTGACATGAATGACAACAGTTTGTATCTCCTGGAGCAATTTTCTTTGGTTTCAGAAAGCCATTGCTGCATTGCTTTCACTCGGTTGTGTTTTGAAAGCTGTGAAGACTAGAAATAACTGCAATGTGATTACGACTTATATTCTCCAACACGTTTGGGCAGCATGCGTTGGTCATCCATTATGGATAGTGCTGCAGTTTTCTGTAGGATAAAGAGCTTATGTATTGAGGGAGCGGAAAATAATGTTGAGTTTGCTCAGTGGTGAGGTCTTCAGTAAGAATATGTGCGAGTGTCCTGCTTTATGTGCTCCGTGGCGAGTTCTGTCTTGTGTACTCTGCAAAGCCCTTGCTTGAAATCACCATTGTGAATTTACTGCTGAAGGCAGAAAAGGTGAAGTATGGCTAGATTCAGGAGGGAACAGGTTGTTTTATTTTCATTGGTAGCATTTGCAGTTCCCCAAGCAATGAGGGCTGGAGAAGCTAGCTGTTGAGAGCAACATCTTGATTAGATGTTTGGGTCTGTTGTAAAATCTTGTGATGTCTGCCAGTTGTGCCCGTGTGGAAATCCTCCTTATCCAGTGGAGGAAAGGTATTGAGAAATCTTTCCTGTAAATTCTGGTTTTTCCCTTCCTCTAGGAGCTACTTTATGTAGTAGGAAAAATATGCTGAATTACCCTTGTTTGCCTAAAACACAAACTAATAACAACTAAGCTATTGATTACCTTTTTGGGCAGTGAAAAATGCTTCTTCCAGGGTTCATTTCCCCATGCCATCCCTGACTTCAACAACCTGCAACACGCGAGTTCTAGTCATAGATGAATTCAAACGTTCATTCCTCCTAGCATTTTGGATGTATTTATTGCATGCACTACATCTTTTCATGTCTGACCACTGTAATTTGAGAGGAAATCATATCTTTTTTATTTAAGGGTATGGGTTTTCCTAGTTTAGTTGAAGTGGGGATTTTATATTGATTTTAATACACTAGTGAAATTTTTGCTTAATGAGATCTTAAGCAAATTAAAACCTTGTATGGAACTATTGAGCTTGTGCTTATAAATTCAGAGGGTAAATGTAAGTGTAGCCAGTTTTAAACTACCTAGGATTTTGGATTGTTATTTGAAATATATTTTCAAGTAATTGTGATTGAACTGAAAGAATTTCTGTGAGATACAATATTGTCGAGTGGCATCTGCATCCTCCATTATTGATGCTTTGACTTGTTATTTTTGAATACTTTCCTAGTCAGTTAATAATCAGATCAGAGTACTGAAGTCACTGAACAAAATGTCTGATAAGTGTTACAGAAATGCTCTCAATATGTTTAAACATGCTTCTGTCTACATTCCATGTAACACTGTACACTGTTAAACCCTGTCACTTTTGAGACCTAAATAATTTAGGAAAAAAATAATTAAAAATATTATTTTGCCTATTGCATCTGCCTGAGGGACATCGTCCTTGTTTGGAGGATTTAAAAATACAATCTCTACGTTTACTTCCCAGTTGAGCTGTACAGAAAAGTCACTAAGCACAGAGGGGGTTACAGTGAAAGTTACTTGGAACAAATTTGTATGGAGAAGAAAAAGGAAATAAACATTTTCTATAGTCTTCCATTCCTAGTTGTTTTATGCTTAGGTAACTATGGTGGGTAAAATTCAGCTGAATATGAGTTTGAGATTACTACACAGCTGAAAGGTATAAAGAGTTTTTCACCAGAGGTGGCCTTGAACCTTCAGAGACCTCTATATAAGCTTTATGTTATCTGAAGCTGTATCCTAATTGCCTTAAGATCTATTAAGTGCATGTATAAGTCTTTTCACTTCCAGGTCTGCTTTTTACTGAGTTCTCCATTTCTCTGTTTAAAACAATAGAGAAGTGCCTTTTTGTTGTTGTTAGCAATTTTCATTTTCTGCGAATCCATAAGCATCACTGAGCTTCTCTGTCTTAGTTTGAAAGTGCAGTGGCATGTTTTGTTGCATTTTAAAACCAGTTCAGTTGAAATGATTATAGCAAAAAGAATTTAAAGCTTGTAACAGACTGCAGTTTTCAAAAAGCTGAACTTTATGTGTAAATGTGTATATTAGTGTTACCTGGCAGTTGTTTGCAGCGCTATTCTGAATGTTTTATTGCAACTTTTAAAAATGGTTCTATTTTTTTAATTATTATTATTTTTACCCAGTTTCACCACATCACCTGCTCTGTTTAGGGAACTTTGTTCAGCCAATCCACATCTTGAGCCATCAGGATGGTAATTCTCTAGTTGCACTGGGTGGCAATGCCTACTCTCTGAAGAGCTGGCTTGTGAATGCTTATATGAGGTTCTGGCCCTAAATCCATTGATCACGCTAGGGTCACTGTAGTGCATTTCCTGGGCTGAAGTTGCAAAGTCCCCGGTCTCAGGTTTGTCTGCTGCTGCCCTGTTAGAATTCAGTGTGCCAGACCCATGGTACCCCTGTCTTTCATGAATGGAATTCAAAAAGACACTTACATTTCCATAAATAAATTAGGAATTCAATGGCTTCTTCCGGCTAATCAGGGCAGGCTGATAAACCTTGCTAGCTGTTTAATAAATGAATTGTGACTGATTACCTATTAATATGGACGCCTCAGGAATTCACCCTGGGGGAAGCAGAGCAGTGAAATAGAGAGGGGCATGGCCCCCTGGGAAATCAGGGCTTCATGTTTGCAGCTTAAATATCTCTGTGAAGTATCAATAAGGAGGTAATTGAATTTTGAACACAAACATGAGCGCCGGATGGATGAAGGAGAGGGGGGCTCTGATCGTCTCTTCATGCCCCTTCATACTCCCCTCCCCTTTCCCTTAGAGACCACTCTAGTGAAGATAGATGCTAAATCCATTAAATAAAGATTAGACTCTGTCATGGTAGAAAATGGCAGCTTAGCTAGATCCCTGGGCAAATTGGGACCTTTAGCAATACAGAAAATTAAAATATACATTTTTAACAAGTGTGCTGTCGACACAGTAATAATGACTGTGTGGCTTGTGGGGTTTGCTCACCTTTCAGATCTGCTTTTGTTTGGTTATATCACTTGCTCTTGTTTTGAAACCAGCCTGCTCAGTCTCTCTGAAGCAGAGAAGACTTAAGGGAAGGAAGGGTTTTTTTCCCACCTTGCTTTCTGTCTTAGGCACTTTCTCTTGGCTCTTATGCTTGTAATAGTATAAAAGATCAGTATTCTTGTATTTGAATATGGAAATAATTAACTTTGGCTCCAGCATGCTCAGTCACATGTCCTGAAAAGTAGTTGGGAGCAGTATAGAGGAAGCATAGAGATGATACTGGAGAGTGAAATGTATATGCGACTGGGCTTTTTTTAAAATGAGTTTTATTCTCAAAGCACATGGCTTGGTTTTTTATTTACTCCAGATCAATTTTTCTGAGTTCTACCTTTATGGGAAAGATTAGTATAGGGATGTGCATTGTAAAGTGACAGTGTTCTTTCTTGTCATGCAATGAGTTGCAGAAATACTGATGAAGTGGCCTTTAATGGGTGACAAACTTCCTTTATAATACTGTGCTAGTTGTAGAACGCTATCAGGCCTTCTTCACAACTTCGCATGCTCTGCTGTCTGTTGCAGAAAGTCAGCAGATCCTCCTGGGTTTTGCAGGCAGAACCTCACATGCCTGTACAAGTAGGGGACCAATGGCCATACTAGAAAGACTGCTTCTCTCTTTCCAAATAAGATGATGATTCTGCAGAACAAAATCCAAAATTGTTTCTCTAAGGTTTCTTAATAACAAATGAGCCTAAACTAATGTGTTCCTGCGGACAACTGCTGTTCCTTCCTTCTAGAATTTTTTCTCTTTACTCCAGATAGTTTTGAGAATGCAAACAGAAAAAAGGCATTTATGCTTTGCTGAATTACAGCGGGCTGAGTAGTCACATGAGGACTTCAGTCTGTTCTTCCATGACACCTCCCTGATATAACACCACTTTCCTCTTTTCTGACTCCTCTCAAATTTTTAGCAGTCATGCCTGGAAAACTCTTGATGCTGCGTCCTCAGCTTCAGCTGCTAAGAACTGAACCCAGCATCATCATCTTTGGCTTAGGAAGAACAAAAGTAGCTATTATTAAGTGTGAGAAAAGTATTAATGTACATGGGTCCATTCCAGAGACAGTAATGAGCAGAGCTGCTGCAGACATGGAAAAGGTCTTCCATCTGTTTCCCAAAGTATCATCTGCTTCCACATCCCAGCAGTTTACTCAGTTGTCTGTTGTCAGAGGGTTTTTGGGTTGGGAATATCTGTATTCTTTCATCCAGCCATGTTTCTAGCAAGAAATTTCTAAGCTGGCTCAGCCTCAAGGATTCTCTTTCATGGTGTTGGCACCAAATTGCAAATGAACAGGTACCACCCCCTTAGCTCAATTGCAGTAATTGATTGTGTATGTGCTGTAACCTGTCTCAATTTAAGAAGAAGCCAGATCTCAAGCCTCCCTTGGTAAAGGTAGATTACAGCATTGGGTTTACCTTTGGCCAAGCATGTTGATCACGGGCTCCTTGTCTCTTGGGACTTCCTGGCCTCTGTCCCCTTGCAAGGGGACACTTCCTCTCCTGAACCCCACCCCTCTCTCTCTCTGTTTCTCAGTCTGCTAACTATTTAATAACCCATCTAGTTTCCTTTAACCTTGGCTGGCCCCTTTCAAAGAAGTCACCAGTACCTTGACAGCCTGTGGCCTTGTTTCTCTTGTGCTGCTGGCATCCTTAGCCTTACTGTATCACCTGTCCCTCAGCCTATTTTGGAGATTTTTCTGCTCTCTTCTCCCTGCATATAAACTTTGACTGATTTTGTAGCTCAGGAGTCGTCCTTTGTGTATCCCAGATTAAAAAGGGCACTCTTGCTAGTTTGTTCTGTAGCTTCTTCTGAAAGCAGACATGTGCCAGGAACCTCACAAGCTTATGACTTTCTACATATTAAGGCACTTAGTGATGCAGCATTTTAATTAAATTAACCAGAATTCGTAAATTGTAGATAGACAGATTTTCCAGATCATCTCAATATGAGCTTTTAGAGCGATCAACACTCTGCTGGTGTTTAATCCATCAGACCGCCATATGGAGTGTTGAAGAGCAGAATATCTGTTTATTAACAATTGTTGTTTTTTCACGTCAGCAAGTATGATTTTCGTATTTGAGGTTCTGGGAGTGCAATCTGTTGCTGCATCTCTCATACCAAATTTATAAACCTTATGCCAGACCCCATTTCATGTCTATCCCTCTTTTTTACTGAATCCAGGTGATCCAATAGGCTGTCTAAATGACATGGTACACCAAGGGGGTCATTCCACCAGAGTCTCCAGAAGTTTTTTGGTTACACTATCACAAGAGGAATGTGTCCAGATGTCCTTTATGAGAAATTATAGGTATCTGTAGCGTCATTGGTTTCTGCAAACAGTTGAGACACATTTAATGAAGCTTTGCAATTTGAACAACCAGAATATAAGTTACAACTCACAAAAGTCAGAAAGTTGTTTCTCATTCTCAAGATCAATCCGACCTTTTATTCCTTTTATTCACTCTGTATTAATGAATACCTGTCCTCAAATTCTAGGATATTTTCTGTGTTGGACTTCCTGAGCAATAGAAGTCACCTGTCTCTTCAGAGTAGTGGTCTGTTCCATTTTATTGTGACACACAAGTCTGATTACTCCTTTACCTGAGTGGACACTGCCAGTTGTTGGTCTTTCCAATGGGAAACACTCTTCAAGCAAGAGGAAAAAACTTTTCTGTGATGTGACTTTTTCATTGCTATCTTCAGAAAGAAGTATTCGCCATTCTAGGATGGGAGATGAGATGGGCCCAGTGCAGAAAAATGTTTTGTAACATAGGCATCAGGCTCGTTTCATCAAATCTAATTCAAGATATTTTCCACTGTCAGAACCCCCTGGATTCTCAGCAGGAGTAACATGCAGTCATTTTTATGCATCCGAACGTTTTCATAACTATTAGCTTATTTGTTTTCTTGGATGCATTGACAGAGTGTGGGAAATTAACTTGCATTTTGATCTCTGTTTAGGTAAGGTATGAAGAGGAGGGAGCTGTTGGTATGTGTTGATGATGATAGACGAAAAGCAGTGGTTTCTAACCTTTATTAGAGTTGTCCGTCTTATCCAGCAGATGGCATTGAAAATGTACCTGCTGTGCTCTCTTCTTGCTAAGCAGTGCCTTAACTGAAATCTGAAATCCTACAGGCTGTAGTATTCCTTTTTCTCCAGTGCATAGCTGCAAATCACTTCCTAATAAGGATCTTGAGTGCCCCCTGCCTAGTGGGTAAAACAAAAGCCAACTCATCCATGGATTAACGAGAATAAAATTTAAGGCTGATGTGCTGTACCCTGCCACAAAATCCGTTTTCAGGATTTCAAAGTATTTCTTTAAACATTTAGCATTTAGGCAAGCCCTATTAGTAGTCTTCTCTTTCATGACTTAGATTTGTTTGTCTGTCCATCTGCTTGTGTGCCAGTCACCTTGGTATTTGTGTCATGTGGGCAAATAAGCAGTGACCTTTCAATAAGCTCAGCACTGAAGGCAATGCTAAGCACTCATCCTTTTGAGTAGTCCCATGGTACTCACTAGCTCAGACCTGCTGCTAGATTCCCAGAGAGGGCGCAAGTTCCTTCAAGCCAGTGGTAGCATCTATCCCAGTGAAGGGCATTTCTTAGGCTGGTGACAGTAGGAGTTTGTAGGCCGTTTGCATGTGGGTCACTGGGAGGAGGAGAGATTGTGCATGTTGGCAATATTTAGAGTGGATATCACTTGGCTTCTAATTAAATCATGAGAACACTGGGATGTAGACGTAGTGTAATGATTCAAATGGTAATAGGCTATGGCAACAAAGCTGAGAAGTGAAAAATCTTTACTATGTATGAAGAGAACATTAGTTCTGTAGTACTTTATCTTTGTTTCCTGTCTTTTCTGTATTCTTTTCTTTATTCTTTCTTTTCACTAAACAAGCTGTTTAATATAATTTCTGTACAAGCATTACTGTACTCATCCAAGGGAGTGTTTTATTACTCCTGAGCAGCCAAATAACTTGAAATAAATGATAAAATTTATGTATATGAAACACAACTATCACGTGGAGTTAGTATGAATGCCCATGTCAGAACTATGTAGCATGGCTTTGCCTCATGTTGTTTATTGTGACTGTAAGTTAGCAACATACCCATTTCAGAGTATTTAGACCATGTTGGGAGCTAATGAACATTGCTGCCTTTCTAGAGCCTATAGGATTAAAAATGGCTTCTACCAGCCCCTTCATTTCCTTTATATCTGAGGACCTGAGTAGATGTGGAAACCGGAGCTTTTTACTCTCCTCCTCCTATTCCAAACAAATTGTCTGTAATCCCTCTTTTGATGGCTGTGAACACTGCTGCAGTTCTGTCCCTTATTTAGCCTTGTGACCAAATATAATGCTTGACTCTCCAGTAAGTCCAGGCATCCAAGCTATAATCTAAGTCATCTTCCATTTTTCTGTGTAACACCTATGGAATAAAACCTTTCCTATCTGTCCGCACAGCTCTTGCCTAAGTTCTTACAATATTACACCTTTTCCAGAATCTTTTACTCTGATCTTAACAACTCTTGTTCCACTCACAAAGATGAGCTCATAATTTCGACTGTGATCAAGATCTCCATACATTTCTCCCCACATTTTGGTACTGTATCAAACCGCCTTTCATTCTCTTTGCAGGTTTTTTTGTGCTTTATCTTATATATTGCATCCAGTAACAGAAAGACAACAGACACTTCCAGTCTGTCATGAATGCAAATTACTATGAGCCATTGCAGTGTTTTCTAAGAAACTGGTTTCTCTGCACACTTTGGAGGCGTACTTTGTAAACATCCTCCTTCCACCTGCTGTACAGTATGTATAGAAATCTTGATAACTGTTAAGATGATGTGTTGTGAGTGTGATACTTTTCAGTGTTGTCTCATTTAACTGTGTACCTCTACTCTGTTTGTATTTATATAGTGTCTCTCCTAAGCTCCTTAGGGCAGAAATAACTTGTCCTGTGTTTGTACAACATGTAGCAGAGTGGGTACCTGATCAACAACAAGAACTTCCAGCCATAGAATCATAGAATTGTTAGAGCTGGAAGGGACCTTAAAGATCATCTGGTTCCAATCCCCCTGCCGTGGGCAGGGACACCTTCCACTAGACCAGGTTGCTCAAAGCCCCATCCAACCTGGCCTTGAACACTTCCAGGGATGGGGCCTCCACAACTTCTCTGGGCAACCTGTTCCAGTACCTCAGCACCCTCATAGTAAAGAATTTCTTCCTAATATCTAATCTGAATCTACCTTCTTTCAGTTTAAAACTGTTACCCTTCGTCCTGTCACTACACTCCCTGATAAAGAGTCCCTCCTTATCTTTCTTGTAGGTGCCCTTTAGGTACTGGAAGGCTGCTATAAGGTCTCCCCAGAGCCTTCTCTTCTCCAGGCTGAACAACCCCAACTCTCTCATCAAAACAATTATTCAAGATGTACATCAGCATTGATAGCTAGCTGTGTTTATTTAAAGGTATTTGTCAAACTAGCATCCTGGATGTTTTCTTCTCTTTTTGTTGACACTTTGTTGAACATACTGGCTTCCTCCACTTTGGCACTACATGTCCTAACAGCAGATATGTATGGAATAAACTTTGTGGAGTATTCCTTGAAGGGCTTTGATGACATAAAACCAGTCTTCTGCAGGAGTGTTCAAAGCTGTTTTGACCAACTGCTTAAGAAAGCAGCTCTAGGAAATGCCACAAAAAGATATGCCTGACACTTGGGTCCAGCATCTGCGGCACTTACGTTTTGACACCTACCTGGACTTTCCAAATCAGAAATAGAATCACTCTAAGCCGTACATGCAGAGAGATCTTAAATAAGCTGAACTGCTATTTTGAAGGCATTTGTGTCTTTCTGTAGATTTATATGAGGTTCTCAACTTAGACGTCTCAGTCTGGAACCTTAATTTAGTTGCCTTGGTTCTAGAACACTATTCATGAAATTAAAATGGGATTTCCTTGTTTCATAGTAATTCTATTCCCCCAATGGAACTTGACAGAGAAAGATATATACAAATTCATGGGTAGGGGAACCTGAGGGATGGGTGGAGAAGTCGCATATCAGGAGTGATTGCATCAGGAACAGAAACCAGGTTTCCATTTGCAGGCTGAAGTGCCGTTTGCTGGGGCATGCTGTCATTCTAGCTCAATAGTTGTATCTATCAAAGAAAACTTCACCGATGAGTAACACAACTCTTCTTGTATTTGAGATAATGGTTTCTGACACCCAAATAGTATAATAGAATTACAGAATCATAGAATAGTTTGGGGTGGAAAGGACCTTTAAAGGTCAGCTAGTCCAACCCCCCTGCAGTGAGCAGGGTCATCATCAACTAGATCAGGTTGCTCAGAGCCCTGTCCAACCTGACCTTGAATGTTTCCAGGGATGGCACATCTACAGTCTCTCTGGGCAACCTGTGCCAGTGTTTCATCACCCCTATTGTAAAAAATTTCTTCCTTACATCTAGTCTAAATCTTCCTTCTTTTAGTTTAAAACCATTACCTCTTGTCCTATTGCAACAGGCCCTACTAAAAAGTTTGGCCCCATCTTTCCTGTAGGCCCCCTTCAAGTAGTGAAAGGCTGCTGTAAGGTCTCCCTGGAGCCTTCTTGAGGCTGAACAGCCCCAGCTCTCTCAGCCTGTCCTCATAGGAGAGGTGTTCCATCCCTCTGATCATTTTTGTAGCCATGCTCTGGACCTGCTCCAACAGGCCCATATCTTTCCTGTGCTGAGGACTCCAAAGCTGGACACAGTACTCCAGGTGGGGTCCCAACAGAGCAGAGTAGGGGGGCAGAATCACCTCCCTTGACCTGCTGGCCACGCTTCTTTTGATGCAGCCCAGGATATGGTTGGCCTTCTGGGCTGTGAGCACACATTGTCAGCTCACGTCCAGCTTTTCATCCGCTAGTACCCCCAAGTCCTTCTCAGCAGGGCTGCTCTCAGTCCTTTCATCTCGCAGCCTGTATTGGTACTGGGGGTTGCCCCGACCCAGGTGCAGGACGCTGCACTTGGCCTTGTTGAACCTCATGAGGTTCACACAGGCCCACTTCTTGAGCTTGTCAAGGTCCCTCTGGATGGCATCCTGTCCCTCAGGCATGTCAACTGCACCACTCAGCTTGGTGTCATCTGCAGACTTGCTGAGGGTGCACTTGATCCCACTGTCTGTCATTGATGAAGATATTAAACAGTACTGGTCCCAGTACAGACTCCTGAGGGACACCACTTGTCATCGATCTCCATCTGGACGTTGAGCCATTGACCACTACCCTCTGGATGCGATCATCCAAGCAGTTCCTCATCCACCAAACAGTCCACCCATCAAATCCATATCTCTCCAATTTAGAGAGGAGGATGTTGTGGGGGACCATGTCAAAGGTCTTACCAAAGTCTAGATAGACAACATCCATAGCTCTTCCCTTGTCCACTGGTGTAGTCACTCCATCATAGAAGGTCACTAGGTTGATCAGGCAGGACTTGCCCATGGTGGAGCCATACTGGCTGTGTTGAATCACCTCCTTGTCCTTCATATGCCTTAGCATGGCTTCTAGGAGGATCTGTTCCATGATCTTCCCAGGCACAGAGGTGAGGCTGACAGTCAGTAGTTCCCAGGGTCCTCCTTTCTACTCTTGTAAAAAGTGGATGCAATGTTTCCCTTCTTCTGGTCACCAGGGACTTCACCTGACTGCCATGACTTTTCGAATATCATGGAGAGTGGCGTGGCAACTACATCAGTCAATTCCCTCAGGACTCTGGGATGCATCTCCTCAGGTCCCATAGACTTATGTATGTTCAGGTTCCTCAGGTGGTCACGAACCTGATCTTGTCTTACAGTGGGAGTGACTTTGCTCCCCTAGTCCCTGTCTTGTGGTCCATCCACTCGAGAGGCATGGGAAGAGAGGTTGCCAGTGGAGACTGAGACAAAAAAGTTGTTGACTACCTCAGCCTTCTTGTCCGTTGTTACCAGTTTGCCACTCTTGCTTATCGGGGGGTATGCTGTCTTTGACCTTCCTTTTCTGGCTGACATACCTGTAGAAGCCCTTATTATTATTCTTTGTGTCCCTTGCCAGGTTCAGCTCTAGCCACACCTTGGCCTTCCTGACCCCATCCCTACACACCCAGGCAGCATCCCTATACTCTTCCCAGGATAACTGTCCCTGCTTCCACTGCCTGTGCATTTCCTTCTTGCCTTTTAGTTTGACCAGCAGGTCTCAACTCAGCCATGCTGGTCTCTTGGCTTCCTTTCCTGATTTCTTACACCTGGGGATCGAGAGCTCTTGTGCTCTGTGGAAAGTGTCCTTAAAGATCTGCCAGCTCTGCTCTGCTCCCTTGCCCCTGAGGTCAGTTTCCCAGGGGTTCCTATTGACTAACTCCTTGAAGAGCTGGAAGTTTGCTTTTCCTAAAATTCAGGGTCCTGACTTTATTCTTTGCCTGACCCATATTTCTCAGGACTGCCAACTCCATTAGTGCGTGATCACTGCAGACCAGGCTGCCTCCAATCTTGATGTCACTGATTAGCTCACTTGCGTTGATGGCCAATAGGTCCAGTATCGCATCCCCTCTGGTAGAGCTGTCTACCTGGCTTAAGAAGTTATCTTCAGTGCATTCCAGGAGTCTCCTGGGTTGCCTACAGGTCGCTGTGCTACTTTTCCAGCAGATGTCGGGGTGGTTGAAGTCCCCCAGCAGGAGGAGAGCCTGTGAGCGCGATGCCTCCTGTAGCTGGCTGTAGAAGGCTAGCCTGTAAGAAGGCTTCATCAATAGGCTCCCCTTGATTGGGTGGCCTGTAGTAGACACCAACCACAAGGCTCACTTTATTGCCTCGGTCTCTAATTCTTACCCATAAGCTTCCAACCCGCTTGTGGCTATTGTTCAGAGACAGCCCTTCACACTCTATCCATTTCTTGATGTAGAGAGCAACACCTCCACCCCTTCTTCCTCCCCTGTCGCTTCTGTACAACCTGTAGCCATCAATAGCTGCACTCCAGTCATGGGATTTGTCCCACCAAATTTCAGTAATGGCAACTAAGCAGCACGGTGGCTTCTAGCTCCACCTGTTTGTTGCCCATGCTGCGTGCATTTGTGTAGAACTATCATTTGGAACTATTATCAGAAAGAGAAGAGGACATACTTAAAGTTCAGACATGACAAGAATTAGTCATAGCCTTGCTTTTTCTTCTATTATAAAATAGATGGGAGAAAGTGGAGTAAAATTTGTTCTCTGGACCTTCACTTTCTGTATAAATTGCAGGCTGCTTGAAGGGCCGTAATATCTTTAAGTGGTTTATATCATGTGTGTAAACAGTAAAATCTTTTTTTCAAGAAGTTCTAAAGTAATTGTAATTTGCTGTTACTTCTGGTTAGGAAAGTCTGAGAAAGTTAACAAACTAAGTATGATCTTCGTATGCACTTGTAATCACAAAGTTTTAATTAAACTGCACTGGTGGTTTTTTCCTTATCAAAGGTTTGTCACTTTGGTAGGTTTGTAAACAGTAGATTTCAAAATAATTGGCATAAGTTGAGTTGGATAGAAGATAGTGACACAAGGATCTGTACTTGGGCCAGCTTCACTTGATAGCTCTTTATATTTGGACTGACAAGAATAGTTATGCTAAATTGTTCTGATATTCTGTATGTTGGGGTTTTTTTACAGGATTTTGATGTTTCTGAACTAAAAACTTGCTGTTTGGCAGAATTTTCATGACAAATCTACCTGAACTTACTGGAGAATTTAGTTACACAAAGTAATTGGAGTTTGTGTGCAGTTGGTGAATGTGGCAACGTTTAACCGTGTTTTGCATGTACCCCACAAGCCTCCTGAGCTCCTGGGATGGTCCAGAACAGCCAGGTGGAAGCACAGTCCCCAGCACAGAGAAGCAGAGTGGATTGCTCTACCCCTGTATGTCTTCAGGCTTGAGTGAAGCTGCAAGACACAGCAAGTTATTGTGCTGTTTCCTACCTCTTCTGCTTGACTTTAATAATTGTTTGCACTTTACAACCCATATTTCTGCATAAGGTTTCATAATCTTTTCCCAGAAAGGAAGGAAGTCTCATTCTCTCTTGTGTAACTTCAGATACTGATACTCTGTCACTTCAGCCAGTCTTTTGGTAGAAGTAATTTCGAGATAGTGTGAAATACACCATTCACTTCTAGAGAGCTGCTTATAAATCAAGAGATTTCTTCATGAGAATGTGGAAAAAAAAGTGGATCTCTGATTTTGAAAGGTAGCGCAGTTATTTTACATCTCTACAATTGAGAAGATAAATTGAAAGTTCCTATTGACTTCCAACCCTGAAAAGAATACGAGAGGGGGGGAATTCAGAAGAAAAAAAAAAGTAATGGAAGTCAGATTAAAAGTAGCAAAAAGAATGCTTTTTACACAATGATTAATTTGATGTGGAACTTTCTGCTACACCAGGGTTTTATTTTTTTTTTAGACCAAGTACTTATCAGCCATTGAAAAGGAATCAGGCAATTAAATGGATGATGAGAACATTTCTAGTTATAGCAGAATAAAATATAAAATGAAGTAGGAAATTTCAACTGCTTCAGGGTATAAAACAAGCACTTAGGAAGAGGAGGAATCGTTCAGAGACTATTATTTCATATGTCTTCATAATGGGGTTCCTGGTTTTTTGGTGGTTTGTTTTTTGGTTTTGTTTTTTTCTGTGATGTTTTTGATATTGGGTGCTGGCAGACAAGACACCTGACTGGGTAGATCACTGATCTGCCCTGCTCTATCAATTCCTGTCTTCACTTACAGTTTTTATGGCTACTGACCGTCTGACAGATTCTTGTTTAATAGGAAATAACACTTCTACAATATACTATATTACTCCTTTTTTTTTTTTTAGTGACTAGTCTTAGATCCTATCTATTGATAGGCTTTTATATACAAGATTTTAGTCAGTGATACAGAATGTAAATTCAGAGCATGCTCAGAGTTACATCTCTAGAGAGAACATTATTATTAAACCTTTTTGAGGGTGTCCCCAGTGGCAGCTCCGTAGAGCAGGTGGCCTGCATGGCACAAGCACACAGGGAGTCAGGAGCCTGTGTCTTATCAGAGCATATAATCTAAAAATCACTCAGCCTGTTTCTTTCTCCTGGGGAGATGACGATGATGACACAGGACTCTTATGCTAAAAACTAATTGTTAACCTGCAGAAGACGTCATTCAACACAAATCCCAACAGAAAAGGGCTGGGTGATGGATGTTTCTGGGTAGCAGGCCAAGCTGTCATTCAGTTTTCAACAGATAGTTCTCTGGGTTGCCTCAAGATTTTCATGCCTAATACCTGACTTACTTGAAAATAGAGAGCATATTAATTTAAAAAAAAAAAAAGTGCTTACAATTTCTGTTTACTAATGTAAGCATTATCTTGGAGGAGAAAACAGTTCCTCCCCTGTCTCTGTGCATGAAGTGCACTGACTCTTGAATATGGTGCTCAGGTTTCCTGGAACAGTAAGCAAAGCAGTGGCTGGGTGGAGGGCTAGAGGCTAGGAAACAGTGTTGAACAGAAATATAGTAGGTAGGTAGTATGTCGGAATGGAATGTAGAGTTACATATAGATCTGTTGATAGAAGCATGGCTAGTAGATTGAGGGAGGTGATTGTTCGCCTCTACTCAGCAGTCATTAGACTGCATCTGCAATGCCACATCCAGTGGCATCCTCCATGCCTCAGCATGAGGAAGACATTGGTAAATTGGAGTGAGTTCAGTGGAGGGCCACCAAGATGATCGGGGGCTGGAGCACTTTCCCTCTGAACAGAGGCCAAGCAAGTTGAGTTTGTTCAGTATGGAGAAAGGGTCACTTCACAGGGACCTAATAGCTGCCTGCTAGTACCTGTGAGGAGGTTATTGAGAAGATGGAGTCAAGCTCTGCACAGTGCTGCGTGGTGGGAGGACAAGAGACAACAGTCATAAATTGAAGCAAGAAGGTTTCTGCCTGGATTAAAGAGAAAAGTTTGCCAGCATGGAGCAGTCAAGTGTTGGAAAGATTGCTGAGAGGTTGTGCAGTCTCCATCCGTGGGTGTTTTTAAGACTTGACTGGCTAAAGCCCTGAGCAGCCTGTCTATTCTGAACAGAAGGTTGACTGGAGACTTGCCAAGGTCCTTTCAAACCTGAATGATTCTCTGATTTGGTACAATTTTCCTTATATGATATTGTACTGTATACCTTATCATTTGATTTGTTCTCTTCTTGTAGATTAAATTTTCTTCACTCATCACTTTTTCCTTATATTCTCTTTTTACTTATACCTCTTCTACTCTGCTGTGCCTTTCTACCTCCAGATATGTCTGATAGTCCCGTTGTCACTGGATCATGGAGTGTTCTGGGTTCTCCTGGCTTCCAAAGTTTCTTCAATGCCCCTCAACCCTCAGAGCAATCTCACCAGTCACTAAATCTATGGAGACTCCTCATGGCCATCACCATCTTCTGCTCTACTTTCTGAGCTGTCTTGTAGATGGTTTGCCTTCTGCTTTACTGCCTCTGTTCTTGGTTTCCAGTAATGGATGAAGAACAGTAGTCTGCTCATTAAAAGATAGCTGTGGCACTGTATTCAGCTTTCATAAGAGAAGAAAGTAATGGTAGACATGGCCTTAGACCAGTGGTATGCATGGGCTGAGAATAAACATGAAGAGATTTTTTGGAAGCAAGAGAGTACCAAAGCTTACTGGGCTGCTCTCAGTAGACCTTCTGGAGTGAAAAATAATGTTGTTTTGTTTGTTTTGAGTTGTTTTTTCAGGAAAGACAGTGAACTAGTATGTTTTATTTCTGTGTTTCAAGAAACTGGAGTTTCTTCTGGGTGCTACTCTCAGGAGATACCTGCAGACTCGGATACCTCTGTATTTTTTGTATTAGAATCATGTCTTTAAGCTTTTCTTCAAAACCCATGGATACTAGAAGTGTGAGGGTGTTTATGAAAAATGTTCTCACATTTCTTCATGGGTCTGGGCTGGTTTATTTTTGGGTGTATCTTTTACACTGCTTTTACAACTGGGCCTTAGCTCATTAACAGCTAAATTGTAATAATTGTAGCAGAGCCTGCATTGTTTATATTTTAATATTGTTTCCAAGCAGCACTGAGTGGTATTACAATTTTGTTATCATGTAGGTCAGATTAAAACTAGTGATAGTTTCTCTGAGTAACAACAAGTTTCCCATTATTTTTAACTCTTCCAAATATACTTTTTTTTTCTGTATTAACTTGAACTCAACTCCAGTAGCATTTGGATGCTGTAAAAATGGTAACATTTCTAAATCAATGCATTTCCTCAGATGTCTTGTGACGACATGTAGTTGGTAAAGATGGTTTTGAATTCCCTGAACCCTCTTCTGAACTTTCAAATATTCCTCAGCTCTCAGGATATTGTTGCCAGAAGAGGACTGTGGTGGGCAAAGCGCATGACATTAGTCAGTATAGCTGAAAAAGCTGGACTAAAGCAAGCAGCGAATACACTGGGAAGGATGAGGATAGGATAAGGGTAGTCATTAAAGAAAGTAGCTTTGATTCATGTGGAGGAAAGAATAAAATTATGGAGGCAATTGTGAAGGTTTTCTTCCGCAGCCTATAAATTGCATATTGCTGTTGTTCCATAATTCTGGTTTAACTGAGGCTGAGACTTTGGCCTTGGAACACTGAGATTTCAATCATTTATTTGTATTTGCTCATACAGACTTGTTACTTGGATTTTTTGAAATTACAGAAGTCCTCTATGTAATTTCATGTGTTGTATCATTGTACTAATGGCAAAGGAATCTTGGTTTACTTCATGTGTAAATCAAATAATATTGTTCAGTCATAAAAAGCATGAATCTTCTTTTCGTAGAGACCTTCAATATTGGTAATTTGTTGTCATGTCAAGGGCTGCAGTCATCTACATGGAACAATGTTTCAATGAGGAATCTTGGGATTAGAAAACATTTTAAAAATTTAGTCTGCTTTTCAAAGACATACCTCTGGACAAATAAATACAGACTACCATAGTATGAACTTCTGTTGGCAGAAGTTAAATTTAAAAATTCACTTCTACTTGACAGCTCAAGCCATTAGCTAACCTACTGACAGGGGCTCGTTTCTGCCTTTTGGAGGTCAAGGAAGCCGTACCATTCTTGAACCAGAGCTGCAAGCCTCCCTGCAAACATGCCTTGATGTCTTCTGATTGGGTTTGTGTGCCCTGGCTTGCATAACCATACAGCTTGTATCCTGACATTATTAGCCAAAAGGAGTATAGGGACTTACATAATCATTACATGATTATTGTTCAGTAACTGTACTGTAAATATGTAATTCTCTCTACTCCTAATAACTCTTAATCCCTTTGTTCCTATTGGCTCCTGGGCTCAGATTTTGCCATGGCCTGTGTGCCCCAGCCACTGATAAGACGTGAAAAAATCATTACTTTCAAGGTTCTCCTGCTTTGCTCCCAAGCAGTAAATACCTGCTCCCCAGCGTGGGCTGGGGCACCACATCATGGTGGACTGTTTTGTGGGAGCTTGGGCAGTACTTCTGCCTGCGTGCCTTCTGAAAAGGGTCTGTTCACCTCCAGAAACCTTTCATACCTGGCTGTGTGTGTATATTCAGTGCAGACTTCTCTGCCTAGCTTCTTCATGTGTTTTATGCTCATGAGTTTTGAGCAGTTTTGATCTCATTTCTCCATGTTGCTCAATAAAGAAGGTTCCTCTGAGATACTGTGGTGAGAAAACTTAGATCATCAAGAACTCTTGGTCCTCTGCAGGGGTTGGAAAGCCAGGAAGAGATTATTTTCCTTTTGGTACAAGCAGGTAGAAAAAAAACCCTTTAGAGTACTTCTTGTTAAAACGTGCCACATTTCTATCCCACTATTTGACTCCAACATCTGTTGGACTTGGAGGTCAAAGCTCTCCCAACCTGTAGCTGTTCCAGTGATAACTTATGCTAGTGAAGTCCCTTTCGGGTATACTTGAAAGTATCCTCAACTTTGATATAAAATTGCCTTTCATGCTGCTTTTAATGTTAGAAGCATAACCTTAATTTCTTTCTTTAAGCCTTGTAAAATCCTTGAACATAATTTTTCAGTGTTTAATTAGCTTCATGAGTCAGCGTCTGGTCTTAGGTCTTGACATTTTTGCCATGTGAAATTTTTTTGTGTATTTGACCTTGGCTCTATTCCAGAATAAATATTTTAAACTGCTAGTTGTGTGGGTTTTTTGTCTTCGGTCTGAGACTAGGGGGCAGACATAAGCAGCACTGAGAGAAGTGAACTGTATAAACCACAATTAGAATTGCAGTGCACAGGTGTCTGAAGATCTTATACAATTGCCAAGCTATTTGTTTCTCAAATGAGAGGGGCTTTGGGAGTGTATTTTGGAGAATAAAGGGAGCAGAAGGCCTTCCTTTTGGATGTTAGGGTTGTGGGTTTTGTTGTTTTTTTGTGGTGTTTTGTTTTTTTTTTAAATCCTAATTTAAATTCTTCCAGACTTGATACATTTGATATCTTTAAAGAACCAGTGTAATGAATGGTTGAAAGTGATCTACTGCAGCTGGTGATGGAATTTATTACTGCCTTCAGATAGGAATCAGCATTTAAGAATAAAAATTTCTTGTGTGCTAGCTTCTCTTTGAGCATCAAGTTAGGACTTGTGGTTTAAAAATCTGAATGCAAGTGTTCAAAGTAAGATGACTTGTAATGATATTAAAGGAGAACGGCTTTAACATCAGGGTTACGGGTGAATTCTGTCACAGATAACTTGAGGATCTTTTTGGGAAGGTAGGCATCTTAATTCTCTATACTAGTCATGTACAAAGTATTATTGCAATGAAAGAATAGTGAAGTGAATAAACAGCAGCTCACAGTACAAGACAGTCAATGCATCTAGAGCCCCAGTGTTCACTGTATTTTGCAATTTAATGCACAATAATTTTTTTAGTTCTGTATTTCTGTATGCTTCACCGTGTCAGATCTGTATTCTTGGGATGTGAGGTTCCATTAAAAAATAAATAATAATCACAGCCCCCGCTCCCCCCACGTACACTCATTTTCTATAATATGGTAATGATATCACCGTAGCAGTAATTACGGGTCATCTTCATTTCTTTCATCTCTACTGGTTCTGATGGCTTCATTCCTTTGACGGAGAAGATTTGGCTCTGGGTGCTGTGATTATTTTGTTAAGCATTATTCGAATAGACAGGAGTGAGAGAAATTAATCAATCCAAATGCAATTAGCATCATGTTTAACCCAGTGATGGACGTCTCAAGGTGAAACAGCCAGGGGAGTTTCAGACATTATTATTCAATCCAGTGGCTCTTATCTAAATTATAATCAAGAGAGGTTTTTATTGGCTTTGCAGAGAGAAGATGTAACTCTTTCCCTGCTTTGGGGGTCAAAGGGATCAGGTCTTTGGCCCCACAGGATGTTGGCCGCAGACAGCTTCTGGAAGTGGGAGGTACTGTAAGAGTTTCCTTTAATATGAGGGCCACTCAGGGCAAAATATCCATACATCCTAATATCCATGACCTGGAAATTTAGTTGCTCCCTGGGCATTGGCAGGGATGTCATTGGCCCTTGCTTTGAGTGTTTTCATTGACTGGCTTTGCCCATCTGTATGTGAATGAATACTGTTTGTAGTTTTTGCATTTGAAGCTCTATGAGCATCATTGTTTGCAACTGAGCACAAACAGAATGATGCTGCCTTGCAAGGTAGGGAAATCTGATTAGGAGAACAAGGTAAATTATTCTGCAGAGAAGGAATCTGATTTTTTTTTTTTTTTTTAGAGCTAATATAATTTTAGTATTTATTGATAGCAACAATAACATTTTTGAGGATATCTTAATCTGCAGCAGATCTGTTATCACTATTCTGGATAATCCTGAATGATCTCTGAGATCTCTTATCAGGTATATGATAAAACACCGCTACTGTGGGTGGAGAAAAACGAGGTGGAAAGAGGTCACATGAGGATTTCATGATTCAGGAAAGCATTAGGTATTTGATTCCAGTTCTTAAGGCTCTAGCTAACACTCAACACTCACTAAACTGTTTCAGTGGTTTAAAACTCTCTAAGTCTCAGCTATTTACCACTTCTCTGGCAGAGAAGACTGTTTTCATAGCATACTGGGAGGAGCGGTCCATGTGCCTCACCTGCTCTGGTTCATGGCCCCATAGTTTGTGCAAGCCCCCACCTTCTTTGGCATTTCAAAACAAGTCTTGCCAGACTGTGAACTACAGCTGAAGTAAGCGCAGATTCCGCTGTCTCATTCACCAAGGGAAGGACGATGATGTTTTGTACCAAGGGTGGTGTTAATATTTTAAAATGCTGCAGCAAGACTTGACAGAGCTCATCTTTCAGAGCCTGAATTCTAGCACGGTTGCTGACTCCTTTAGTATACATCTGTACATCACTTCTTACTGAGGCTGTGACCCCATCTGTAAGATGGGAATTAAATCACTGTATGTCTCAAGAATACTGTGAAGCTTGATAAACTTTGTAAGTGCTTTGATATTGATTATTGAAAGATGCCACAGTAATGCAAGCTTATTCCACCTGGAGGTTTATGCTGATTCTGTCGTCTTACCTGAAAAATGTGTTTCAGGAGTGCTAGATGATTATGCTGGTCTCCAGTGTAAATGTAACAGTTCCTGAAGCACAAGTCTGAGTATCTGCATGTGCCAGTTCTACCTTCAGTAAAGGCGACTGACATTGCTTTCGCTAACCACTGCTCTCCTGAGGTGGCAGTTACAGCTCTTTATGAAATTGGGCTTGGTGTAGCATTCACTAATAAGTATTTGTCAAAGGCCCATAGTCATCAAGTAGCAGTTCATTTGACAATTATGTTAAGGAAGTATGCAGTTAGCAGAGTAATTGGAGCTCTTTTAATGAAGGAAGAGGAGTGAGCTTGTGCCAGAAGGCATCCAGGTGGTGGTAGGATTTTGAGGATCTGGTCTCAAGATAGAAAGTGGTCCATACGATCTCTCTCTCTGACAGAAGTTCAGATTGTGTTGGCTGGATAATAATACTCTGTTGGTCTTGTCTGAAATAAGCCTCTTTTTTCTTTGAGGGCTGTTCAGTAATAATGTAAATCTTGAATATTTTTGCTGGTTTTAGATTGCCTTTTTGCTTTCACTCCCCCCTGCCCCCATGACTGTTTTTTTTAATTTCCTTTCCAAATGCAATACTAGTTGAGCCAAGCCAAAAGATGTGGCTTTGCCATTGTCTTTCACAAGTCCAGTCAGGCAAGACTACCACAATTACTCAAAGGCAGATTCCTCTAACCCTTTTTTATGTCCTACCAACTAGGAAAAAGAGTGTTTGTGTCATCTTATCTTAACATTGTGTCTCAGGATAAAAGAAATAATTTCTGGTGCAACACACCCTTGTGATAGAAGGGTTAAAAATCAGATGAGTGTTCTGCTGTCTCTCTGCAATTAATGTTCTTTGCCCTGAACTGGTAATTTCCACTCATAGTTCTTCAGAAATAAACTTTTAGTTTTGTTTTCTGTATAGTCCTAAGACACAGCAGTAGTTTGAGAGTGCATGATTAGTACTTTAAAGGAATCCTTCCATGTTGAAAAACAAGTTCTTTAGTTACCATAAATACAACCGAATGGGAGGAATAACTGATAAGCTAACAAAGTATGACAGTGCCTAAAATAACCTTTTTGTAGTCAAGAATGTAGCATTCAAAGTGTGATACTACAAGACATTTTGGGGCTAAAAACATGTTCTGTTCACAGGGCATTAATTGTATTTCCAGTTCTTTATAGTAGCAAGACCTTTAGATTTTAAAACAGCTACATTTTCAGGTCAGAGGGGGAGCACAGTCAAATTTGTCCCGTAAGTTGTACATTTGGGGAGACACAGAGAAGTGCTTCTTTAGTGGGTGACTTCATTTTAAAATATCTGTGATTTGAAGATGCTGACAGGCTTTGAGATTTTTAGACAAACCCAGAAGTAGTAAGCAGTGGAGGGTACAATGATCATAATAAATGTATGATAAATACAGTTTGTCACATATATCTTTTACAGAGACTTTATCACTAAGTGTGTTGTGCTGTTGCATTTAAATGTATATTATGTTTAAAAAGTGTGTACATGTGTGCGTTGCTCAGGGGATTCTCCTGGGTGAAAGTTGCTTATGTAAGTGTAAATCACTGTTTTCGTTGCTGATTTTGCAGCAGTAAATCCTTCTGTTATTTCCTGGCTATCCAGACCTCATGACACAGTATGTCCTGTGCTGTCATATGTGTGATAAGGCTTTTTACGGGGAGCAATCAGGCTGGACCCCAATCTCCAGTGCAGTGTTTTTTTCTAATTAAATTGTCACCGGAAGGAATATCCGGAACAGCAGTTTTCATTTTCAATCGAGGAAAAAACATTATGAGTCTTTGTCATTTGATTAAAAGTTACTTAACCTTTAAATTGCTACAGATGTAAAGATAGCTCTGAGTTTCCAATGTAATCGCCTCCAAGTTAAAATCAGGAAAATCTTTGTGTAATGAAACCCATATGTCATAGTGAAAGGATGCAAAGCGCTGGCAGAGTGGGCTGCTCTAGCAGGAGATTCTGCACCCAATCTTGTTAACCAGGACTGCTTTTGGTAATCCCTCATCTCCTCACTTGTAGGAAATCAATCTGTACTACTGAATCTTTTCAACCAGCAACCACAAAATTTACTGCAGAGAGGCAGCTTGGGGACAATTGTAGTAGAAAAGGAGCCCCAGGCAACAAGGCTAAATGCGGGATTGAGGGATTGAAGTTCTAAAGAGGAGATTATATTAAACCTTATTCTGCTCCCCTATCAAGTAGAAATCTCCTCTTCTCCTTTCACCCCTAGTCTTTCCTACCCAATACCTGTTCTTGAGATCTGCTTGGCAGATCTTGCCAGGCAGCAAGCTTAATTCACACAGTACAGCATTCTGTGTTAATTATAATAGCCTGGTACCATTTTTCAATATATTTACTGAAAGAATCTATTCAAGCACTCAACTTCCATTGTAATCAGTGCTGGTAACGTCTTACAGTGATTTTTCTATGGTCTTCAGTATCCTCTTCGTCCTCCCTAGTAGGTGAGATTAATTTGCATCCAAGCTATTGCGTTCGTATCCATCGTTGATTTTTCCATTGTAGTAGATGCACAATGTAGGCAAGGTTGTAAATTGTGACTTGACATAGAGATTCATGTTTCTGTTTCATGCTGCACAGCCTCTGTAGTGTCTGTTTGCTGGCACAATGAAACCTGCACTCAAGCCCTCTCTTCAGTTGAAGTCTGTGGTTAAAGCAACCATTTTAAAGAAAAAATCCCTAAGGTTGTCTCTACGGTTTTGTCCAACCTTTTAATTAAAAAATCCACCTCTATCTACTACACAACTGGCTTCTGATGGTCCCTTGGGTAGTTACTTAAGACAGGTTTTACCGTCTCTCTTAGACTGCAATCATATTTAGAATGTGGGTGATGGTTTCTTCATTCACAAGCTCTTCCCTCACTCCAGCAAGCTCCAAAAGGCCCCATTGGAAATGATATTCCCATTATTAAGAATTCATTTATCAGAAGCAATACTGAGCAGAGGAGTCAGTTTAATATTAGAGGCTTTTCTGTGCAAAACCCAAGCTCAGGTCATACTCCAGTGCAGATTAAAGAGGAACAAAGGAGAAGGAATAGCCAAGACATTTGAACGCACTACCATGTAATATGTATTTGGCCTGTGTTTACCAGGAATACATGGAACTGTGGTTCTTGGGCAGACCGGAGAAGCAGCTGAAGCAAGGAAAACAAGATTGTTAATATTTGTGGAAACTTGCCCTTAGTTTGGCTGTGATTTTTTTGAGATACAAGGATGTTGTTTCCTGGCCATTTTCATACATATACAAAGATGTAAGGTCCTTTCTTTCAGTTTGGCATCATATCTTTAAAAATAAAGCCCCGATGTGAGCCTGAGAATGTGAGGAGAAGAGGAATACAGAATAGCAGAAGGCTGTCTCCTGCTCCTAATGGGATTTTGTAGCAGCATGTGCGAGTTTGTTTCAGAAGTCAGAAATGAACAGATGTTGGTATAAATTACCTCTGTGTCTGATGTCTTGCAAATTAAAAGCGCGGTTGGCATCACTAAACAATTTCACCAGGTTGGGGGGGGAAGCGGGCGGTGATTATTGTAGCAGGTCGGTAAGAATCTTTAAGCTGCAGCAGAACAGGATAGCAAGGATAAAGGAATGAGGAATAAAATGAGAGGTCTGTGAATTAATCAGAAATGTTAACATCTCCGATGACAAGTGAACAGGAGGGCACGTGCTCTGGAGCAACCCCCAACCCACAGTAATTTCACTCGGCGCACAGAAGGAGTCTATGCTCTCTGCCTGATTTATAGGGTGCAGCCCTCTTTGGGGGAACAGAATTGTCACACATTCGTATATCTCCTATATGGGACTTGCACTCTGGAAAACTTTCCACTCTATCAACTACAGTTTGGCTTTGTGCTTTCTCTGTTAAGTGTGTTTCAAAACCATGCACTGTTGATGGTGCAAGGCAGGGAGGTGTCAAAGAACTGGTGCTGAAAAACTGTTCCTAAAAACTTGCATTTTTACTGAATCATGTTATTTGTGCATAACAACTTAGTTCCTGACAAAATAACAATGCACTCTGCCCTTCTGCAGCACCTTCTATCTGTGTGGCACTTCAGCAGCACTTAGAAGATACAAGCTATCTTGTGGATGGGGAAGTAGAGGTACAAATGAGTACTTTTGTGGTAGTTCCCGCTGTCAATCAGAAACAGAGTTGGGAATGGATCCCAGATGATATAACTCACAGCTGGAGGCATGAACCGAGGGAATAATGCAGTGGTCTGCCTCAATCTGCAGCCAGTCTTAAGCATATTCCACTCGTGGCAGTGGACTTTGCAGCCTAGGAATATCAGTATGTACCAGATAGTTCATAATACCCCTAATTGTTTTACAGGGTTCTTGTTGATGACAGTATGTTGTGGCACAATTTGGGGCAGACAAATTAGAATGTAATCATTTAAAGAAGAGCCTTTAAGGCACAAATTCTAACCTTTAGGCAAAGAATAACAAAATGTTTTTACCTGAGGGTGCATATTGAGTATTTTAAGCTGAACATTTGTATTACATTTTAGTTCTATTCTAACAGATAATCAGTAATGTCAAAAGAAAACCCAACATCAGCAACAAACTCACCTCCAGTTTTTATGCTAGTTGTAATTTCTGTTGTTCCTCTCAGTAGACAGGTCAGGAATTGAATGGATAAAAGAGAAAATGAATTCCCATCTCCTTCCTGAGTGTCTCTAGGCTAGGTGTGGGAAACATGCACGCTTTCGTCAATCCTGTGAATAAAACCCTCCATGTTTTGATGCCTGTCAGTCCAGCACAAAGCTTGCACCTTTATTTAAAAGAAATGAAGGGAAGCACTGGTGAGAAGATTGTCTTTCTCCAGGACTCAATTGCTAATTGTGTTGTCTTTGATGCATTGTATAGTTATTGCAAAACAAAGATAGTATTAGGGCTGCTCGGCCAGCTTGTGAGCTTATGGGCTCACAAGTCAGAAATGTCTCGTGCAGAAAAGTGGCTGTGTAAACCCTGCTGTAATACCAGAGATTGATGGTACCAAGAGTGAGAGAGAGACATATAAACCTTGCCTTGCTGTATTAAACATCGAAGGACTGACAATGCAGAGAGAGAGAGAAGACCAAAGCTCTATAAACTTTACTTTATTACACCGTCCATAGATGAACTGCATTGAAGGAATATAAACCCCATTATATTACAGCATCCAGGGACTGACACTGCTGAGAGAGGGAAAATGCTGTCTAATTTCTGTTGAAGATCATAGCATCCAGGGACCAATAATCCTGAAATGGAGAAAGAGAGAGTTCCATAATCTCTGACGGATTATAACATCCAGGAACAATTGCTCTGAGACAGAGTGATGGAAAGCTGGATTACACCATTCAGAGATGGATAGTACAGAGAAAAGAAGGTGCTACGAGAGCATAACGCAGTAGAAATAGAAAGCATAGATTGTATGTAATGAGACAGCCTGTGGGAATTATTGCTGAGTTCAGAAGATTCTAGTCCCTGTCTGCATTTCTAGGATGTCACAAATTCAAGCTGGAATGCAGTTTTACTTATTTTCTACTTTAAATTATAATAATTATAATAATTATAATAATTATAATAATTATAATAATTATAATAATTATAATAATATTATCATCTTCTTACTATTGGTATAAGCACAAATCTAAGTTAATTTCTTATCCTATGGTTGCAATCTGTAAATTATACAAGTGTTTGGGTTTATTGGCTTTTTAAAAAATATTAATCTCTTTTTTCTGCCTTGTGATTGCAGCTAGAGAAATGACTCGAGGGAAATTCCTGAACATCCTAGAGAAACCCAAAAAGTAGCTCCCGCATCTGGAGTTTGGACAAAAATACCCCAACTAGATCATTTTACGTACTGCGGATCCAGATGAACCCCAGAACTTCTAAGAAGTACAAAGCTCTTACTCTAGACCTTCAGGAGCAAACGTCTCTTTTTGCTTCCACAGCTCATCTCTTTACAGAGGAGATGTATTGCATACACAGGTCACAAGGACTGCAGTTGATTGCATTGGAATTAACTTCATCTGACCATAAGATGTCCAACAGGAGAACTCAGCCCTGACATGCTGTGACAAAGTTACTTCTTTTAATCAGCTATTCAAAGTGAACAGCCATACTGTCCTTATTCAGTTGCTCTCAGTGGCAGCACCTGTTTGAAGTACACAGCAGATCTCACGCTGGCCAGTGCACACCATGAGGCACTGACCCTTTTGTGTGTCTTTTGTCTTAGATACATTGATTTCCAATGGGGCAACTTCTGTGCTGAAAGGTTTGAGAAGAGTTTGAGGTGTGGATTGACCGATAGCACTGGTTCAGCAGGAGCATATGCTTTTAGTGCAGAAGTTGAGTGCAATCTGTGCGTTAGATTCCAGTTACTCACTGCCTTCAGAGAAGCACATCTGGTACTCTGAGAAGGACCTCCAGACCTTCGGTGTACCAGGAGTTTCATTTCACCACTGAACGGTTCTCTAGTGAAATCAAGACTTACAGACCATAGAAGGTAAGAGGTGTTACTGTATCATGAAGGAAAATATCCCTACAGAAACTTCCGCCAGTACACAAAGAAACAGTTTTGTTGATGCACTGTAATTCTCTGCTTCTTACAGAGCTAGAAACTGAAGAAAGCGCTCCAAAATTTTCAGTTAGTGCTCCAAGAAGGAGCAACGGGATTGTTAGCCACATTGCAAGGATGGTCTGCTTATACAGAATCTTAACACTTCTAAAAATAACATTTTGTGGCATTTCTAATTACTTATAAAACAGCAACCTCAAAATTTTCTTCCCCTACAAACCCAAAAATTTTAAGACAGAATTTTGTGTTATTTCTAGGTTACAACATAATATTGAAACATTAGATGACGAGCAGGGTTTTCTCTCAATTTAGAAATGTTATTTTTAGCATGCAGGCTTTTCAAAACTTGTAATTTCCCAGGGTGCAGTCACATGTGAGAGGAGAAATTACCTGGAAATAGGCTGTCTTTAGAGCATTGCACCTTTGTGTCTTTACAGAGAGAGGAGACTCTTTGCAGGTGCATGTGCAATAAAGAGGAGGAGATTTTTTAATCAAATAGACTTTCTGATTTTTTACTAAAATGCTGGTGGCCTTTTGGTTTGCAGTCTGTGGTCTTGGTTTTTACCAGTCAGAACAAGGTGCGTTTTGGACAGCTCCTGTTAACTAAGTTTAAGCAGATAAAACCCACATCCCAGGAATACCCTGCACAAATACTGAATATTTAAGAATGTCAGGAGTCTGATTTTAAATTTAGCAGATTTATTTCTGTACTTCACAGTTTATGTGGGGTTGAGCTTATCAGCAACTCTGTCCCTTGAGAACAGAAGAGTTAAGACAGATCCATGTGTAGAGAAGCTAAAAGTGATAATTCAGAAACAGAGAAAAAACTTGCTGGTGCAAACTGATTTTTATGTAGCTTTAAATATTAAATTACACATTTTGAATGCAATTTTAAGTTTTTATACTATATACATAATATATATACACATGTATGACATAATGGGATACTTCATCTGTATCACCAATATGAGTTTGCGCATTTTATAGAGGTTTGTTGATCCAACACATTAAGAAATTGAGATGTTAAAAGGGGAGGAATATAGGAGAAGATATGAAAGCCTGGCATGGAAGTATGTGTATATTTACTGATATATTCAGTAAGGAATTTCAGACTGTAGGTAGTTTTTAGTAACATACATGTGTTTAAAAAAAAAAAAAAGAAAAAAAAAGCCTTTTACTATATGTAGTGCTTATCTTCTATATGGCAACCAGTAATGTATGCTTTAGAATTGTGATATTTATTGGCTTTGTGCTTGTCATCTATAGAGATGGGTCAGTGATGTATTTTTTTATTGGTAATATTTATATGTATTTTTGTGTTAGCCAGATAATTGTAATCTGTCTATTATTGCTTTGTGGTTTGATGATAAACAAATGCAAAGCTCAGAGATTCATCTGGGTTTCCACAATAGCCCTCTGAGATGCAAAAGCTTTTGCTTAGCTGCCTAGGCAATACTCTTCTTCAGGCTTTTCTTCACACTTCTGCATGCCGCCACCTCAGGGTTTGGCCTGTGGATGCTCCATTCCCATCAGTAAATAAATATTTGGCAATATCCAAATGGTACCAAGGGTTTTCATACCCTTTGAACCCTGTTTTTTTCCTTCAGTGATGTCCTTCCTTACATCCCTGCCGTATCTATCTATATAAGATAATCTGGGTGACTTTTTGTTACTGATAACATCCTGTATTTTGAAACAAAAAAAAAGTTTTGATAAATTAAATGATAGGAATGAAGAGTACAAGAAGATCAAGATTTGGTAATATTAATCGAGGTAATGCATTGCTTTATAAAGTGTTTTCTTGTGTTGGTATGTTAAATGTTACTGTGAGGTCCTTGGAAATAAACCCAATATGTATTTAGTTCCTTTTGAATGCCAGTGTTACATATATTCAGTGGTAAAGGCTATTCACTTCAGTCTTGGAGTATCAAATGCTTTGCTGTTTAATTCAACTGAGAATAAATTCTTGTTTGTTATATTAATTATTATCAAAATAAAAATCTAGTTGCACTGGCAGTTGAAGAGTGTAATATTCCATGTAACTCAATGTTTTGCCGTTACAAAACTTAACAGTTTTAGAACAATCCTATAACCACAGTTCTCAACTTTGCTTTGTATTTCCCTCAACAAGTTGCCTAGAAATAACAGATTAGTGAAAACTGACTAATCCACTTCAGAGGTGTTTGAACCTTATTCTGGTTTATCTTGCTGATTTTTATATTACATAAAGATGTAAGCTACTATTACAAGTCAGATGACAAGCCCATCTTATCTATAATCTTCTCTTTGATTATAAGCAGTTGTAGACTTCATAGGGAAGGATACAAAAAAAATGCTTACACAGAGTGATTTTGGTTTAGGGTAACTTACCCAGCATCCAGCAATCTGTTTTAGTTGAATCTGGTCCACAGTAGACCCTATCCTCCATAAATTTGTCTTAGTCCTAATTTTTCTGTACTTCTGTCCTCTAAAACGCCACCTGGGCAGCGAGTTCCGTAATTCAGTTATAGAAAGAAAAGTTAAAAAAAAAGGGGGGGGGTGGGAAGTCATTGTTTTAAACCTGCTTACCTGATAATTCCATTTTGAACGTTTCATTTCTTTTATTGTCAGAAAGAGTTGTTTGGGTTTTTTCTTCATTGCTGTCTGTACACTGGTCATGATTTTTCAGCTCCTGTTATGTTTTTGGTTCCATGGTTATGTTCACCTTCCTTATGTTCACAGTGTTCAATTGTCTGTCTTCTATTACAGTCTGTCTGAGATGGCATAATCAAAACTGCAGAGTATCCAGAGTGTGAGCATACTGTGGAGGCGTGTAAATCCGAATTACACCTTACATTTTGTTCCTCTGTTGTTTTCTCCCACATCATCATGGGCTAAGTCCTCTTGAGTATCTCCAAGAACCAGGATCATTGCTTAGATTTGCAGTCTGTGCATGCAGCTGATCTCATCCACTACTTCTTCACCCACAGTAACTTGTCTCAGGCAACACTTTTTCCAAATCATGACGACAATTATGCCAACCACTTCATGTTGAGGAAGTGATACTGGGTAATTCCATCATCAGCCTATGCAGTAGGTAAAAAAGATAAATTACATTGTTGTCATGTGGTCTGAAATCCTGGACTCCTGTCCTACCACAAGTTCAGTAACATTGCATAAACATTCCTATAGTAATTCTCAACTAATATAAATTTTTTGACATATACAATCAAAAGAAAAATACAACTCTGCAGAGAAATGCATCGTGTCTTTGAGTGAGCTATGTGAATATGTCATGCAACCTTAATATAACATGAAAGTAATCCTTACTCTTTAATGCTGTACCCCCATTTTCATATACCATTCTGTACTGACATTTTTTAAAAACTCATTAAATAATCAGTCTATAGAAGAAGAAGATAATTCGTTGAAAGAAAATTTCCCAGAAGATCCTCTCTGTATCTCCAGCCCAGCAAAATCACAGTTGGACAGAAACATCACATGGACCAACAAACTCTGAACTGAATCAACATGATTAGAACAACAAACACAAATATTGTAAACGCATTTCTGTAATCACTACAGTAAAAATGGCTCACCACAGAAATGTCAAAACCCATGGTTCCTACATGCAAATCCCAGCATGTACATCTGCCAGTGTGCCAGATACTTCCAAAGATACTGTATGTGTGGTGCCAAATACGCATAGATCTGATAAGAGAAGAACCTTGATATTTTTCAAAGTTAAGAAAAGAAAAAAAAAAAGAAAAGAAAGTAAGGAAATGGAAAAGAGAAAGACTGGATGCTTTTGCTTTCATGTGATACTGTGATTCTTGGAATCAAAGCTATTCTGGACACGTTATCGCTGCAAGCCAGTCCTTACATCAGTGCTTTGAGTTTCTTTCAGGAGGGTGTGAAATACAAAATCCTGAAGTCAATTGTGGCCAATCATTTGAAGTCCACGTAAAGATATTTAAAAGCTTAAGTGGCCAGAGAAATTCGGACTGATCCAGTTTCTAAACAGTGTCATTCACATTCTGCATAGAATATGTGCAATAATGCCATTTTTATTTAGATTGTGCTAGATTTTCAGCGTGGTGGGATCTCTTCACAGTTTGACTTCATCATCCACTGAAACTGCCGATTTTTAGACTTGACCTTTTCTGTCATGTCCCTTTGAGCAGGATGACTGACTCCAGGCAGCTGATGCGCGTACAGAATAGGCGTTTTCTTGTTGGGTTTGTGTGGTTGACCTCTGGCTTGCCTGCTGATTCCTATAATACAGATCAGTGACCGGTGAAGCCAGAACGCTCCCTGCCTGTCTCTGTTATAGACACCTCAGTAAGGAACAGAAAAGAGGAAGAGGGCTGAGCTTGAAAGCCCTTACTTAATTGCTAGTAGAAAAAATGGGTAATAAGAATGACCTTGCCCCTTATTTATTGACCAGATCTCTGGGGGGACAAAGTACTTGACTTGGTTCTGTATCACTTGAAAGGCTGGCTCTGTGGCCAATAGCTGATGAGTAGGTGTAATAATATAGGGTAATTAAATATTGTGCTTGCAGGCACTTGGATGCCAGGGAAGATTCCCCTCCCCAAAATACCAGGCACGTCTAACAACTTTCCTCATAATCACGGAATTTTAAAGCTAATTCTGAAGCATCAGAAATTTATCATTTGCCATCTTCCACTTACTACAATAGCCCAAAATGCAGCAGGTTGTGTACGAAAAGGCAGGAGGAGGGCTCATCAGCTACAGGAGAATGAGGGACAAGCGACCAGCAGAGTGACCCAAGTGGGCATGGGTGTTCAGGCTGCCGGGTTATATGGCCTTTATTTTGTTTTCCTCTCCCTGTATTAAAGTACCTTTTAGTTATAGCTAGTTTTAATTGATTTATTTATATGTATATCGATTATTCTAAATTGTCTTTCAAGGTAATCACCGGCGCCTGTCTCTCTCTTGTTCTCTGCATGGATCAGTTTGTCACCCAGTCTTGGGTTTCTCCCCCTGCTTAGCACACCGAAGCCGAATAGCACATGTAAAACTGGGGGACGAAGCACTTCTGGGGAGGCTTGTTGGCCTCATTTGCAGGAGGGATCAGTTTGTCATCAGCTGCACAGGAAGCAAAAGGACCTGCAGGCCCTGCGTGTCCTTAACGGGATCAGCTGAGATATTTTGCTCAAAATGAGCCTGTTGTCAAATTCAGGGAAAATGTTTTGCTGGAAAACGTTTGGTTGATGATGGTTTCTCAACAAAGTGTTGGATTGAAAGTTAGAGGGAGTATGTGCCTTTCCTTTGCCTTGGTTTGATCAGGGATTTTGAGCTGGGGTCTCCTACCCACCTCGCAACTTCTTCTGGAAGTTCTGGTGTTTTTAATTATTTTGTGGGCATCTTTAGAAAGCTGTCCTGTGAGACCCAGCACATGTTCCCTTCCATGGGAACTGACAGCCTCTCGTTTACACCCATGCTCCCTCCTAGCCTGAACTCTGAGGCAGACCCGTGGCGTGGCCTCGCTGGAGAAAAGCACATGCCAAATGCTGCATTTCTCTAAGGGTAGCCCCCAGCCAGCCTTAGCAGAGACTTAAGGCAAATCAAATGTTTGGTTTTGATGGTGCGTTTCTGTGTGGAAGCGCAGGTACCTGTGTACCACTGGAGACAAGAAAAGAGAAGGCAGGCCAGAGAGCTGAACTTGGGTTTTCCATTGCATGAGTGGACAGTGGTGATGGAGAGAGGGCAGAGAAGGTCCACGTCCCCAGCAGCGGGTGGCTGCTGCCCAGCCGCCGGCCCTCTGCCGCATAGCTGGGCCCCAGCGCTTGGGCTGCTTTTCTGGCTGTTTCTCCCTGTCCCTCTTCTCCTGCCGGTGCCCGAGAGGCGGCTCCGCGTCCGTCTGCGGTGCAGGGAGCGCTGGCTGCCGCTCGTTAGAAGAATTCCCCCAAGTCAGACCTATGGTACGAGCCGTGTGAAGCGGAAGACAATTAGGGGCTTATTAGTGTCCTGGGGAGACGTGTAACTTGTGTTGCTGGGACTTACCAAAACAGCGAGAGTCTTACCGGCAAGCTCCAGCCGAGAAAAGACTGAGGGATTGTCTCACCTAATTATGGGGAATGGGCCTCTTTGTGTTTGTGATTCGGTACGGTTGTCCGATCGCTTTTCTCTGGCTGCTGGCTCAGGCCGAGCTGGAAGTGTGCTAATTAGAAGAGAAATGGACGTAGTGATCCTGTCAGCTCTCGTTACCGGCGCGGACAAAGCCGAATATTATTCTGAGGCAGTGTTTTGTGAGTGTCCCCCTTCCAGCTCTCATTAAGGGCAAGGTTGGTGGACAGGGAGGGGACTCGACCACATGGGTTGGCTAATGGAGCACAGTTACCGTTACTGTGCTAATTAACGGGCTCAGGAGGCAAATGTTTCTCCAACCAGTGGTCCCAGCAGCTGCACCTGGTGCTTCCAAAACCCAACCATCTTGCTGGGCAAGCCAGGCAAACGCTATGTGTACAAGGGGAAGGGGGTTTACATGTGACGCATCCGTCAGCCATCCAAAAGTGCAGAAGAACCATTAAAATGGTCAACAGAGAGAGGGAAAGGGCATAGTGCTGCTGCAGCAGCGGCTCAAGCTCCAGCAATCGCTTCTCCCCAGTGCCCCTTCACAGAGTGCAAAGTGTCATCTTCTGCCCTGCAGAGGTGGGAAGTGGGCAGCAGGGAAAGACCTGAGGAATTGCCAGGGTCTCCAGGTGCCATCACGAAATACATCTCCTGTGAGTTGTGGTGGTCATCACAGGTCCCGGTGTGGCCAGGAAGGGGAAGGCTGGAAAGACAAAGGGTGACATGGAGGTGAATCAAACCATCCCTCTTTACGCTGATGGCGGAACGCTTATGGTCTGAGGTGAGAAACAAGATGTATGTATGTATCGGGATGTTTCTTTTCCCCCAGAAAGGCAGCTAGGCAAAATTGAAATGATTCACATAGGTTAAGGCAGGTGAAGATGAGGACCAAAGGAGCCATAGGAAACACTAAAAAAAAATAAATGTGGACTTTCATGCCATTAGCCTAAACCTGCAGTGAGAGTAGAGAGAGTGTGACAGGAGAGATGGAAGACAAAACAGGAGCCAGAGCAAGTCCTTAGCGTCAGAGCGGCTGAGATAGCCTCAGCAGAAGGGAAGAACAGTGGGTGCTGAGGAGGGTCAGTGGAAGTGAGTAGTTTTATTTAGTTGTCGCACAGACTTTAATTTTAATGCATAGATGTTTTTGTAAAGGAACATAGTAACTTGCAGAAGTAATTGCTGGTTGATGTTTCCAAAGTTATGGGAATGTATTAGTGATTAAGTCTGATTTGGGTGTTAAAGTCCTTCTAAAGGTCCTTAATTAATCATTAATTAAATAATCTTTGGGCTAGATGTAGTAAAACATATAATTATGTCTTAAAGCTTTCAATTTGCTTTCTGTTTTAACAATGTACTCATTGCATGCACTCATGCATGCTTGGGAACTGTTTTCAGACCTATTTGGTCAAGGGTTAAAGTTACAAGAGTTACTTTTCTTTCTTGGCTTTTTTGTCCCTGATGGTGAAGCTGTTGCAGCAAGAGAGTTAGCTGTGTCTTTCCAAGGCTCCAGCAACAGTCTCCTGTCATCTTGGATGGAGCTTGTACTCTGCTCTGTGCTTGTGCCTCCTTATTTTTCTGTCTCAGATAGCTGTGAACCCAGCAACGACCATTTTGCCATGGCAGCATGTACACTATGTCCTAGCCCTGCAGTCCTGCCTTCCCCTTTTAACTGGGGTTCATTTCCTACTGGCTGCTGCGGTGGCTTGAATCTTAGGAGTCTCAATGCAGGTACTGATCTCCAAAGAGGGCTTGAGAAGTATCTTCCCTGCAAAGAGGTTTATTCTAGAAGGAGGAGATATATAATCCTCTTACTAAAACCTAGAGAGGAAAGGCAAAAAGCTTTATTGCTCCTGCCTTACCCCAGTGAGCCGGCAGCTTTTATGCTGCCTTAGGAATAGAAAGACACAGAGAGAGAAACATCTGAATGCAATTACTGCACCTGACCTGAAGCTCTCCGGTGGATGCTCAGTGAAACCCACATCACCACTGTTTTCAAGTGTCCCAGCAGAACAGAACCGTAACACCAGTTTCTGAAGCGGCAAAACTACTGTTACTGCCTGCAGATGGCCACCGAGTGGCCATTTAACCTTGCCTTCCAGGCGCTTCAGTCTTGGTCTAAGTGGGAGTCCCAAATCAGTGGCAGAAAACTAAAGACCATCATACCCACCTCCATTTTCATGCTCTGGAAGCTCAGGAGTCGAGTGACCTCCCTGAGTAAGAGCCGGTGAAACTTGCCATGTCAAGCCTCCCTTGCGAGACTGGACCTCACTGGCAGACACCAGGAGAAAAATCTCCAAGAAGACACATTGCTGATTTTCCTGCTTTATCTCAGTTCCTTTGCCCAAGGAAATGTTAGGGTCCTTGCCTGTTAACACCTCTGTTTTACTGGCCTGTCATCTTGCTGCATTAATAATATCATGCCAAATTTCTGATTTCCAATTGCAGATAAGGATTGACTGAGTATAAAAAAAAAATGTTGGTTTTGTGTCCTTGCGAGGAGGACGTTCTGGTGAAGAACACCCTTCATATAGATTAGCAGCACTCAAGGATATTGTGAAGAGAGGTGAAGAATATGCAGATGGAGGGCATATATGCATATAAAATATGCAGATGGATGCAATGGCTTCTTGTGTCCTTCATTAAGACCTTCTGGCATTCATGTACCACTTACTAATTGTACAGTACCTGGCCTGTGGGCTGGAGTGGTGTTTGGGGGACATCTCCAGCAACTTGAGTTATCATTTGCATGACAGTAGTCATTTAAGTCACAGTGACCTCAGCAAGCATCAAAACTTTATTGTGCTGTGAAGCATAGAAAAACATAATTAGGTGAAGGTCTCTGTCCTCAAGAGCTTATGAGCAGATGAAGCAGTAAGACTAGGAGAAAAGGAGACACCAAGATGTAAAGAGACTTGTTAGAGGTTATCCAGAAAACACAGTTTAAACCCTGTAACTTCTTAGCCACCGTCCAGTGGCCCTTCCACTGCTTGCCATCTGCCTTGTTGTTTCATTAAATAGATGTGGCTTTTAAAAAAATAAATAAATAAAAATGCAAACGCCTAAGCAACTGATAGGCATTAGTAATTTAAATAATAATAAATTACAGTGCAATACCAGACATTTTAATCTTTTTTTAAAGACCTGTAAGAACTATTCAGAGAATTAAATTTTTTTAAAAGTCACTTTAATGCAGTGTTAAAGATTGAGAATTTAAAAACAGAACACTAAAAATGAAGGTTTCTCACAGTGCTATTAAGTGCCACAGTGTGCACGGTCTACACATGCATTTAGGAGAGCTATGAGCATTACAGGGATCCTAATAATAACTATAACATCTTCACTGATGTAGAATACTTATTCTGACCTTCCCGAGCCTTTCACACTCGCGCAAAGAGGGCGTAAGTGCTGCTTTCCAGATTTCATGTAATTCTACACTTGCTCAGTCCAAATGTTTGCCAGCAGACCAGGGCAGGAAAAATGTAATTTTCCTAATTCTGCCATGTCGCAATCCTTGCTCTTGCTCTGATGCTCTGTGGGTCTGATCCTGCCTTAACAGAAAACATTATTAAAATGATCACTGTGGCTCTCTAGGGAGCTTAAAATTATTCGCTTTAGCAAAAGAGAGATCACTTCTCTCATTCACTTCAATAGTTTGGAAAGGGAGGAACTTGCTACAGTAAATATTAGTGTTCCCCATTGGTGTAATGCAGCTGGGTAAGATTTACAGAAGTTTCACTAGCAAGTACCAAAATATTATTAGCAAGCTCTTTTGGTGGGAGAGGACTGTGGAAAAGGAGATATGGAAGACTGAAAGAAAAATACAGGGAAGTGAGAAGAATTTAAAAATAGGGACTTAAAAACAGAGGAGAGGAGATCAAGAGAGGTCAGAAAGCGCAGTTTGGAAGACAGCAAGGCATGGGCAGGAGGTTGGGGAGAATGCAAAAGAGCGAAGGCAGCAGACTTTAACAAATGCCGTTTAAGAAGAAAAATAGTGAAAAATGCAGAACAGAAGGGGAACAAATAGGAACAGGTAGTGGTTTTCAGCAAGAAGGAGGTCAGAGAAAAGCAGAAGTTTCATGAGCAGTGGAACCAGTCAGGGAAGCATGGTTTTCCTTGTGGATGTGTCTCTCAAGATTGCATCATGTGTGGATTCTCTGATGCCTAACAGAGGGTATGCTCACACTTCAGTGAGAGCAGACATTGGATTTCTTTCTTTTGTCAGCTGATTAACACAACAAAACATACAGAAATGCATTACCTACCTGCCGTAAAGTTGTCTGGAACTGGCCTACAGGTTCCAAAATCATTGGGACACCCACGTACACCTGTGGATGGGTGGTAAGATAAGACAGTGAGTAGCTGAAATTGCAAATGGACTGAGTGAGCGATAGTGAAAGGGAAAACATTAGGAAAATGGGGATATATGTCTGCTATTAATGCATTTAATTTGCTTTACTGCCATTTTCTTTTCTGGTTTTACATTTTAAAAAAAAATAAAATTAACAAGGATCTATTTATAGCCCTCCTCCCAAATCAGGCTAAATTCTCTGTGAGTGTCCGTACTGGTTCTTTCTGGGGAGAAAAATCTCTTACTGCAGTTTTGTCTCCAGCATGCAATAGGAGAGACTCCAGGAGCTCCCCTACCAGCTACACCACCTAAACCTCCCTGGGACCTAATGAAGTTCAACAAAGGCAAGTGTAAGGTACTGCACCTGGGGAGGAATAACCCCATGCACCAGTACAGGTTAGGGGCTGACCTGCTGGCAAGCAGCTTGGTGCAAAGGGACCTGGGAGTCCTGGTGGACAACAGGATGACCATGAGCCAGCAATGTGCCCTTGTGGCCAAGAAGGCCAATGGCATCCTGGGGTGCATCAAGAGGTGTGTGGCAAGCAGGTCAAGGGAGGTTATCCTCTCCCTCTACTCTGCCCTGGTGAGGCCGCACCTGGAGTACTGTGTCCAGTTCTGGGCTCCCCGGTTCAAGAAGGACAGGGAACTGCTGGAGAGGGTACAGCAGAGGGCTGCAAAGATGATTAGGGGACTGGAACATCTTTGTTATGAGGAAAGGCTGAGGGACTTGGGTCTTTTTAGTCTGGAGAAGAGAAGACTGAGAGGGGATCTCATCAATGCTTATAAATACTTAAAGGGAGGGTGCCAGGAGGATGGCACCAGCCTTTTTGCAGTGGTGCCCAGTGATAGGACAAGGGGGAATGGGCATAAACTTGAACATAGGAAGTTCCATCTAGACTTGAGGAGGAACTTCTTTACTTTGAGGGTGGCAGAGCACTGGAACAGGCTGCCCAGAGAGGTGGTGGAGTCTCCAACTCTGGAGACTTTCCAAACCCGCCTGGATGCCATCCTGTGCAACCTGCTCTAGGTAACCCTGCTGTGGCAGGGGGGTTGGACTAGATGATCTCCAGATGTCCCTTCCAACTCCGGTGATTCTGTGATTCTGTGGGATCTCGTTGAGAGCATACGTAGGACACAGATACTGCAAAAGCCTTCTAGTCTTTCCACACTGGGATGAATTGCAGCTCTATTACTCAGATGCTCCCGCTGTTTTTCTGTTGTCCTTCACTGCAAATTCCCACCTTGTTGGTTTCTGCCGCAGTGATTCTCATCTGGTGTTTTCTAGGCATCTCCTCATGACTGGGTACTGTGGTTTGGATAATACTTGAATTTTTACTGGGATCTCATTTTATTTTCAGGTGGTCTATCCCACATGTCCTTCTATATTTCACACTCTCAACAAAATTTTCCGATTTCCAGGCAGAAGGTGTCATGTCAAGAGGTGTTAAATAGGACAGAACTGACTGCTGATCTCTGGGAGGGAGGGAGGGAGGGAGACCTCTCCCTCCAACACAATACCTTTTTATACATCATTATCCTTTATTTGTAGGTCTCCAGCCAATTTTTCGTTCCATGTGGTGGTGTAGCCAAGTCAATTTGAATTAATTTTGAGTGAGATTTATGTATCAAATCTTTACTAAAATCCAAATGTATCAAATCCATTGTGTTCCCTTCATCCACTAATTTTATAACTCTAAAAAAAAGCAATCAGGTTTCTCCAGCACAATTTGTTCTTTATAAATCCCTAGTGCTGATACTTGTTTTCTTATCCCTAGGTGATTTTTCCCCCTTTTTTTTATTGTTATTTTACTGGCAATAGGTATTCCTGAGAACTCTAAATTTGCCTTTTTTTTTTTTTTTTTTTTTTAAGATCAATGGTACAATTCCTTTTCTGTAACCTCTAGGCAGCTTCCTAGTTTTTGTAACTTAACAAAATTATTGTCCGTGTTAAAAAAAATAACGTTTGTCATTTTCCTTGTAGCGGGTGGGTAGATCTCTCTTTGTCATAAGCCCCCGTCCTGAAAACTTGAATGTACAGGCAGACTGCTATATATTCAACAAGCCAAATGTGTTGTCAGTGAAACAAACGTGTGGAAATCACTAACTTAAGTGAATTCAGTCAGGTTTTTTGCCTGGTAATATCCATTCTGGGCAATTGTTATTGCCTATTGAAGAAGTATTGGGAGGCATTTGTACATGTTTTTTATTATAATGTTCATAAAAGTCTTAAACTAAAATGAAATAAAAATAGCATCCAAATAGGCTACATACATATTTATATACCTATGTAAGCTATAAGTATTATTGAGGGAAGCTAACAAAAAGAACACTATCTTATCAGATAGGTAAATTAATTGAGTCTCAGCATTGGATTGGAGATCAGTCATCAAACTAATGCCAAAATAATCAACCTCTATAAATTCTGAGAAGCTGTCCTGCTAAAATGGTTATAAATCCCAGCCTGGAGTTATACTAAAGTGAACAGAATCTGTACTTCGAAGGGGTGAGTATCTGATGTCTTTTAATGTCTAGCACCTACACAACTTCAAAATACCTTTATCTGGGAGATGGTGTGGTTAGATACTTGAATCAGCTCTCCCCCTACTCCTTTCCTCAGACTCACTTCTCCAGATCTGCCGAAGGTACTGTCAGTGCATTAGTCAAAAGATGGTGCACAGGCAAACCTTTCACTGCTTGCGCCCGACTTCTACTGTTGGATGGGATGTTGGATTTGATACCCTCATGCCAGTCGCGTATTTACCAAAGTACCCTCTTCACTCTGGACTTGCAGTCTTCACTTGGATGTACAGAGAGGTGGAACCTAGGAAGGGGAAAATCACTTGGTGGCTTACTCTTTCCAAGGTAACCAACCACTCTTGGGGACTCCAGGAGACTAGTCCTTCTCGTGACTTGTTGATCTCAGAAGAAATGTTTCCTTCTCTTTGATTCTTGTGGTTCACACTGTCATGCAGCACCTTCAAACAAACCAGATATGAGGTCACCCTTGGGACCGTTTAGTTTAATTCAAACAGATTTACAACAGGTCAGCACTGCTGCACGTGAACATTAACGGTCTCATGTAAGCTAAGTGTTCAGAAATATTCTTTATTTTCTACAGTACGGAACCTGATGACTTTCACTTGTCCTCCCACCTCAAACTATTAAAATGCAGGACACATAAGAGTAAGTTGGTTTGTTCTTATTTGGGTCAAATATCTTGAGAAATTCCAGCATTTTATGGAAAATTTAATATAAAATTCCTACAGAAATAATGGGAAAAATACTAGCACAAAAGTCAGCCATTTATTCATCAGCAAAATAAAAATACATTTGGGCTAATGATAAATTTCACAATTGCTATTTCTTCTACTAACCTAAAATGAGATAAATGTTCTTATTTTTCTTGCAAACAAGATAATTACAGTAACCCTCTTACTCCTGAGCAAGGCAATCGATCAGGCAGCTTCTCTTCTGAAACCCAGATATTGATAGAGAATAGTTACTTAAAAGCTCTTCAAGATGGAGTATGTTGAAAATGATACAAAAAGCCTGTGCACCTGTGTACACTCTTCTGCTAACTGGCTTCTCGGGCACGTTAAGTTAAGCATGTGTATCTGTAATTTGTGCATGTACTGCATTTGGGTTGGAAGTGTAGAATTTCGATCCTGAGGTCTCATTTAAGCTTAAAATATGGCCTGGTTTGCTGATGATTGGGAGCTATGTCACGTGTGCAGGCAGCACCTGAAAAATATCTTTCTTTGAACTTCAGAACTGGGAAGTTGAGCTGGTTAGTGTAACCATGCGCTAAGGATATTTGTGGCAGTTTTTGAAGCCATTTACCAGGATCTTGACCTAAAATTCAGTGATGCCACCACCAGCCTTCTCATTGATCTGGGAGAGTTGCTGTTTCAGCCTCTGCAGAGTAAGTGCCAACATAAACACGTGCAAACATGGGCATATAGACATGCATAATAGTTATGACATGGATTTTAAAGCGGCATTTCATCAGGCTGCTGTTGGCATCACAGCCTTGTGTTAATTCACACAAACCCTGTATATCTGGAAAAAAATTACTTTTGGAGCCAGACTCAATAGGAAGAGCTTATTTTTCGTGGCCACTCCCTTTGTATGTTACAGAAGAAATTATCTTCAGTAAGAAAAAAAGCTGTAAGTATTTCAGAAAACTCAGACTGAGGGAACCCTCCCTCTGTACATTCATATTCCTTGGGCTCAGAGCAGTCCTCTTGGCCCGTCATATTATCCTGTGCCACAGAGGTACCCAAATTAAATGAATACACTGGAGAATCAGCAGGTTACTTTTTTAAAAGTCACTGGTAACAGATAGCGCTGTGAATAGGTTCAGACACAGCTTCAGCTGCAAATGCACTTATGAGGTAGGCATCTGTGGCTGGACACGTGGTCCAGGGATGTTAATGCTGAACAACGGCGCATATCTGCCAAATCAGAGAACAGATGAAGATTCAGAATATCTTATTGTTTTAGATCAAACGCTCTTCCTCCTGAAGTGGCCTGAGCTATGTCCAAAGAGGAAACCAATGGAAAGGGTATCTCAGAAAGAGCAAGCCATGTCGCCAGTCCACATCTGAGCACAGTTCTCATCCAGGCAACACAAATGACTGCTTCACATGATGGCTGACGCGGCATTTTACACTGGCACGGGCATCAGCACTGCATCCTTGCAGCTACTTAGGCAATGATCAGAAGTAAGACTCTCTTACCCTCTTCCTTGAAATCTGGAGCCTTTCTAAAACACGCCAACCTGCTGGAAGTCCAGATGGCTTTTCAAAAATGGTAGAGTTGCCTCCCATGGACAAATGATTTGCTGAGACCTTCCCCTCTTCTTTGGATTCCCAAGAGCCAGAGGATTCCAAAGCCAAAAATTCTGAGATAAAAAGCAAATTAAACTCAAACAGGTTACCATGTCTTTGATCTCAGCAATAATTTCCATTCTGTCATTTACAAAGCTTGCGTGTAGTTTGTGTTGGGAATATTTGCACTTCTACTACTACAAAACAGACCACCAGTATTATATACTTCTTCTTGAGTGCTGGTGACTTTTCCACATTTTTTTTCTCCAACATCCACAGACTTAGTACGGAAAGGGGATGGCCTAAATTTAATGAAATTCTGGATGTCCAAGAGACCTGTATTCAAATACAAATAAATTGTCATGAACATATACCAGTAACCAGTCTCTCCAGCTGAGGTGACATCAATTGAAGTCAAAATATACTGCTATAGGGTGGATTGCTCTAAAGAACCAGCTCTTGAATGAAGGATCCTACACTATCCTGATCCATCGATCTGATGGGACAATCCTAGTGAGGCTACTTACCACTCCCTCAAGGATCGTATCAGTTGCTGCCTACCCAGAGCTTTACAGCTGTGTAAAATTTCCTGCTACTAGAACTAACCCCCTAAGCCCAGACTCAGCAATTGCCTTATAGACAGAAGGAGCTCTTGACTCAGTTGAGTGGGGCTTCTGGCTTCTAGTGATGACTTGGGAATTCAGGCAAATATTCAGTATCAAAAAGCTTAGTTTTTCTAAAGCTTAGGCCTTGGAAGAGTCACGGTCCCCACGAAACATTCCTTCTTCAGGAAGTCACTCAGGATCACAGTGCGGTGCTTGGTGGGTGAGGCTTTCTGTAGCAAGACAGAGCTCTAAAGGTTCAGTGAGTTAAAACACAGAGAATGCACATTTCCTATCTGGATCTACCTCAGACATCTTGTTAAACATGAGTAACCACTTAATCTACTGGGGTCCTAGTGCTCCGTCTGTAAACTGATGATAACATTAAGCGATTTCATAGAAAATGTGTTCGGTTAAATGTATCCCTGTTCTGAGACTCTCGTGCACTATTGATGGAACCTGTGTCAACACAGAAAGGAGGAAGAAATTCTCTACTAAGTAGACCAATACTATACCTAATGCTTAATATTGTTGCACCAATGTATAGTCTTTGTATTTACACTAGAAGCCAGCAGCCTTGTAATAGCCAAGACGAGAAATGGCCAAGGTTTAGCCAATTTCAACAATGGATCTAGAGAGAAAACAAGGAAACTACCTGTCTGGGCTCCTCCAAATAATTCCTCTCCCAGATTCTAGGTAATAACTGCCATAATAAAAGTTGTTGGGGTGTTCTCCTCTCAAATACAACTTAAATTATGGACACTTGCTCTTGAAAGAGACAGACATGGGAGAGGTTCTGAGCAGGTGAGCAAAACTTATTCATCACATGGGCCCATTTGGCCTCCGTACCATGAATCATCACCAAGTCTGGGTGTCTTTAGAGTAGAAAGAAGAAACAACAAATGGGAGAAGGGTATTAAATAATCATTGCCATAGAGACCAGTCAGCTCTACCCAACTCCATGAAATTTAAACAAGAAAGCTTAGAAAATGAAACCCTAGTACATTTCAAAGGGATAAAGGGCAGTGTGTAAGTTAGCTGTGGAATGCAATAGCAGGATATCGAAGCAAGCTGTTTAGTCAGGTTTCTAAAATCCACTGTCAGCAATATGCAGATGAGACACCTCTAGCTATTTTTCATCCCTTCTGATCACACCAAGACTGTGAGGACGGCACAGTGCTTTCAGAGGAGCCACAGGCAGAAGCAAGGCCAAAGTAAGGCAGAGGGATGATGCCAATGGGTGGAGGGAAGTGTCCAAGAAGGCTGCCGTTGCGAAGCAGCTTGCTTTGGCTGAAGAGCCCCAGCGGTCAGGTCAGACTGTGATTTAAGATGATTTTGGGGATTCTTCACCAGACTTCCATATGGGGACCTAGGAAGAGCTGTCTGCTTTTTCCAGGAGATCCTATTCCTCCCACTTCAGTTGTCCAAGCCTTCATCTCCAGTAGCAGTGAGTGCAAAGTACCTTGGTATGGAGCCTCTGGCTCCTAGGACAGTCCAGCTCTTACAGTGTGCTGTAGTCACTCGGCTCACGGGCATGGTTTACTTTTAAGTCAGCCTCACCGCTGAATCCCGAACCAAGCTTAATAATCAGTTGTTACATCCAGGATGTACCATGTCTGGGGCAAGACTTCCACAAGATGAGGTGGAGTCTAAGGGTGGTGAGCGCTCCCACAGCAACAAGCCTTGGCCATCCCTTTGCAACCTTTCAAGTACATTTCTTCAGCCACATCCTGCCTGACATAATTAGACAGCAGCAAGGTACATAGCTTAAAAAGGCCTCCTCTGCCCCTCTCCTCAGCATTGCCAGGAACATCCCAGACCTGTCAGTGCTCCACTGCAGCTGCCTGTCCCCCAGGAGAAGAGTGGCCTCCAAGCCAGACCTCTGGCAGGTGTCAGTCATGTTCAGGCAACCTGCCTTGTGCTTGAGGAATATGGTGAAGCTGGTTTTATGGCCAGGGCCCCGGGTTTAGGGCTCGAAAAGCTGGATTCAGCTCTTAATTTTGCAATGTGACTTTGGTTATGTCATTTAGGCTCTCTCTATGCAGGGATCCCGCCTGCTCCAGAAGGGCAAGATAAGGATGAATTTGTAAATCCAGAGGATGTGCCCAAATTCTCCGCTGAGGGAGATAGTACAGGATGTTAGGTAAGCAGCTCTCTTGCTGTCTCCTGATTTGCACGCAGTAAAGAGCAATTGAGAGAAGTCTTATCGGAAAAAAAAAATCTCCCTGTTTTCAATCAGTAGTTGTATTCTCTGATGTAAATATGAAGCGACGAACGATGCCTTGCAATGACCTGCCGTACAGCGAGCGTGGGTGTTTGCAGCCTGCCAGCAGCCGCTGTGGGCTCCTGTTGGGGTGACAGACCTATGGCACCCCTCTGCCGTCACGGACACCTGCTGGGGCCACAGGCATGGTGGGGACTGCTGGCTGAGCCTATGGGGAGCTGCAGCCTTGGGACCCCTCACCCCATCCTCGTCCCCCTCCCCTCCTACCTATGTGCTTGGCCGTTTCTCCCCGAGTCCCCACCTTGTCACCGACCCCCAAAACCCCTCTCCACCCGGAGCCTGCTTTATCACTGCAGGGAGCCCTCCCACTCCACAGCATCCCTCATGTCGCATCCCCTCCGGGGGTGTTTGTCCTCCCTGGGCGCCTGCGGCCACGGCCCCGCAGCATCCCAGCTCCCACCGGGCGGCCTCGCTTGTCCCCGTCCCCGGGCCGCCCAGGTGAGCGGGTGCCGGAGGGGGGCTGCACATCACCTGACCCCCTCCAGCCGATTCCCTCAGACAGGACGTCAAGTTAATGAGCCCTCAGGCCTGTAATTAGCTGTCAATTACCTCAAATTAATCAACTCCTCGCCTAATTAAGCATAATCGGCAGGTGGGCAGAAAACGGGCCATTGTGCGGGAGCCATGAGAAAAGCATGGCTGGCAAACTTGGTTAGGATCAGCGGCGCATTCCCGGACGCCGCGCCACCGACACCCGGGCGCCCGCCCCACTCGCGGGTGCCCCGTCCCCCGCCGCCCCAGGCCAGCCGCTGCAGGGCAGGGATGGGGGGACCCACCAGGGTGAGGGCTGGGGGCTTCCCTGCCCCCGCCAGCCTGGGGCAGCCCCCGGGCGCTGCTGCTTGGGGGGCCTGGCCTGCAAAAAAGCCGTGGTGTGGGTTTAGGGTGGGTTTTTTTCTTGCTTAATATTGGCGCCGCTGTGCCTTGATGTATCATCTTGCTCTCCCCGTTTTCTCTCCCTGGTTTGCCATGTGTTCTGTGCTTCTATGCTTTCAACATCTCTCTGAGAAGGGGGACTGAAACACACCCCCTCTTCGCTGACCCAGCCCCACCTCGGTTATAAGCACACCCACTTAACGGCGTGAAGATAAGTGTGGATGGAAGATGGAGTTTCAATGGATATGAATTACTCCCTATAAAAATGAGTTATACTGCATTAATTTTTTTGCAGAAATAACACAACCCAAAAACCACCCCGCCCATCCTCCAGAGCTCTGTTTGGTGGAGGGGAGATGTTCCCCGCTGGGACCGGGGCGGGAGCGGGGCTCCTGCCAACTTTCAGATGTCACCGGAGCACAGGGCGAAGCTGCTCTCTGCTGCGCCGGGGGCCGGATCCTGCACCCTGCACACCAACTCCCAGCCAGCGCCGGCTTTATTGAAACGCAAGCAGAGCGCAGTATCTTTCTGAGCCACAGAGAAGGGCTAAGGGAAATGCAATTTCATGGTAAAAGTATTGTGTGCAATATTAAAGTGAAAGGTTTTGATTATGCCTAGAAAGTCCTTTTTTTTTTTTTTTTTTTTTTTTTTTTATGTAGCCAGATTATCACCCAACACACTGGATTTACACTGCATTAGCGATTGTCAAGATTAGAGCAGAATCCCCGGATAACAAACAGGGACACAAGACGTCAATTTATGACATAATAGCAATAGTAATGCAACAATGATCATAGCCAAGAAAAGAAGAAGGATGTGGTGGAGGGTGAGTTGGATCTCTCAGCTCTGAAGAGAGAAGCTGCCTGCAGTGGAGTGGCCTTGATTAAAAATCCCTCTGTTGTGCCAGAAGGATGATTTTATACTTTATTCCTGACAGAGAGGAAAAGCAACAGCCCAGCACAGGTCTGGCAAAGTTGGTGCATGAAACAACTAGCATCTAGAGGGGCAAGTCAGGAGATGCAGCCTGCCCCCTTGACCCTGCTAAGTGTTTATGCAGGTCCCAAAAGCTCCCTGGACCTCTCAAGAGAAGGTGCACATCAAACGTGGCATTTCTGTGCCTGCAGCTATTTGGAGCACAAGCCCTGAGAAGAGAGGCTGCAGGCAGCTCCTGCCCTGCAAAGGGTGTCATCGGGTGACGAGAGAGGGGCTGTGGCACTGCCATGCTGGGGAATGAGCCAGATCCTGGCAGCTGGCCTGGCCCCGGGGGATTAGAGACGCCCCCACCTTCCCGGCTCACGCGGTGGCACACACTGCAGCCGGGCCCACGAGGCCCCCCCTTTTTTTCCTGCCTGCCCTGTTCTCAGTCGAGTGCTTATTACCGCAGCAGGAGGTTTGGACAGAGACCCCTCTGCACACATAATGCAGGAGCCCATGAGATGCTGGGGGACTCAGTGTCCCCTCTGTCCCCTTGGCAAAGCCACCACTTTCCAGAGCTTCCCCTGCACCTGCCATCTCAGAGGGAATCTCTCCTGGGGGGACAGCTCTTTTTTTGGGAATCAGGAACCATCCCAGTATCTTCATGTTCCTCGGTTTACAAGTGTTTTCCTTCCAGCGCCCCCCCTCCATCATGTGTCTTCCTTTGGCTGAAGCATTGGTCCCGCTCTTTGGGATCCATCAGCACATTCCCAAGGACCAGCTTGGGAAGGATGCTCTGTGTGACCGTGTCATGGATGGTGACATGAGCTGCGGGCGAGCAGTGCTCTCCTGCAGCTCCCCGTTTATTTACGGGCATACTGCAGATGCACATTGATTTCACCAGCTCATTCCCATTTAGAGCTGGAGCACTCAAACGACTTACATCAAGGTTGACTAAGCATTTCTATTATCAGCTGCCTTCTTAATCACTCATAACTCTTTCAGTCTGGGAGTGTGAAGTTCTCCAGGTCTGATCGCCATCCAAGGAAGCGGTGGTTGCTTTGACTGTGCTGTTTGAGCAAAAAGGGCTCAGGTGTTTATGAGGGTAAAGTGCCCAAACCGCAGAACCCTTATCCTATTATAAACCAAAACTCTATTTTTGTGGAAATGAAAAAAAAAAACAAACAACCAACAGAGAAGCAGGCAGTGGAAATCTGTTAGAGCTAGACTGATGGAGCAGCTTTCAATGATCCACTGAAAATCAATTGCAACAGGGCTGAGTTGTTACAGGTCGAAAAACCATGCTGAGGGAGGCAGTGTTATTGCTGGTGCCACTGCCTGGAGACCTCCCTGATGATGGGGCTGCATGGTGGGCGAGCATGCAAGGTGCTGTATGGCCAAGCGCTGCCTCGCTGGGGAAGCCAAGGGCCTGGCTGAGACCGCACATGGCCACCTCTTAGGGGAGCATCCCTGGAGCCCAGCCACTGGCTGGGGAGGTACCTCGTGGAGAGGAGGAGGAAGGGTACAGGGCCAGTGCCAGAGCAGATCAGAGGAATCCAGTGACTATTCAGGTACGAGAGAGAAAAAGAAAGTTATTTATTCCTGTCCCTGACATTGTTTGAACCTTACTGGCAACTCCAGCTGTACCAGACGCTGCTGTCCTGCAGGTAGTGCCCCAGCTGGGAAAATGCTCTTCTCCCCCCTTGGCACTGTCATAATAAACACACAAAAAAAGCTGGGTGAGCAGTGAAGCTGTGCCATTTTCTGAGTTTGAAAAAGCAAAAGCTGTAACTATTTCATTAATTGTTTTGGCCAGTGAGTTAGAAACAAGAGTAGGGAATTCACAACAACCCGCCTGTCATTCTGTCTGTATGCAATAGTGGGTGTTTGTAAGGATCATGGCCACCATCTCATTTACTTTGCACAATGCCATAACATTGAGGCTGGCCATGGTTTGATTTGGTTGTTCCTTGCTGCATTGTCCTGGCAAGAAGCAGAAGTGGTTTGAGGGGAAGGCACTGCTGCTCTAAACAGTTGATCCTACGAAAGCTGTGAGCTTCTCTGGACTTGACAGCTAACTGGAGCAAGGTGGAGAGTGAGCTCTTCCTGACCAGCCCTCTGTGCAGCTGTACCCCAAGATCATAAAAATAAAGCGCTTGGGTTAGCAAGTACTTACAACGCACATCGTGATTCTCCTACACCTCTTCATCACGATGCAATCTGCAGTCACATATCTGCAGTGCTGCAGTCTCTCCTGGGTCACACGTGAAACTAACTTCAGTGATAACTGGGTAACCTCACTGAAAACAATGCCCAGGCCCCCCAAGTCAGGGGTTTTGGGCTACCCTAGAGCGGGCTGCCTGTCCTGAGCTCCTGCTGGAAAGGTGCACAGCAGCCTGTCAACATCAGGCACTTAAGAAAACCGTGGAAGAAGGTCACAAATTTCATAACCATTCAGTGTTGTGTGGTAGCACCTGGTGAACAGCCTCATCCTGGCACTGAGGGTATGCACACGTGTGCGTGCAAGTCTGCTTAGCAAGGTGCAAGCGTGCTGCCGTTCCTGGGCCGGAACCACCTTGGATCCAGGAGCAGCTGCGCCTGAGCCAGGAACCTTGAGGGTGAACAAGACATGAAGCCGGGTGTGGAGATGCTCCAGCACAGCTCTACACTGCCAGGCTGGAGCCAGCTGCCAGCCAGAGCAAACCCGCATCTGTCCCTGCCTGTCTGTGTAGACACACACTTAATAACCATTACTGCTTCCCAGAGCAAGTTTCTAGGCTTCATTATATTTTTACTTGTCTTGCAGGGGATACAGCAGGTGCTCTGATAAATGAAGAGAAAAGGCTGCTTGCTTTGCAGGGGATTTATGTGACAGTCTCCCTCTCAGCCCAGGAAATCCTTCGTGCTGTTCCTCATGGTGGCATCCCTAGCCGGCTGAGGATAGGGTGCACTGGACCCGGGGAGCCAGCGGATGAACGCACCATCGCTGTCCCTGCGCTCTCACCAGCAGCGGGCTGGCACAAAGCTGCCTCCAAGCAGACTCTGGCCGGCCCTGGGCAGCTAAAACCCCAGACCCAAAGATGCATAACAACCCAGGCAGCAGTGGTGATTGGTGCTGCACCAACTTGGAGATGCTGAGGGCACCAGCAGCGTTTGCCCAGGGCCGCGGCAGAGTTACCCAGCTGAATTTGAGTGCTACTGAAAGATAGACACCGTGCCAGTTTGTTCCCAGTGTTGCTCCAGTGACCTGAGCCACCATCACAACCAGGGTGGCTCCAGGAGACCCTTGCATGAGGAGGCCTCAGTGCATCACCATCCATTCCCATGATCGTGACTGCTGCAGGATCCCTGCACGTCCCAGTCCCTCACCCACTGAGGATGCTGAAGGCTGCAGGGTCTGTTGGTGGGGTCATGACGCTGGATGGGGACACCACTGCTAAGGGGGCAGAGGTCTTGGACGGCCCTGAGCTAGAAGCTGTGCGCATGAAGGCACCAGCCGGTGTGGGGCGTGCTGCCTGGCGTCCCGAGGCCATGGCGGGGACGGAGCAGGGACCATATGGAAGGTGCCGCCAAACGAGGCCGTTGAAGCAAAAGCTGCAAATGAGTTTAGTAGACAGCCAGACATTTTGAGGAGGGGGGAGGCGAAGGGGGGAGTGGAGGAGAGCAGGAGAAAGGGAGAGCTGGGTGTGGTGGCCGAGAGGGACAGGCACGGTGGGCAGTGCTCCCTTTCCCCCCACCCCACACCTTCTCCCAGTGCCCTAACTTTAAGACCCCCTCAAAGGGAAGAGGAGACCAAGGTGTCGTGGCCCCTTCTTTGTTTTTAATTACTTCCCATTTTAATCTTGATTTGCACGTCGATCTCTCAGAACTGGGCCAGGGACTCTACAAAGCCGTCGTCAGCAACTCCCCCAATAATAAACAGGAAAAGGCTTAAGGGGCAAATCACTTGCATGTTAATGAGACTGTTTGCTGGAGTCAAGAGAGAAAACAGCAAACAAACAAATGGACTGAATTCCAGCGGCAGCTGTTTGCTCCTTAATCTCGGCTCGTCAGAGCTGCCCTTTGATGGGACACAATCTACACAAACGATTGTGCTAAATCTTCTAATCTACGTCCTCATTATTACATCCCTTCTTACGCATGTAAATCAGGGACAAACTCATTTTAATATGTAGATAGATTATGGAAGGGAAGGGGAGGGGATTGGAGGGGAAAGGAGCTGCTGGTGGTGTCTGCGCCTGCCGTTCGGAGGGGTGTTAATGAGGAGTGCAGGGAGGGGAGCTGTCTGCACAGACCCCCAGGGTACCAGGAGGAGGGGGAGGAAGAGGAGGACCTGTTGTCAGGGCAAAAGAGGGGGTATAAGGGGACAAGGACACTGGCACCGACACGCTGCAGAAGACACAGGTGTGGGGCAGCATTGGCAAGGTGACGTGATGAGGCGCTGAGGAGGACCTTACCCCGGCATCCCCTAAGCCCTCTGCCCATGCAGTCAGCCCCTGGCTTTGTCGAGGTGGGATGCTGGAGGAGGGCTTGGTGGTGTACAAGAGCAAGAGGTGACAGGGTCGTGGTGGCATAGTGAGAGGTGATAGGGCCACACTGCGCGGGCACACCAGGGCCCTGGCATTGTCCCTGGGTACCTTGCAGTGTAGGGCCTCCTTGCAGCACAGCACCATGGTCTCCCACCCCTCCTCAACCCCCTCACTCACAGCACTGTTAGTGGACTGAGGATCAGACCAACCATTTTCACCCAGGTTGGAGTAGCAGGCAAACACCTCAGGCTGCAGAGTCCAAGAATGCAGCCTACACTGCCTTCAAACAAATGTTGTTAGCATTATGGTTATGATCTTTAATAATGTTCAAAATAGTTGCTTTACAACAAACACAACTGTGGGAAAAAGAGCTCTCCTGTGTTTCCCTACCTCTGGCATCTCCTAATCCAATTGCCAACCTGCAACCTCCCCCTTAACTTTCTTCCACTGGAACAACGTGGGAGAACAGCAAGGGGTCGTGCAGCACCAGCCTTATTTATCTGAGCCATCTCATTCTCCTCTGCTCCAGGAGGGGCAGCCTCCTGGTAAAATAGGAAAAAATATTTTAACAACAACCTGGTCAGTTCACAAATTCCCCATTGACCTTCTAGGATGCAGAAGATAAGCAGTATGCTGGAGCAAAAAAGGTGAGTATAGAAGAACAGCAGAGGCATGTAGGAACATAATCAAAAAGGCCAAGCATAAAATAAGTTTGCAAGTAGCAGGATAATCAAAGGGAACAAGAAATCACTCTGTAAATTCATTAGTAGCAAGAGGAAGACTTAGCAAAATATTGGATCACTGCTCAACAGGGAGTGAAAATTATTGACAGAGGATAATATTAGAGAAACTAATAACTGTGATAAAGAGGTAAGAACTTGGCACAGAATAAGGAAAGAGAATGGTAGAAGTAATGTTATTGAGTTAGATGCGTTCAGATTTATTGGGTGTAATGAGCTTCATTGTAGGTACTTAGAGATTTGGCTACAGCAGTCCAGAGTCAGTAGTGGCTGTCTTCCAGAACCTGTAGAGATGTGGTGGAATACAGGAAAACCACAGGCATCGCTCTTTAAAAAGTGAAGGAAAGGGAGATGGGTAATTATGGACCAATCAGCTTGATTCCCATTCCCATTAAAGTTCTGGAATAAATCACCAAGTTATCTCTAAATATCAAAGGCAAAATGAGACACTCAATTGCATTCAGTGTGGATTTATCAAGGATCAGTCCCTTCCAGTCACTCTAATTTATTGCTGTTGCAAAGCAACAGGTCTTGTAGATAAGGAAGGAACAGAAGTTGTTGTGTATCGGTACTTCAATAAGCAGTTCAGGCTCCGTTTCAAAAGCTATCCTTATGAGAAAACTAGGGAAATATAAATTAGCAGAATCTACTCTTAGATAGAAAAAAAAATTAGTTGAAAAACTGTGCTCAACGAATAGTCCTTAGTGGTTTACTATCAAAATAAAGGATGTATTGAGAATAGCTCCACAGAGATCTGTTCTGGGCCTGGTTCTGCTCACTGATTTAATTAACAACATTGATGACAGAAAAGAGAGTGGGCACTTCAGGAAGACACAAACCTGGAAGGCACTTAAAGTACACTGGAGGACAGGCTTAGCATTCAAAATCATCTTGGCAAATTGGGAAAGTGGTTGAAAAAATATAGACGAAAGTCAGTAAGAAACCATGCAAAGAATGTTGGTGATGCAGAAAAAATGAAATGCATAAACAGGGGTTGGAAAACAACTTGTTAGGCAGCAATTCTTCCAAAAAAGCACTAGGGGTTAGACTGGATTACAAGCCCTGTCAAAAATAGTATGCTGTTGCATAAAAGCAAACCTCCTACTGTAAGGAATAAATAAGACTACAGCTGTCAAGACCTCTGGAAATTATCTTTCCTTCTAATCAGCATTGGTGAGACTTTAGTTGGTGTTTTGAGCCCAGTTTTGGCATTGCCTTTCAATATGGACCCACTGGAGGGTGTCTAAAGGAGGGCAATGAGAATGACCACAGATCTGAGATGTGTCCTGCAAGGAAAAACTGAAAGAAGTGGTGTTGTGTAACTTGAAGAGGGAAGACTGAGAGAGGATAAAAGAAAATCCCCAGGCACAAAAATTATAAAGGGAGAGGGAAAAACCTGTCCTCTGTGCCCATGGCAGGCAGCTAAGTCCACAGGAAATTGTAGCAAGAAAGGTCTGTGTTAGACATTAGGACCAAAATTAAGAAAAAGGGGGGGGGGGAGACTGCAAGGAAGACACTGGAAGAGATTACTTAGGTGTTTGTCCATCTGTCAAGAATGAGACAGGTATAGCTGATCACACCATGAGGCAGAGAGTAGGAAGAGACACCCTCTATGGGTCCTTTCCAGTCCTAGTTTTCTAGGAGTCTATCTCCTCATTTCTGACATGCAGCATCTAACCTTCAGCAATATCAGAGATGGAAGTACACAGAGAGGGATGAGGCATAAGGAAGTGTCACTGGTTCACCAAACACATCACTGCTCTCCTCACTGACACCCCAGTGTACGCTTACTAACCAGGAATGATGACAGGATGGAGACCTCAGAGATGACAGAGACCTAAGAGATGATCGAACCCTTGAGATGGATGAAGTGTTGGCCCCTACCATATTCTGGGATCTAGCTAAGAGAAAAGGTCAGGGGCATGCCACCCAGACCACTGCCATGCCAGCCCATGACTGACTGAGCATTGCTGCTAGAGTTAAAACAGTAAGGTGAGCATCTGCCTCCCCATCACCACCAGACAACCGACCTGACTGCTGGTACTGCTCCTCCCTGCTAGGAAATCTAAATCAAGTGATGCCTTGAAGACTTACTATAAACTGTCTGTATACCTTAATAGAAGTATCTATTTCTGCAACATTTCCTTGGGGAAATCTTGGGAGGTTGGAAATGTATCAGGCTGGAATGAGTATCCACCTCAAGTAATGGAGTTTCAGGTAAAGGTTGAAAATTGTTTCCTTGCCCCTTTCTCTCTATTCCCATCCCTTTTCAGTCTGTATGTTCATCCTCTGCCACCTTCTTTCCTTGGCTCCATGCATTCCTGTTCATAGCATAGAATCATAGAATCATTTAGGTTGGAAGAAACCTTTAGATCATAGAGTCCAACCATTAACCTAACACTGTGAAGTCCACCATTAAAACATGTCCCTAAGTGCCACATCTACTGCTTTTTTAAATACCTCCAGGGATGGTGACTCCACCACTTCCCTGGGCAGCCTGTTTTAATGTTTGATAACCCTTTCAGTTAAGAAATTTTTCCTAATATCCTATCTAAACCTCTCCTGCCGCAACCTGAGGCCATTTCCTTTCGTTCTGTCACTTGTTACTTGGGAGAAGAGACCAACAGCCACCTCGCTACAACCTCCTTTCAGGTAGGAAAGTGATAAGGTCTCCCCTCAGCCTCCTTTTTTCCAGACTAAACAACCCCAGTTCCCTCACCTGCTCTTCATAGAACTTGTTCTCTAGACCCTTCACCAGCTCTGTCGCCCTTCTTTGGACATGCTCCAGCACCTCAATGTCTTTCTTGTAGTGAGAGGCCCAGAACGGAACACAGTATTCGAGGTGGGGCCTCACCAGTGCCAAGTACAGAGGGATGATCACTTCCCTAGTCCTGCTGGCCACACTATTCCTGATACAAGTCAGGATGCTTGTATCACACCCTTGTATCACACTTGATGTTCCACACACCCTTGTCTGTCTGAGGAGCACAAAGCCTTTCATGCTTTCTTTTGAGACGAGAGATCGTGGTCCTTTGGCCAGATGGGCCTTGGACTTAAATTCAGTAGATCTAGGATTAAAGGTGGACATATTTCCAGGCTCCATCTTTCTTCGGGCCACTATGAGCAGCTCACTGTTGTGTTCCAGTGGTTGTGCTGGTTCTCACATTGCACTGTCTGCCAAGAGAGGGTATTAGCTCCGCTCTTCAAAGCTCTCTCAGAGTCAATTATGTCTGAGTCTGCATTTTCATCACAGCCCACCTGCTCCTTTGGGAAAATGCAGTTGACTAAGTCCGTGATGAAGTGAGAGAAACTGGAGATGAAACAGAGATAAATGTCAAGGAGGTTTGGCTATTGAATAAGTTTGCAAAGGAAATACACTACTCCAAACTGGATACGTTTAGGACACACAGCAATGCTCCCTTTCTTAAGAAGCTTTTCCACTATAAGGTAAAAAAGGCCTTAATATTATGAGGTACGATTAAAACAAAACAAAACACAAATGCAATAATCCTTTCTTAACAGACTATACTAGCAGTTATCGAAATAATTTAATGGTCATAAAGAAAAATTGTTGAGACCCTAAGACATTCAGCAGCCCACAGTATGCTTAAGCAAGAGCAGTATCGGGAAAGATACACAGTGTACACAGGATTACAGGAAAACCTGTCAAAGAGGTTGGGGAGGGGGATGAGGAGGGATGGGACAGGATGTGGTACATGGTGTAGGCGCTTCCTGCAATGCATATGCCTTCACCAGGACCCATACGAGCCAAATGTGCAGGATGTAAGGGGTCAGCAACATCGCACAGCTCGTGTGTCTGGCATTGGTGGCCACCAGTAAGAGGGCAAATATGTGAGAGTGAAAACATCTAATCTATGAAATGTTCCCCATGACACAGCTCCCACAGTCCTACCAGGTACTATGGGGAAATGTTTACAGTCTAGTGTCATCCATCCCCTCTGAGTGCTGACCTTTATCCTGTGCAAAGGGTGATCTGTGATCTGCATTTCACTTAGTGACTACCACTCCTGTTCCTAGTGCCAGCCCAAATCTTCAGTCTTCTTCATCAGATTGTGTACCTTTCAGCTACCAGCTGAGGGATTACTATTCCCCTCCCTCTAGTTATCACTTAAGCAAGTCAAGGCACATCTATGCACGGCTCACAGACCAAAAACACAAGTTCCCAGTCATTCTCTTTCCTTTTCTCTAGACTGTTCAGTTTGTCGGTATTTCCTTAAAAAACAAATGCACAAGACTGCATGGAAAATTTGAGTCTTAACATTAGAGCAATATAGCTCCACAATGTCATATTTCTGAACGTGGAACTGTCTCAATCCTTTCTAGAGCTTTGTCATATTTCAAATGTACATTGTGATCACACCAAACTACTATTTCCAGCTGTTCTCACTGTCCGGCTGTCTGTATCTCAGGCATATTTTTGACTCTGGGATTTTCTCCCTGTGACAATTTGCTGAGTTGACTCCCACTTATGTTCTCTTCACTGCAGCATTCTGGTTCTCTCTGCCTGATGAGCACAAATTCTTCCAACTCAGTATCATATGCAAATGGAATTAATATGCAACTTGGTCTGTTTTCTCCATTGTTTATGAAGACTTGAAGAAGGGTAGATTTAAACTCTCCTTACTGGAGAACTTCTGTCCCAGCCTGACAGTTACACTCAGAGCCTATTATTTACAGTCATCTGGCTGCATTCTCATTTTCATTGATAACTCCTAGCTGAAAATTCACAATCATTTTCCCAGCGACAATTTCACATTTTGCTAATTAGAACCTCAAGAGCAGCCCTGAGAAGGGAATTTTTTAATCAACAAAATAAACCACAGACCTGAACAAAGTCCAGTGTATTTCTGACACCAGGCAAGAAGGTCATCTGAAACGGTTTCATTTCATTTGGATTGTGTCCTTGGCAATTCAGCTTGAATTTATTTTGAGGAACAAATCTTGTGAGTAGTTTTCCCACACGTTGAATGCATCTGTGGTGTTCCCTTCCTCTAACAGTTCCATAATGCTAAGACAATTCAGTATGCACAGCAAAATTCCTCCTGTTATGATAGAGTGATGGAAATTAGATTTTTGCCATAGCAATTGAGTCTAGCAATCTTTCCCCTTTTGGAAGATAAATTTATCTATCATGCTTCTTTCTTCAGCACCTAGCTCTGTGGCATCCAAATGTAGTAGAAAAATAATACAACCACAGCCCAGAACAAGAACTTCTTTTTAATCTTCTCCCTTGTTGTGAGGCAGAGGAATATGCATTTGTGCTGTTCCATTACTGCAAAAGCAGAATAATACCTTGTCTCCCTCAGGTGGGATCTATCTCACCTGACTTTAGATGCCTACACCTGAGCTAGTCATGGGCTACTTTTGTAGTCAGTATCAATCTTGTCAATCAAGTCAATGGAGATGCAATTCCTCTAGTCCAGTGTGGACAACTATTTCAAGATAAGATGAACTGTGCCCTAGGCTCTATTGAGCCTACTGACCAGAGCCCTTGGGCTAGAATGGGAATGCGGTCAATGTAGACAGCCTACACTGTAGGTGTTCAGACTGGGTCTGATGAATCCCATTGCCACATTGTGTTCTCTCTCTGGACATTATTTCACTTCAGATGTCCATTTTCTCATTCTGATAGTTCCCATATAGATGACAATAAGCAAGAATTTTGGGGAAGTTTCTTCCTGTTGCTGCTAACACAATGCTTTAGTCCGGATCCTCTGTGGTGCTCCGCTATTGCCTTTGATCATGAAAGCTCTCTTTGAAGCCTACCTACATAAGTTTGTCCTGATTCACAAATTCAGGGTTCAGGACAAGCAATGAGGGATTAGACTACGTCTATCAAAGAGCACAGCGGCATTTTTGAAGAGTCAGAAATAGTCCCCAGGGTTAAGATCGGGCCTGCACAAAGTACTAGGCTTGGCAGCTGGATAGTGTTCATCTACTCAGCAGTGCTGCTGGTGGGTGGCTAGCTGTTGAGAGATTTTAATTTTGCAAGATAGCAGTCTCTGCTCACAGGGAAATGGCATTCGGTCACTTGTGAAGCCTGGTGTGCTTGTGAATGAGCCAAGCCTGCTCTGTCCCTTGGCCCTGGCTCAGGCCTGAGCGGGCTGAGCTGGAGGCTCACTCCCCCAGAGAGACCATCATCACCCATGGCCTTTCCCTGGGCTGCTCGGTTCCACCTGGGATAACCAAGATGGGGTAGCTCCTGCGCTCCATGGATGGGTCAGTGCAGTGCTGGACCCCGCACTGTAAATCGGGGTGGTGAAAAGATCTGGGTTAGGAAAAAACTCTTCTTGGGAGGCAAGGGACGTCTTCAGATGCTGCTTTGGCCAGTGTCTTCAGCCTTGAGAGAAATGATGTTTGATACAGGTTGGTCCCTCGGGTCAAGTGGGACAGCTCGGGCTTGATGGCCCCTTCTGCATGTGTTAATATCCAGCACACAATACTCAGATATCCTCAGCACCCCTCTTCACACCTGAGTCCTCCCAGGGAGCAAGGACAGCTTTTGGAGACTCCTCATTAGGTCACTGGCCTTGGGAGCCGAAATCTCCCCTCCCCCACCTCTGTACACAACTGTTCCTCATTTACATAAATTATCTCTATTCAATTATCTGTCCAGATGTCCGAATTGTGCCACCAATGATCTGTGAATGAATTAAAAATGGAATATAATTTAATAATAACTGATTAGAAGGAGATTAGTTGTTATATAAAAAGGAAAAACCAAGAGATAGCTAGTTGCCCTTAATCCGAGCCAATCCACAGTAATTATAGAAATACAGTCTCGCTTGCTCGCCTTCCCCATTTCTCTTCTTCTCCCCCCCATTTTCTCTCTTTCTCCTTTTCCCTTTTCTCTCTGTCCTTTCTTTCCTCTCTCTCTTCTTTCTTTTTCATTTCTTGGTGTCTGTCCCTCCTGTGCTTTCTCTCCACTTTCTCCTCCTGATTATACGTACCTACGTCAACAGAGTCAAAGCCCCCCCAGCTGCTGGTACACTCGTGTAGCTGGGGATGTTCTGGCAGGTCCAACCAGCAAGAGCTTTCAGCTGCATTAACATCCTGTCTTTCAAGCCATGTTAATGATGGTGTCTTTATACTCTCACTTTTCTGCTAAACATTTCTGGAACCGCTGCCTTTTCTCTGGGTTCCTAAGCCAGACTCTTTTCAGGTTTCCCTGTTTGTGTCTTTCAGAGTCGTGCTGAGCAATTTCTACATTGTGCTGGATATAATAAAATCATAAGCAGTGCAGATGCTCTGGCTCCTCCTCTTGCACCAGGAAGAACCAGCAGCAAGTCCCTGAGCCCCCGCAGTGCCTCTCCCTGGAGAAGTGTGCCCAGACTTTTCCAGGAAACTTGTCATGGATTTATTTTTTCAGTGATATTTTCTTCGCTCCCAAGCATACAGCCACAATACCCCAGAGCCAGGTTGAGAGAAAGAGTGCAGCACTTGTCTAGGTATTGGAGGCAGAAAAAATTGGAGAGAAAAATATAGCAGCCTGCTGCCCAAATGCTCCGTGGGGGTCCCCCACCTTGTCTAACAGAGCTCCCTCCCTCCCTCCTAGCTGTCACCCACCTATGTCAGCTGGGACTTCTGGTGCAAGCCTCCATCACTCACTGTGATTTGCAATGGCATGAAGCTGAATAACTAAAAACTAGGATTAGTTTGCTTTTACTCCTCTTGCAAATTAGAACAAGGGGAAAAAAATAATTTGCTGATGTTCATTGCTGAGCTGGAGTGGACTGTTTATTTCAGGTAATTTCATAACATGATTTGGAAACTATCAGTTAACAACATAAGCCAAATTTACCCCCTAGTTCAACATGGAGCTTGCCAGATGTGGGCAGTGATGATTAGGGATATTAGTTAGAGTAACACTCTTTTACAAGAAAAGTGAAGCTGAAAACCCAAACACATTCACTGTCATAGACTCATCTACCTGTGTTAAGCTACCAGATATTTAAAACCTTCCGTGTCTTGGCTTTCTATGTGAAAGCTGTCTTCCCTGACACCTCGTTCCTGAGTTAACAGCTCTGCTCCCCCTTCAGGCATCACCCTTAAGAGCACTGCTCACAGCAGCAGGTCCACCTTTCCCTCTTCTAAGCACTAAGCCATCTGCAGTCCGTATTCCTTCCCCCAAAACTAGTCCATAAATGGCTGCTCCATCTCTCAGGAACAACTTCAGCGTTTGGAAAGTCAACTGAACTGTGTTCCTCCAGCATCAATTTAAATCCACGTTCCCAAGCTGAGCCTGTACTAAGACCTATCCTGGATCATTGACGTTGGTGAGATCAGATCAAGCTCAGCACTTCCACAGGAATTCAAGGCTGTGAACTCGGCTTTGCTGCAGAGACGACTGAGTTAAAAGGGAGAGGAGAAGGACCAAGCATGGCTCAAAGTTTCAGGTGCCGCAGTGTTGTGTATGGAAATATTTGCATATAATATTATTCACAAACATCTATTTGAAGTATCCAATCTAGACTTTTATGCTGTGTTCATTACCGTGGCATCTGGGCATCCTATGAATGCAATTCAGTACAAATAGTTTGATACAAATAATGCTTTGTGTGTTGGTGCTTTTGTTATCTTCTACAAAGAAAACTTTAAGGAGCAGTTTCTTTTGGTGGTATGGTGATCAGTTCTCTGCCTTTTTAATTATTACAGACTTCCTCAGCTTATGTAAAGACTGTACTGCTAGCTTTACGGGAGCTGCTGCATTTTGAGGAATCCAGCCTGGCTCTGTGCAGCTGGAGAGCGTAACTCTGGTTGGCTCTACCGAAGAGGAGCAGAGATCAGAGAGATCGCGGGTCTAAAGCCCAGAGAAAAAACTTAATGTATGATTTAATGGGCTGCAGACCGTTTTGCTGAGGTCACGGATGACATTGTGATGGCAATTTGGTGGTTATTTTACCCTTTAATGCACCTTTTATTTCTTTAAAATAGAAGCGTATTTCTAGACAGAAAGGAACTTAATATTAGAATTTAGTTAATCTTACAGCTGCACCAACAACCAGCAAACGTTTCACAAAATAAGTTTTGAGAATGTTAGCATCAAAACAAGCCAACCCTTTAAAAAGTAATAGAAATATGTAAAGTTTTAATTACCCTGCCATTCATCCCCTTTCATTAGCACAAACATAAATGTGAAGATTTACTCTGCGCTTCCAGTAATATGCAGTCTGGCTCAATTATCTTGGTTTTCCTGTGGAAAGCCCACCCTGCCCTTCAAAAATATTTACAAAGGTTTATTCTAGCGAGCTAGTCTGTGTAAGTGCTGGAAGCACAAGGTCCATATTTATTCCCTGTTTAGTCGGTAACTCCAGGATGGAATGTCAGTTCTAAAGGCAGCTGATCAGGATCTTGTTAAGGTAACACGTCTCCTTTACAAGTCACTGCAAGCAAAATAATTCATTAATTGCAATTTCTATGTTGTTGCCATATTTTACGATGTTGCCTTGCATCTCACTGTATTTGTGGTTTTCACAAAGACCTCTAAGAATCAAGAGATTACAAGAAAATTTCAGCTTTTATTAAAAAGTGTTTCCACCACCACTGCTGCAAAAGGTTTGACAACACCAACTGGAGCCATTCTAATGCTCAAAAAAAGAAGCTTAATACATTATTTAAAGCCTTCCATAATTTTCAACCTAATATATTTATTTTTTATGGACTTAATTCAAAAACTTTGGTCTCTTGGGCTTTTGCACTGAGCATTTTTATATTTTGATAATTAAAATGTTAGCGCTCTGTGGCTAGAAGACGTGTTCAGCAGACTTTGAAGGATATTATTTACATATGATTTGGCTTTGATAGTCTTACCTTTTTGAGTAATATTTTACTCACAAGTAGTTTCATTGGCTTCTATGAGTATTATTCAATATGATAATATGAGGAGAGGGAGTAAATCTGCCCCTTAGGTTAATGCAAGACAAGCCATAGTTACTGAAGGTATATTAATGCTTTATATTTTGAAAAAAGTGTTTTGTTCTGTTTTATAAATCCATCTCTGAAGCCCACATGAAAGCATTATATACCTTGGTATTTCTGTTGCAGAGATTCAAAGTTAAAGGGATTACTGAAATGTTTCTATACCGTTGATTTTCCCAGGTTTACATTTATGCTAGGGGATGTGTGAACTGGAAACATAATCAAACCCTTCACACATGTTACCTTTTCTTACTCCTTTTTTTTGCATTGTTTCCATCCGGGTTTTGGTATCTGCTTTTCTAACGGTTATTGACCCCTGGAGGAAGCTCAGTTTGAAGCTGGTTTTGTTGATGGTTGTTTTGGAGGTTTTTGGGGAAAAAATGTTCATTTACAACAAATCTAAGAGCATATTGCAATGCCCTGAGCGATGTTTAGCTTTATTTTTCAGTGTAGGTTTTGTTAGGAGTCTGAAGATGAAGGGCAGTGCCATGGCATGAGTGGAGGGACCATGAGCACTTGCAGTCCAGTCCTACCCTAACTTTGTCAGAAGACAGTGGCTTTTAGCACCCCAAAGCCAGGTGGCTCTTCCAGGCCACCCCACATGCAGGACCTTCTCCAGCTGATACTCCTGCACAGCGCCTGGGAGAGGCAGTGGCACCATCCTGTGCTATTGGCTTTGCCCAGCCTCAGCCCTGAGGAGCAAGCACTGCTTTCCTTCCAGGGCCTCCAAACACCCTAGTTCAGTTCAAAGTACTTCCTTGTCTCTTTAACCCATTCCCATCTACCAAACATGCCTGTGTCCTGGCTCATTTCCCTGGGCTCCACCTCTGCCTCGCAGACCAAACCTCTAGTAGGTGGCTGTGAGCCGGCTTTGCCTGTGTTCCACCACACCAAAGCAGCAGCACTGACAGAGACTTCCCCCATCGCAGACTGTCAAAATGCTCTTTTAAGTCTCCTAGGTTGGGTTGTAAAGAGCCTGGGGTGTGAGACTGTGGCATTTTCAGAAATGCATGCTGACCTGAAGGTGGGCTGCTCAGCTCCACACAAGGATGAAGGCAGAGATGCATTACTAAATAGAGGCTATTTTCCAAAAGAACGGGACATGTTTTCCAACAAAATGGGATGCATATTGGAAGATATTATGCAAGGATGTAAGATGAGAAAGAGGCCCAGGAGCATTCATAAACCATGGACCTATTCCAATCAACCCAAAGCTGGGATAGACATGAGATATCCCAGCTACTAACACAGAATCCGAGTAAACAGAAGGGCACCCTGGGCTCATTTAGCCATCTCAGTCCTTTGGGTCACCAAGGGGGAAGCAGAGAGCTGATGGCACTCCAGTGATTCAAACCAAAGTGGTGTAAATGACGCCTGCTGCTAGATGCCTGGGCAGCTGGAGGACAACTTTCCTCCCTGCCACAGGAGCAAGGGTACCATGGGGTCACAGCGAGCCTCCACACAGCCCTGGTTTGGGAATATCATCTGTTTACATCCTCCTGGGGTTGCCCAGATGACAGATCTTTTGACTCCATCCCTCCACCCTGATTCCCCATGACCACATTCTCTGTTGGCTCCGTGGCTTTGGTTAGACATTTCATGGATCTGTCTGCCCTGCAGGTTATTAATTCACGATGGGAAGCCAGGAGACACTAATGACAGTTGGTGCTGAAAACTTGGCACCTTCACTGTAGATGTTCGGGGAGATTTCTTTGGATTAGCTCTTCTCTGGTGCCATGAACTGAGCACCCATTTGCAGCTGGAGGGTGCTGGGAGGAGGGGCCTCGTACCACATCATCTTCCCATCCCAATTCATCCACAAGGACACCAGGTTGCATCTCCTGAGCCCCCTGTGCAACGCAAAGCACAGCGATGGAGGCGATCGGGATCTTTGCATCCAGAGTGCACTGTGGATCCAAAAGCCACGTTCAGTGTAGACAGACTCATTAGTTGCTGAGTCCGACCTGTGTCAAGGCTGTAAGCTTTGTGCTGGAGCACATATTTTAGAAGGTTTAAGCAGGAAAGACCATTCCTCAGGTAAACAGTTTTAGCACTGGAATATTAGAGGTGGCTGTAAATCAGGTTTTCTCAGACTGTGGGAAATTTTAACATGTTAAAGTATTTTCTTTCCATGGAGAATCAGCATTGTAATTTTAAAATGCTGTTTCGTAACTTCATTTCATTTTTTTTTCTACTGCTCTTACAGGTCATCAGCAACAGCTGACAGCAAGAGCTGCCTGCAGTGTACACACACCTATTGCTGGCAACACACCGTGACTGACAACAGAGATAGTGATTCCTATTTTATATTTTAAAATCATTAAGGTCATCAGAAACTTCATGGCACATGAAATATTTCACACTTTTGGCAGCGTGAAGATTCTCTGCTGTGTTATAATGAAAGAAATTTCCATCAATTTAGTATTCACTCAGTACTATGCAGCAAATGTACTTAGTTTGAAAATTAAAATGAAAATAGATTTCAATGATTTTTCATTATATAATGTCATAATAGTACAATAATATAAAATGAAAATGCATAAATTAACATGAGAAAATGCATTTCAGAACAATTTTGTAAAACAAACTCTTTCAAAATATATTGCTGTAGGAATTTCTGTAAGCAACTGTTTTTCTGTCAAAACCCCAAACATTTCCATCAAAACAGCTTTTTTCCAACAAGAAGCTCTTTTAAAAATGTCTTGCCTACTCTCCTAATTATCAACACTGTGAAAAATCCCAGCCTTATATTAATACTTATATTTAATTAAATTAATTAATTTAATTATGAACTAGTTCGCTTGACCTTCCGGTGCTGAACCCTGTTATACCTTTGTCTAATAAATTAAAGAACCTTCCACCCTCTGAAAGCGTCTCTCCTAACTACTTACAGAGGGTGACCAAGCCACCTCCTCATTTTCTCCCTAACGAGCTGAATAGGTTGAGCTTCTTAATTCTCACCGTACTGCAGGTTTTCCAGCTCATGGGTTGTTCCTGAAGCTCTTGTCTGAACAGTTTCCAGTTCTTCGGTGTTATTTTTGGAAATGCAGACACCAGAAGTGGATACGATATGAATCTGTTATGGTCTTGGGATGCCAAGACCATCCTCATCCTGCTAGGTAATATTTTCTTGCCAAAACATCCAAAAACTGCGTAGCTCTGATAGAGCAGATTACACCAAAAATCCACTTTTAGTTTTTATTATCTGTCACATCTCCTCCATCCTTCTCAACGCCACTGCTTCCCATGACAGCATCCTGTGACCTTTATTTTCTGTTCTGAGATATACGATCTTACATTTGGCTATATTAAAATTACATATTGTTCAAATGAGCAGTCTGCCAAGTGATCCAGATTGCTCTGTATAACTGACCTGCTCCCATCATTATTTATCACTCCACCAATTTTTATGTCAAGTAGAAATCATTACCAGCATTGATTTCGTATTTTCTTCTGAGTCGCTACAAAGATATTACCCAGTATGGACTGAGAACTGATCTCTAGGCAGCTCATCTTCAAAACTTCTCTGCCGGTGGATGATTCCCTGCTGAATTTTTCAGAACCACTAATTAGTTGGCTTTTAATTTGTTTAACGTGCATAATTCTGATTTCACCTCAAGGTAATTTTTCACCAAGAAGGTCACAGGGTGCCAAGCGAAGTGCTCGCCCGACACCTAGATGCGCTGTGAAACAGCTACCTCCACACCGCTTTATTTCTCCTCTTCCTGAAAAACAAGTTGCACTCCCTGCAGCGCTCCCCTTTGGGCACGCATCCCCTGGGATTATCGGAACTGTGGATTTGGGCACATTCACACACCCCCCGCCCCGTGCGAAGCGGCGCCGCAGCAGCCTGGAGCCGGTCCGGCTCCCCCGGGGCTCGCCTGTGGGCTGCCCGCGCTCGCCGTGGGCTGTCCCCGCGGGAAGACGCTCGCCCGGGGCCGTCGGCGAAGCTGCGGGCGCCCGGCTCTGCGGGCGCTGCTGCCGGCGGCACCCTCCTCGGGGGAACCGGGGGTCCCCGCGCCTGGGATCCCTCCTCGGCAGACGCCGGAGCTGCCGCCTGTAATTAGCGGCATTAGCGGAAGGAAAGTTGCCTGCTCTGATCTCCCGTCCCGAGGCCACAAGGTCCCCGGGTGCCTCCATCCCGCCATCCCGCCATCCCTTCCCTTTCCTCACTGCTCTATTGCACGCCGGGACAGCCGCCCCATTCTATTCTCTTCTCTTCTCCTCTCCCCTTCCCTCCCTTCCCCGCCAGCCGGGGGAGGCTCCCGCTTGTATTTACCAGCAAATGATTAATTGTTGCTCGGCGCTGGCTGCTAATGCTGCTAATCCGGGCGGCTGCGTGTTCGGCCGCTCGCCCGGTGCCAGGCCCCGCGGGCGGAGGGGGCGCAGCGCCGGGCCGGGGGCCGGGGGCCGGGCTGCGCCCCCGGCTGTAATTACTCCCCAGACAAATCTCTGCAAACAGAGGAGCGGGGAAATCTCTGCCCATATTGCAAAGGGGCTGCGGCCCCCACCCGCGGGATAATTTTGAGACTCAAATCCCAGCAAAGACCTGCTACAAATTGCTGCAAATTAAGCTGATTTTGCCCCGAATGAGGGATTTTCTGCTGCAGATCAGCCCTTCCCGGAGCTGATGAGGTGGGGATTAGAGAAGGGACTGAAATCAAAGGGACAGGATGGTGCGGGAGGGGGGACCCCGAGAGGGGAGCCCAGCAGTGAAAGTCCTGGAGCATTAACACTTATTGATTTCTACTTTGCTGACATTTTATTCTATTACCAAGTTTCCGATTAGCCTAAACTCGGATCCATGACAGCTAAGGCAGGGTGCGGAGCCCCGGGGGGCGAGGGGCGCCCGCTCTTTGGGTTTGCACCCGCCCAGCCCCGCAAGCATCAGCTCCGAGCAAGTGCCACCTTCCAAGGGCTGCCCGGCTCCCGGCGCTGGAAGGGCTGCGAGGTGGGCTGGGCTTGCGGCCCTGGGAGGGCTGCGAGCTCCTTGTGCTCACCAGAGATGCTGGTGATTATGGGGGGGAGGAAGAGAGCTCTTTCCAAATTCTGTCTCCTTATAAACCCCCAAATCTTTAACATTCCATGCGATGGGGAGAGCCAGTTCACCCCCTTTCCAACATCAGTCTGTCTGTCCATCCCTCCATCCCTTCCTCTCTCCCTCCTCCCTCCCTCTGGATCCTCATTTCCATCTGTTTAAACAGCAACAGCGATGTATGTTGCAGGTATTTCAAATTGCACCATTAAAGATTTTATGTTGTGGATGTTAAAATTAAAAAGATATATGTGCAAATAGTCACTACGAATTTAATCAACTTGATTTAATACTAATAGGAAACAGCAAATGGAATTTATGACTCAAAAAGAAGTGAATTTTTTTAAATAAATACAAGTACTTTGTGCAAAACAGAAAAAAAATCCCAATCTGAAGAGTTTATTAGAGTCTAATCCCCCAACAACAACCGAACCCGGGGCTGCCCACCCAATAATCCTGGCTGCCATTAAAATATTAAAGATAAATCTAATCGTCTCTTTATCCAAAATAAGCGACTTTTATGTGGAGAGAAAATGTCTAACCCTTTGGGAAGAGAATTACTCCTAATGCATCAAATGGAATTCAGTCAGGATGGCAAAACTAGGTTTAAAAGCAAATGAGATGGTAATAGAGATAAAGGCCAGTATAACAAATTAAAAACACTCATTTACACGAATTAAAATCCCTCCTAAAAGGGTTCTGAGTAAGGAGGCCACTGGACGGTCTTGGTCCTTCTTGGTACACAGGGGTTTATGCAGCCTCTCTGCACACAGGGGAAGGCAGGATGCGGTGCTGAGTAGCTGCGGGGAAGAAGTTTTACTCCTGACCCCACCTCCCAGAGGTAGTTTTTACCCACATCTTGCCATGGCCCTGCACTGCAACTCCAAACCTATGCGCATCTGGGATGATGCCAGCCCTCGTCTTCCAAATAATTTCCTCTGGCCCCAGCATCCCTGTCCCAGCTGATGCTATGGGCCTGGGGTGTCTCTGTTCCACCCACAATCTTGAGTTTGGATGCAGGATTCCCCTGTGCTCCAGGACTTGTAACATGTCGTGGCAGCTCCCAGTGTAACCCTGTGCTCATTCTGGGCATGGCAGGGTGCTCAGCTTGGGACCTGGGCAATGTCCATCTATGGGAGCACCCTGTTGAGAGGAGGGTTCCCAAGGAGATTGTCCAGCTGGCCTCCCTGCGGAAAGTCATCTCTGGGACCTGGAAACCCAGATGGCTGCACCCTGCAAGGAGGAGATGGACTCAAGATGGTTACGTTGAGCACAGAAACCCCTAGCAGAGGTCTGGGAGCTGTGAGTTTCTTCTCTTTTTCTGCTACTTGAGCGGCTCGAAAGGAGTGGGGCAAGGCAGCCACTGCTGCTGGGGCACGCTGCCCTCCCAAGCCCCCTGCCTGGACAGACCCAATGTCCTGGCCACAGTGCCCCTGCCCACAGCTTCACACCCCGCACACAGGAAAGCAGCTCCCAGATATGACCTGTGCTCGGGCCCCACAGGAGGGGGCAGGATCTCAGGGCAGGAGCATGGCTGTGGGCAAGAGCAGCACCGCAGCTGCTGGTGGGTGTTGTGGTGGGGGCTGCCGCAGCACCCTGCCTCCTCACACATGCTCCCCATAGGCACCGGGTGCAGTGAGGAAGGTTGCAGCTGGTCCCACCACCTTGTTGGATCATTTTGAGATTGTCTGTGTGCCCTGGATTTGGAAACTCCAACCTCTTTGTGGGTGCACTGGAGGAAAAATCCCACCAGGGATACTTCTTCCCAACATTACAGCCGCAAGTTAAATCCAGCCCACGGCACACTCCCAGGCAAGGTGCCATTTGCAATGGGTTATAGCCAAGCACATTTGCCAAAGCTGGGAAGCTGCTGAGTTCCCTCACAAGCAACTTCATGAAAGACATCTGGTAAATCCGTAAGAGCAATCCTTTACCTGCTCAGATTTCTCCTTCCAGTATGAAACACAAACTTGTTTCCCAGGTGAGAAAGTGAAAGAGAGTGAAATTTGAACTGTCCCCATTAGCAATACATGACATGAATAAGAGCAGTTCTCTACAGCGCTGGAGCTTCAGGCTCCTTAGATTTCCCAGCATGATTTTATGTTCACTTTGTAATTTTAAGATTTTTGATGCAATTCTATAGGTAATATAATTTTTTCTTTAGTTAATATTTAGCGTCTGTAAAATCAGATTGCTTCCTCTGGGAAAAAAAGCCCCTTGTTTTCCCAAATTTGATTATTAGACTTTATCCTTGGTAGAGGGCTTCTGTCTTCTAAGTGGCAGTGGAATAAGCAATGTTCTTGGCATCTTGACTTCTTATTCATAGAAACGTAGCAATTACAGCTCAAAAGGACCTCAGGAGGCCTTCTAGTCCTTCCCCCAGCAGTAAGTGGTATCCACTATACACAAACCAATCATTCGAGATGTTTGTGTAACCTGTCCTTAAACCTACCCAACTAAGTTTCTTCAAGATAGGCATCCTATCCTAATACCTGTCCTGTAGAGGATAGGTGTCCTGTCCTAACACTCTCCTTACTGTTAGAGTTTCTCTTACTGTCTTGCTACAGACTAAGCCATCTCCCATAATTGTCCACTCTATCTACTATCCTCAGTAGATAGAGTGGACAATTTTGGAAGCTCACCACTGCTACTTTTTTTTTAAATGTATTTGAAGACTTGATGGTATCTCACTTCAGTCGTCTTCTGTCTAGACCAAAGAAATTTTTGCTTTCTGGACATCTCATTGTTTTTCTCTGGTCCCTCACTAGTTACTCCGATCTGTCCTGAAGCTCAGTACCCAGAAGGGGTAGAGCAGGGTGCAACCCAGGCCATGGACTAGCTAGAAAGTTGCTTTATGTACTTAATACAGTTAAAGGACAATGCATCAGAGAAAATACTTTGGCACAGTGTATAATTCACCTGTGGTACATATATGTCAAGACATTATTTAGAACTCAGCAGGACATCCTCACCCAAAAATTAGTATTAGAATTAAATGGCTAATGAAGTGGCCAAAAGTCAGAGTGGATCAAGAAAATCTTTATATATATTCATGGCAGCTTTGTTTAGGATGTCCAGGTCAAGCATCATTACTTTCCTGTACCACATTTTAGCTGGCTTTAAAATTATCTCTGCTGAACTGATTTTAGTCCACTTGCTTGTACCCTGGTATAGCCCATGTCTGGTTCCTTTGTTACTTTCTAATGAATCAACACCAGAAGCACTTGAAACTAGTTGAACAAAAATACGCTTGGTTGCTCCAGAACAGTTAAAAGCATGTCTAAACTATGGGTCTATCTTGGTATAAAATCACTTTTAGGAAGCTTCTTTCAAAAGGACATAGGAACATTTCTTTAATGCATGTTATTTTCCATTTTAGAGGATGGGAAAGAGTGTCAAGGAACCTCTGGTCTTTCTCCATCCAGCACTGCCCACTATCAGAGAGAGGAGGTGGAATCAGATGTGATGGAGCACTGGCATGCAGTGCCCACTCCAGATTGGCCCAAAGGGTTAAATTTTTCCCTCTGATTTACAGGTAACTGGGAGTAGCTGATATATTCAACTAACAGAAAGCCTTGGTGTCCAGCCCTTACCCCGCAGCAGCCCAACACAGAAAAGACGTTGTCTAACCCCCTGTCCTGAGCAGGGCAGAGCTGCCCAATGTCTCAAGCTGAAAGATGCCAGAGGAAACGTGTCATGAGTTGCTCAGTCCTTGCCACAGAAAAACTGCAGGACAGAAGAGCAGCCTCTGGTGCGGTATGGTTGAGTCCTAGCAGCTGGATGCTCCACGTGGCATGAATGGAGGCACTCAGCCACAGGCGAGGAAGAACAGGAGAAATTATGGATGTGTCTGTGTCAGGAGAGGAGATGAGGTATAATGGAAAAAAGCAAAATGCAGACAAAGTGCTACGCAAAGTGAAATCCTAGATCTGTTAAGTGTCAGTGACCAAGGTCCCGCTGACTTCAGTAGGGTGAGGATTTTACCCAGAGGTTAAGAGGTGCAGCTCAAAATGACCAGGATAATTGAGAGCAGATGGAAACAGTGTTCTGCAGTAACTCAGCCAGCAGCTGCCAAGTGAGAGCATGACAGGTGCCATAATCTCCTTGTCATCGTGCACTTTGTATCTCCACTGATTATTTAGAAATCAATATACTGACATGTAAAGAAAAAGATATGTTCAAGATATGTTCAATGGAACACTGGAATAGACATCAGAATTTTCTTATTCGTGAAGGGTTTTTTTCAGAAAGAACGTATCTAACAGACAACATGAGCTCCATGGAGTCCAAGATTTTAGAGCCTGAGGACAGCATCACAACCTTCTAGCCTGAACTTCAGCATAAAATAGGCTACAAAACTACACCAAATAATTTCTGCATCAGGCCAATAGCTGCTGGATGAGTTATAGATCATCTCTTGAAAAGAGTTTCAGCCTTGATTTGAAGACTTTATGTGACAGAGAGAATCTACAGCATCTGTGGGTAGGTAGCTCTCATCACTCTTTGTGCCTCAGCAGTTTTTATTAATACAGCAAGTGTTTGTTCTTGTCATATTAGCATTATCATGTCCTATATCCATCTACAGTGCAACATATGGTGGAAGGATAATGTGAAAATGCCCAATGCCTGCGACTTCAGTAGATCGCTAGTGCTCCCCAAAGTTAAAGAACACAGCTAAAATAAAAATGTACTGGGAGAGACTTTTATTCAAAGTATTTTTCCCCATATAGGATTTGAAAGGAGATGGGCAGGACATGGACAGAAGCTGCGTGGCCACTTCCACTGGGAGAACATGCAGAGGAGATCAAGACAAGCGAGGATGTGCTGCAAGGACCCAAAAGCCATTGTGGAGGAGATGGAAGAACACAGGGACATCAGGTCAGTGACCGATCAGTATGAATCCACTGAAGTTTTTCTTGACAAAGGGCAAGGTAGCTTTGAACAGGGTGCTGAAAGAAATGACACACAACACACTTATGTGCTAGAAATGGAGGAGAAGTGACACTTTTTTGCAGATTGAGGGGGTGATGGCAAACGTTGCTTCTACTGGGATCCAGGATGTCCACTGACAAAGAAGGAGGCTGGGAGAAAATCAAGGCTGGATAAAGAATCAAGTCAGCCCAATATGTGTGCCCTGGATGAAGGACAGATTTGCTAACAGAAATGGGAGAACTGGAAAAGTTCAGCATTGAGGATAATGCAGCAGAATGCTGGAAGAAGGCCAAAGATGAGCTGGACCAGGAAAATGTGAGAGGATCTGAGGTTGCTGAGGTTTTTCTCCCCAGGAGAGCATCTGAGCCATTTAGCTGAGGAAAGCTCAAATAAACCCAGAATTTCTTCTAGCCAAGACAGGTTGAAAATGTTGCCAGAGGTACTGAAATATAAGTATTGAAATACAAGTTCAGTTTCCTAATCACAGAAGCTTGCAGAGAGGCAAAGAGGAACGAGAGAAGGCATATTGAAAAGCAGACAGCCAAGCACTGAGTTTTGCAGCTCAACAACCAGAGACTCACCAAGAACTTGGCAGAGAGGGACAGACCTGTCCTCACAGCTTTGGAGGCATGGTCAGGAGAATGAAAGGCCCTCCGGCACCCACAGGAGAAATGGAGGTGAGGTTAAGCAGGGTACCATTGGGTGACATTCCACTGCAAAGCCAGCAAGACACCTCAGTGGGCAAGGTGATGAAGTGTTTGGAACAAAGCAATGAAAACACCAAGAAACTCCAGTATGTATCAACAAGACCCTATGTCCATACCTCTACAGCCTGACAGTGCTCAGAGCATTAACTTTGGATGAACTACAGTGCTTGCTTCAGACTACCAGTCAAGAAGGCACAAAATGATAGAGGTGACATACGCTGTAGAGTGGACCTCAGGCTGATAAGCTCTGATGAGCTAGTCAAGTTGGGCTCTGAGGTAGTACTGCTTGAGCTAGAAAATGTTGTCATACTCAAATAACCCACATCCCTGTACCTGTCCTTAGGTAGGGATGCAGAGCTAGGTCTGAAAGAAAAAGAGGAGGAAGGGTGGTGCACAAAGAGAGATGAGAACATGGGCACAAGTTGGGAAGCAGCCTCTGTGCATCTCTACACCTTGTGTGAGCCCTGCACAGTTCTTTAGGCAGAGCCACGGAGTGCAACTCTTCACAACAATGCTGGAACCAAACAGAGGTAGTTGCAACATTTCAGAGGGCTTCAGACCTGGTGGTCTTGGCTCTGCAGCAGACTGCATCTTGGGGCCATGTAACCCAGATAATGCCGAGCTGAACCAGAGATATGTGGGGAGGAGCTGTTTCTGGAGAAATTTGAATCAGTTCCTGGAGAACTTGAGAATTAAAGGAATAAAGTTCTGAATAATTTATTGGCAACCTGGTAGCTTGAATTTTTACCCTAACAGGCCCAGTTATGCTGAGACAGGGTTTGGGTAACTCCAGGCTGAACACTGGGGAGGGAAATTGCATACCGTACCTGGGGAGCCCAGCAGGACAGGACAGAGGGCAAACCATGCATTAGCTAACACAGACAAGACACAATCAAAGTTTGAGGTGGTAGGATGGCTTGTGGTGACCTTGTCAGGACCTGTAGTGCAGCCTCCTCACGCTCTAGGGGTGAAGCTGGCTGCTTAAGGTCAGCTCACTGATCTAGGCTGTTGATAGGAAAGACCCAGAGGGAGTCTCAGTAGGTGCTCCCCCCTCCTTTGCTTGGCAGCTGCTTTTAAGCTGAGGCTCATTCCTGGTTCCTGCCTGAGCTCCACTGCAGCCGTGCCTGTACCTGGCCATGCAGCCCACTCATCTGGACCCCCACCCAGGGACTTGACTACCCGGCTTGAAGTGGGATCTGCCTCATCCTCATCAACTTGTCTGGTGACCTGGACTGGTGTCTGATTTTAGCTGCTGCCCACAAACTATTATGCTTGCCTTGCTCAGGTACAGTGGGACGGGGCCCTGGCTGGGGGAATCCTGCCCTGTCAGCTGTGTTATCACACTCAGCTGCCAGATCCCTGTCCCTTATGGAGCAGTGCCCCGGCAGCCTTCATTCACTTCTTAGGAACCATTTCCATCACTGTGGAGACACGAGTTGCTTTACAATCATAGCTGGGAATATCTGAAACACCAAGTCGGTACACGACTCCCTCGCAGCTCTGACAGGGGACAGCCTCAGCAAGACTGCCATTGGGGTGGAGGTGCCCTCAGTTCACTCAGGAAAGGCGTTGTATCCAGCATCTGCAGCAGCCCCAGTCCTTTGGCAGACCAGGACTCTAAACCATGATTCCCAGAGTATGCAGAACACAGGCTGTGGGCAGTCAAAAAAACCTGTGGCTGTCCTGGACAGATCCCCCCAGTTTCTGAGGCAGTTCCTGTGCCATCATACACCAGGTGCTGCAGAGCCTCCTCCAGAGACCAGGAGAGCCTCCTCTTCAGGGGAAGGCAGGAGCCGCTTGGCCTGATGGACCACCCCAGAGGTCTGCAAAGCCAAGAAGAGGAGAAACGGGGAAATGCTTCCCTTTGGAGCTGAGGTGGAAGATGGGCTTTTTGTGCTGATCTGAAGCTGCAGTCCCAGCTCCAGCTTGGTGTCCCACTGATTAACTGGCCGCCATGAGCAGACCTAAAGTCGCTGTGGACTATTTACAACTATCAAGGTACATGCTGTGGTGGAGCTTTTGCCTCAGGTTGAGTGAAACAGAGGATGCCTTAGGCTTTCTCTTAATTTAATGTCTTTGGTTGAGGTGCGTTTGCAGGGACGAGGTGTGTAGCATCTTGCCCATGGGTGGTGAAAGATGCTGTCGGTTACTGAAGAACCGTGTGGCTCAGAAACCATGTTCATGGGCAGGGGTGTCTAGAGAGTCCAAGCAGCTATTTCACCACCTCTGATGGCGCGAAGCTGTATGTTTCTCCCAAACACAATGCTTCCAGCTCTACACTTTCAAGGAACACTGCTCGACTTTAATCCTTAGGTTTCCTCCGTGCACCTTTATTTCCCTGCTGACCATGTATTTGTCTCAGAATATGGCACGAGTGAGAAAGCCGGGGACGCCGGCGTTTCCGTACACGGCTGTTTTGTGCATCTCTCCTCGGGGGCCGGTGCCCCGCGCCGTGCGCGGCCAGGCTGGAGCCGTGTTCCTGAAAGCACGGATGCCTCCATCCCTCCCTAACCCCACCTCCCCCGCCACGGCTGGAAGCGAAGCGGGGCCGGGGCCTGCCCCGCCGGGGCGGCCCTTCTCGGCGCGGGGGCGGGCGGCGGCCCCAGCCCGCCGGCGGGCACCGGCCCCAGCCCGCCGAGCAGCGGCCCCGCCGCCGCCGGTGCCGGCTTTTTGGCATCCCTAATCGCGGCTGGCCCCTGTGATTGGCTGCGCGGCTCTGACCCCGCTCGGGCTCCCGGCTGGGCGGATAAAAGGGGCCTGAGCCGGGGGCTCCCAGGCATTCCCGGAGCGGGCACCAGGGACCGCCGGGCGCAGCATGACGGGCAAAGCGGGCGCGGCGCTGGCCCCCAGCCTGCCCGGTAAGCCCAAGCCCGACGGCGCGGCCGCCGCCCCCGCCGCCCCGCCGCCACCGCCTCCGCCGCCCCCCGCGGCGGGGGCCAAGCCCAGCTCCGGGCCCACCCCTCCCCGCTGCACCGGCTTCGGCATCCAGGAGATCCTGGGCTTGAACAAGGAGCCGCCGTCGCACCCTCGGGCCGCTCTGGACTCGCTGCCCGCCGGGCACCTGCTGGCGGCCCGCTCCGTGCTCAGCCCCGCCGGGGTGGGCGGCGTGGGTATGGGGCTGCTGGGGGCCGGCGGCATCCCCGGCTTCTACACCCAGCCCACCTTCCTGGAGGTGCTCTCCGACCCCCAGAGCGTCCACCTGCAGCCCCTGGCCCGGGCCCCCGGGCAGCTGGACAGCAGCCAGACGGCCAGCTCAGGTAGGCACGTCCCCGGCCCCGGGGGACCCCGCCGCGCCCCGCCAGCGTCGCCGCCCGCCCCCGGCAGCCGCCGGCACCCGGCGACCCGGCGGGAGGCCCTGTGTCCTGCGGCGGGAAGGCGATTTCGTTTCGGTCCCGAGGAGGAAGAGAAGGGCGGGCGGGCGGAACCGCATCCTCCCCCCGTCCGGGGCTGCGGCCGCCGTGTGATGGCGCGGCCGGGGGCGCCCGGCCCGGGGATGCGCGGACCCCCGGCGGAGCCGCCCCCCCGCGGCTCCGGCGACCCCAACTCGTTGCCGGAGAATTAGAGGCCGCTCGGCATCGCTTTCCTAGACGGCAGCAGCCGCCCGCAACCCTGCCCGCAGGCCCCGCTCCCAGGCCCTCCCGGGACGGCAGGCAGCAGCGCCCGGCCCCGGGGGGGGGGACCCTCAGCCTCCACCCGGGACCGGCCGGAGCCGTCCGGCGCGGTGCCTGGCCCGGGCGATGCCCGCCGCCCCCGCCCGCAGCACGGCCCGCCGGGCAGCGCGGGGCCGGGGCCGGGCGGGTGGCGGGGAGCTGCGGGCAGGAAGCGGGCCGGAGCGCGGGGCCAGCGCCGGCCGCCGCGGGGCACTGAGGCGTGCATCGAAATGCGGGTCCCGGTTCCTTCCCCCGGTTGCTCCTTCGGGGCAAAGACGGTGCCGCCCCGCCCTTAACACCCCCCAGGCCGGGCACCCCTGGGGACCGGGGGGTCGCGGGCAGACACCGTCTCTTCCCGGGATTTTTTTTTTGCTGCTCGCTCCATAAACCTCAATTTTCCCCTCCGCGCTCCGGTGTTTCTGCGGGAAAGTCCGGCATCCCCGGGCTGGGGCAGGCGGCCGCGGGTGCTCGGCCGCGGGAAGCTGGCTGCGGCTTCCCCATTTTCCTACGGTTTTGTTGTGCTTGCCGGGCTCTGCATTTTAGCAGCGCGACAACAGCAGCCCCAGCAAACGATTCCGGGGGAGAGAGGGTAGAGCGAGAGCCCGGTCGCGGCCGGGAGCCTTCCCTGGCGGGGGTGGATCGCCCCGAGACGCCCGGACCAGGACCGGCACCGGGGCCGGGACCGGGAGCAGCGCTGGGCCCGGCGCCGCGTCGGGCTGGAGGGAGCGGCCGGCGGCGGGCCCCGTCCGCGGCGCGATCGCAACGAAACCTTCGGCCAGAGCCGCCGGAGGGAGCGGAGCCGCCGGGCCCGGCCCTGCCCGGGGGTCCCCGGCGGGGAGGGAGCCCCAGCCCACGGCCGCTGCCTGTCTCTCCGCAGATTCCGAGGATGTCTCCTCCAGCGACCGGAAAATGTCCAAATCCTCCCTAAACCAGAGCAAGAAACGAAAGAAGAGGCGGCACAGGTAAGCGACCGGCCGCCATCCCGCCGGCTCCCGCCGCCCCCCTCCCCAGGGCACCGGGCACCGGCAGCCCCGAGCCCCGGCGGGCCCGACCTGCTCCCGTCCCGCTCCAGCCCGGAGCGAAATATCCCTCCCGGCACCGCCGCCGGCGAGCCCCGGAGCCCCTGCTTCTCCGGGCTTCTCCCCCGGGCCCTTTCCTCTTTTTCTTTCTCCTCGTCCAAAATAAATCGGATTTGGGGACGTGCCTTTAGGGAGCGGGGCGATCGGCCACAGGTGTTATTTTATTTAATTTTTCTGGCTGTGGATCCAACTATCCCGAGCCGCAAACCCGAGCAGCCCGTGAGCATTTCGGTGGGATGCGGATCACCGGTGTTCAGGGGGAAAAAATCATCAACCCGTCCGAAACTGAAGCAGTTAAATAATCAAAACCGTTCCCTGCTCTGCATATAGCAAGCTTAATATTGGCTGTCAGCAAGAGCGAATTTCTATCAATGATTTAAATATTTTATTACTTATGAATAAATGTTTTGCCAATAGATTAAATAGTTGGGAATCAGACCCAGCCTGCAGAGAAGATGAAGAAGGCTGGAGAATTGGTTAAGGAAACGAAGATCCACTCTGGGCGATCCGGAGGGGATTTGGTTTCCCCTCGGGAGCAGTCAGGGTAATAGACTTTGCCTGACTTCTCCCAACAGTTAAAATGGAGTTGGATTGTCTGCACCTTATAAACGAAAACGAAAAATCCCGTGCTGGGTTCTGGCATTGCTGTGGCCGGAGAGTCGGGACAAAGGAAGGCCAGACACCATCCACCGAGGGTGATTTAGGAATAATTAAATCAATCCTGCCACGATGCAGGAAGGGTGGATTAAAAGATGCCCCAGTGAAAGCTTAGCAGGATGTGGGGTGGAAGGAGACCGACTATCCCAGGAGACGTCCTGCTATGTGTGCAACAGGAAGCTTGGGCTGGAGGGCTCATCCCAAACCCGGGGTCCCTCCCCAGGCAAATGCTCCCTGTTTGGGTGATCTGGAGTAAATATCGGTTCATTTTCTTTGTGGACTGGGACAGGGCTGGGTGAAAGCACAGCAGGGGCTGGTGTACAGGTGACGGTCTGGGCAGGAGAAAGGAAATGAAATTCAGGTTTATTTTATTTTCAGTTCTAGACAGAAACAAACCTGCAGCATATAACTGTAGTTGTGTATTCTGTACTAAATGGTTAAGACCTCTAGTTGTACCAGGAATGGGCTGGGAGGCCAATAGTCTGCAGATATCTGCAGGATAGAAACACCAAAAGGGAGAGTGGATTGTGCATTGCAAAGGAGACAGGGGCTGCCCAGGGACGAGAGCTAAAAGGGGAAAACTTCAGCTGAATGTTAGGCAAAACCCTCCCGCCGATAAGCTTTGCTGGGCTTCGGTGCTCTGGTCAGGGGAGGGTGGAGCAGAATGCTTGAAATCTAAACTGGATCAAAATTGGAATAATTTTTCCTGTGGTCCCAGAGAGAGCAAATGCACGAGCTAATGTGCCTCTGGTGTCCCTAGAGTTCACAGGTTTGTCGGAGCTGAAGGAAAACTGTTTGAAAAGAGAATGGATTTAAAAGTGAATTTAAAGAAGAATCTGATTGCAGGCAGGTCCCTTGCATTTGCATGCTGCTTTTGTTAGTAATGTTATCGATCTGTTGGAATCCTTTTGATTCTGAATAGCAGAGGATATTTCTGAGATTTTCTGTTTATGCTCTCTGGAATTGCAGGGCTTTTCTGAAATTCAGATGTATTTTAGAAGATGACTTTTTTTTCCTCTTTCCTTTCCCCTTCTGGGAGCTACATGTTTCTTAGTTTGATAATATATTTATACATTTACTTTGAACAAAGGCTGCAATCCGTTGAGGGTTTTTTTGCCATTGGAGAGTTGTTAGTTTTTATTGAAAATTGTGTTCTGTGTACCGGAGGTTTGGAAGGTGGGAGTTTTAACCCTCGGGGGAGTGGAAGCGGTCTGAGACCTCTCATCCATCCCCTGGAGAAGGGCTTTCATCCGTCTCGGCTTTCCAGCTGCTGATTTTTCAATCTGGTTGTCCCGAGCTGAGAACTGGCTGCGCAGAGGCGGGTTGGGCTGCTGCCCGCCCAGGGCGGTCCAGGAGGATTTCCAGAGGATAATGGGGTAATGCAAACTGGCAGAGAGCAGCTAATGGGATATCGGAGTGGAAGCAACCAGGGTAAAGGCAGAAGAATGGAGCTGGCACTGGCTGTCATGGGGAAGGACTGGTGAAAAGCAGTGGGGAGCAGAGCGGATAAAACCTTTGGAGGATTCAGCCGAGGACCAGGGCTCCAGGGGAGGATTATTTGCTTCTGGAGGTTGAAGAGGCTAAGGACCAGCAGCTGGGGAAGGGCTCAGCACCTCTCCACACTAGGTGCTGAGGGGATGCTGTTTTATCTCAGCGTGACTATCAAAGGGTTAAGAAACCTCTGGATGCAAGAGAAGGAGGGGGGTGGGTTTAAGCCAGGCCAAGGGTGGGTGGCTGTTGTAGAGGGGGTGAGGGATAGGGACGCCCCCAGGATCCTCACAAGAGGCAGCATGGTCTGAGATGTAAGAGCAGCTGCCATCGCTGCTGGTTGTGGGTGCTCACTGCTGGGGAGGGACAGTCTCCAGAGGGAAGTCCCTGAAAGGGAAGGTGATTTGTAACTGTTTAAAGCGCCGTCTTCTGGCATTTTCTGGTTCTCCTTTCACCCTGGCACCTGACCTTTTGTGCACAGAAACACAGGAGATGGAGGGGGAAAAGCTATGCGTTAGCAGGTTACCCAGGTTTCTGTAGCTTCTGTGTCCATTTCTCTGACTCTTCATCATCTTTGCTTCTTTTTCTTGTGTTTTTTGATCAAAGAGTTTTACTCCCCTCAGGACAATCTTCACATCCTACCAACTGGAGGAACTGGAAAAGGCCTTCAATGAGGCCCACTATCCTGACGTATATGCTAGAGAGATGTTGGCCATGAAAACAGAGTTGCCAGAAGACAGGATACAGGTAATCATATCTCTTGGACCCCCTTATCCTGCGCCTCTCAGCCATGTTCATCCCTCCCTGAAGAAAAGGTAGCGGCATGGGAAGGCTAACATTGCTCCGAGTAAACCTCCCCAGGCTGTCACTCCCCTGCTCTCCATGGGTAGGAAGCCAGATCAGATGTTCTTGGCAGATTTGTGTTTGGTGTTTGTATGTTGACATGTGCTGTACGTGGCATGTTGTACCGGTGATTCAGGGGGTGTGTAACAGAGGGAATCCAAAATCATTGAAGGGGCACAGGTGCGCAAGGCAAGACCGCAGTGTTTTGAGGACTTGGTGGTATCGACAAGAAGAGAGGGTCCCAGAGACCAGGTCTGGGTGGGGAGTGTGGGAGGGAAAGAGCTCATCTCTGCTCCTTTGGGTGCAGGAGGATGCACAGGGATGTTGCAGGCAACGTGTACTACTGTGGGTAGGACCACAGTGTGGGGATGACAGGTGAGTTCCGGTGAGGTGTTTGCACTGTCTCTGCACTTTCACTGCATTTGCCTCCTCAAGTAAAGCTTCCCTGAAAGTTTCTGGAGATAATTTTTTTTAATGATTTTTAATGTTTGGTGTTTAATTGCATACCAGTCCTGTTGTGCCACTGTGAGGAGGCAGAACGAGGCGGTGTGGAGTGTCGCCACTGTGTGGTGAATCCTCTGGCGGTAAGGAGCAGCCTGAGCCGCAGGGCTGTGCCAGCACCAGCCTTTGGCATGCATGGCAGCCAGTATGCAAGCAAACATTACAGCCCAGAAAGCCAGAGAAGACTTACAGCTGCAGTGTACAGCGTAGGAGGCACAATGTGCTTGGACAGACCAAACATGACGTTCACAAGGGTAGACTCCAGCAGCTTCTGCTGCATCCCTCCTCCCCATGCCCTGCTCCTGCCAGGTTGCTGCACAAGGCACAGGGCTGTAATGGCCAAGCCTTGAACCCATTTTTACTGGTGCAGGTGATGTTTCTTGGCTGGCTAGGAGATAAACTGGCCTGGTCCCCCACACAGTGGCAGTGGCTGCCTCTGTGGCTGGTGCATAGCAGCTTCTACAAGAGGCATTGGCCTGAGTGCCACATGATGTTGGGAGGGTCCCGGTTTCCCTGGTTCCTCCTTCTGCTCAGTCCTTCATGCACGCCCAGCACGTGCCAATCTGTTCCTTCAGCCTGTGCTCTTTCTTTGCTAAAGAGATGGCCCAGGAGGCTGTTCCCTCATGGGTTTGGAAGGCAGCTCAGAGGGCACTTAGCAAGATAACGCTGATGCTGGAAGATGCTGAGGATGAGCCTCTGCAGGGACTGGGAGATCCTCCCTAACAAAAGTGCAGCCCTTTTTCCCTCAGTCCTGAGCCCCCTCACTGCCCTTATTCTTGTACTCAATCAAGAGTGACATTTTTATAAAAGCAAGTTATACTTCTTATCCTGTTGTGCTGGCAGGACTCCTGCTGACCTAACAGCTTGTAGATAACCTGCATGCTGACGGTGTTTCCGCCGGTCTTCAGAAATAATGGCCCATCATCTGAAATCCTACCTGACGCATTAGGATTTTGCTCTGAGCATCAAGCCCTAATGCTTTGCCTCTAGAGAGAGTGAGCTGGATGGAGGGCCACTTCTCCACATCATGAGGGGAGAGACCTGTTGGGAGTTTAGTGTTGGCCTACACCCACCATCTGATGCTGGGCTGGAAAAAAGATCCTTTGATTTCCCATAAAGGGCCTTTTCAAGGAAGAGGTTCATCTTGTGGCACAGTATATGTTGACCCACAGAGGCACCATTTCTCTGGCCAGAGCTGAGAGCCTTCACTATGGGTGAGGTGGAGGGAGATGTGGCAGACAGTGCGGAGCTGGACACTGCATGTACTGCTTCAGCATCTGGAGCATCCTTCTAGTGCTGAGACTCAGTGTTTTATCTGATCTGGAAGTGAAATAGTGGTTAACGTATCTTAGCTGTCACTGACTTGCTGCCAGCATGCCATTCTGCAGCTGGCTAATGAACAACTGCCTGCTCTTCCTGTACTGCAGAGTTTTTAAACATAGGAGTGCTCCTTACTGTGACCCCTCTGCCCTAGAGATCAGGTTAGCCTTAGACAGCAGAAGCACCGCATGGTGTGGCTGCTCTGAACATCAGATATTGCTAATGGCACATATATTCCAGGAGGAAGTGCTTGTAAGTAACACTTTTGCTCATTATGAAAGGGGAAATCATGAGAAACAGCAGAATTTGTGGCATCTGTTGTGTGCAAGCATGAGCACTCTGCCAGAGTGAGCATCAGGGTCACGTAGGAGACCCGAGCACCACTGATCTTTCCAATGGGTCAGCACCCAATTGTCCTTTATCACATATTCGATGAAGTTTCCTTATCCATACTTTTTTTGTGTGTCACAAGCCATGACAAGATTATTCCCAACCTCAGTCATGCTTCTTGGTAATTCACCTCATGTTCCTTTTCAACTTTAGACCCTTTTGTAGGAGCCTAATTCTTTCCCCCTTGTTATGATGTTCACACTCTTTAAATAAATCTAAGCTATTTCTTCTCCTGGCTGTCACTTTTGGTTTTCATCATCGCTTAAGCAAGCTGTGAAGATCTTTTCTTAAATCATTCTTCATAAATCACACGCTAGTCTCTTAATCATGTGATTGTTCTTCTGTGAAGCCCATCCTGCCTGTCAGTCTTCCTGGAGAGAAGGGACCACATACCTACAGCTGCATACCGGGTGTGTTCGCACCAGTTCAGCTGGACTTCTGAGTCTTTGCAGAAACAGCCTCAGATTAGCACTGGTCGACTTGTTTCCTTATTTCTTTCTTTCTATTTATTTAATTCAGTCACTTCAAGCTTTTTTTAGACAGATTTTGGTTTTTTATCCTCAGGATCTTCCCTTCAGTGTTCTGGGTTTCATATGGCATTTTATTAACTTTGGCTAACAAGTGTAATAATGGCCCTACTAGCTCTGACACTGGCAAGATGTGGATGTTAGAGAGTGTATGAGAGCAGGGCAGCTATCTAGTGATACTTACTGAGTACTTTGACAGGCTCCTGGGATTTTGAACACACGTAAATATCTTAATATCCTGCAGCAAGGAGTTCTGCGGCAGAACTGCATGAGCGAAGTAAATCTTGCTTTGAATCTATCAGCATCATTTAATGCCCCTTGGAAGAGACAACTGCCAATGGATCTTTATTCCCTTCTTAGTAATATTTATAATTCCATGTCATCATATTTTTTTTCCTTGCATGTGTTTCTAACTGCTCAAGGGAGCTCTATATTTTTGCATTTTCATTGTAGCTTGCAGTTCCCCCCATCTTTCAACATTGTTCTCTCATTCTTGTAGGTCATTAATGAAAGTGTTTTCTGAGATTGTTGTGAGCATCACATGCTGTGGACTTTCACAGCATTTCATGTGGGTTCCCATTGGATCCACACCTAAGAGTGATATCTACCCCTTATTTTCATTCATGGGATTATTTCTCAGGAGGTAGTAGTCAAAGAGAAAGTAAATCACCTATGAAATTCAATATGAAAGTGAAATTCAAAGAGTGCAATTGAGAGAATGATATATAGGAACTGCTTGCATGTAAAACCTTCAGCAGAACACTACAAATAGCCATCAGAGGCCAAGAAAGTTATTGGTTTGAGGGGACATTGAATTCAGGAAAAAATATTCAAATCCTCCATTTAAAGAGAAGATGAATGTGTATTTTTTTTCAAGGCAGCACTCTTTCACATTGCATGCATCTTCCTCCCGTATTGAGCTGGCTGCTCCTGGAGGGAACATGAGCATCTTCCCGTTGGGCAATGTGGGAAAAGAATTTAATTTTCCTAGTGAGACACTTTGCACAAGTCAGAGCAGATGTCACTGTGGCTGTTTTGCAAGATACTTTAAAAAGACTAGGTTAATCAATGTATTTGAAAGAATATTCAGAAGAGTTGAAGTGACGCTATTAGAATAAACCCAGACCATTCTGTAAAATCCAGGTGAGGTAAGTAGATTCCTGCGGGGAAGTGTATCCTTAACAGACAACTTGAAGTATCCAAAATGGCCGCAAACTGACAAGTATTCGGACACCTGACTTAAATCAGTGTGTTTCTCATAACAGATACTCTTCAGTGTAATGTGTAGATTTTAGATAAGTTATCCCTATTGAATTTATTAATATGAGACAGTTCCAAACTTTAAAGACCAGTATCTACAATATTAAAGTTCAGTAACAGTTTGATTTGGGATTATTGAAATGACTGTGTATGTTTGTTATTACTACTTGTCTCCTACCGATCAAACAAATTGATTAATCAGTTCAGTATTTCCAAAAAATAAGAACCTGACTGCCATTGTGGGGACACTAGATTGACCTTTTAAGGGAATTAAACAATTAAAAAAGAGAATAAAAGTGGTAAAAAATGTCAGTTCTTGTCATTAAATGATTGTATGGTAATTATGTGGATGAAGAATTTTGGGACAAATTAAATTGCTCATGTAAGCAAAAGGAACCCCAAGGAGACGCTTGTGCCACGTGTGAGGAGTGGGGATTGTCTGTGTACGCAGCAAGCTTTGTCAGGCAGCTAAGAGGTCAATTCTGGCTAAAACCAAAGCCAACTAAAACTCTAATTGAAAATGTATTGTTTTAGCTGCTATTAGATTAACACGTTTCAGTGGCACTGCGTAGCCTTTTAGGAGCTGACTGGGGATGGAGGAATCAGGAGGGGTGGTCACTTGGAGAGAAGCATTCTTACCAAGAGTATTTTTCCAGAACAAGAGACTTATCTTGCTTCAGTTTTGCAAAAACGTTCTGTATTTAGAGGTGAACGTAATTCAGAAAGGCCTGAGGAACCTGTATTGCACTGAGCAGGAACTCAGGAGTCAACCCACGGAGTCCCCTCAAGAAACATGATAGAAAGTGTGAAGAAAAAATTTGCTTTAGCAGCCCTGGCTTTTCCCCCTCCTGCCAGCTTTTCCTGCTCACTGCAGAGTTGAATTGTCCTAATCCCATGCTGTAAGTGTGGAATGGGGATGATTGCTCCATGGAGTTGCTGACCTTTCCTCAATCTGTGCCTGGAATGGCCACCAAGGGACTTCTCAGGACTGCAGAAGGTAGTGGTAGTGTTGGTTTCTCTAAGATTATGCTTGTCGCTGTTACTCTCAATAAGCGAGGACCTGTCTATTCTTGCTAAAACTTTGGGTGACTCTCACCCTTAGAAGAGAGAAAGGCCAGCATGAGCCATAGTGCCAGCGGGTTCCCACCTGTATGTCTATACAGCACATTCATGGAGATCATGTTGCTGGAGGGAAATTACCAGAGCGATTAGGGTGATTGGAGGTAGATTACCAAGGCGATGGAGAAGCTGAAAGTGTTGCTGCTGTGTGAGCCAACCTTTTCAATATCTTAATTTTTTTTAAGAAACCTGCAAACCCTGCAAGAAGTTAATCATGAAATAGAGCTGAGCAGTTAGTGCTGGCTACCTTTGCCAGTAATTCCTGAGCACTGGGGCAAGCCACGGCAGTGTGATACCAGATAAGTGTCATTAACTTCCCCTATGCTTTTAGAAATGTAGGAAGTGTACAAGTGAGAGTAATAAAACTAATCAAACTTACTGGCTTGGTGAGAATATTATTATGAGTGTTTCTCATGGCGTATGGTGCGTCTCTGCCTCCACGTCTTTAATTGGTATGTGAGGAGTTCATCCACTTTGCTGCCTCTTCAATAACATGCTTGTTTAGTTGATCTAAATTCATATTAATTTCCATTTTTCAATTAAGAGTTGTTTAATTTGGCCCTTTCTGTAATGGAGTGTTTTCATTACCCTTTATCTATGGCCCGTTTTCAGTCCATGTGCTAGAACTTCGTTTACAAGTTAATTACCAGAGCTGCAAACAGAAGGGCTGGGTGATGAGCAAAAACCGAGGGTCCAGGCAAGCCTTCCCAAAGGGCTTACTGTCTGAAAAGTCTTACACTGCGTGCCTTTGGACAGAGGAAGACAATGCGGCAGGAGACAGGAAGGAAAATGGAGGCCCAGGAACATCTCTTCAGCTTACTGTTAAGTGAGGACTCTCCTGCTTGTTGCTAGACCATGCAGGTTACCTGCCCAGCCTGTGGGATTTACCCTGCTACAGCTGGGGCGGTAGGTGCAGTTTTAAAGGTATTTTTTAGTGTAGAGGTGGAGATACAGAGTTAGGAATATTTTGTATATCCAGGTACTGCTTTATCCCTCTATAGTCAGTCCCTGAATTGCTTCAGCCACTGACCCATTTCCTAAATGGGACAGAAAAACAAATAACACCAAACTTGCCTGTCCTTGCCTTCTGCTCTGTTCCGTGCAAGATGTTTATGGCTGTCACAGCATAAGGGACAGTGTGATTTTGGTGTGCTCCTCCACAGTATCAGGAGGGAAATGGGGCTTTGCAGTGACAGCTCCTTCCTTGTTCTCTCCATGGTTTGGGGACACCATCACCGAGCGTCAGATACCTTCAGGTGTTGAGGCACTTAAGCTCCTGCAAGAGGAAAGACAGGCAGGCAACAAAATATGCTGTAGCCTATTGCTGTGGAGTGCCTTGGCAAAGACTTTCACCATCATGGCCAGGAGAATGAGGAATGGCTTTGCAGGCTTAATGCCAGGCTGTGACAACTCTTCCCCATATTTATGCCCCGATTTTCTTAACAACAGTAGGTTAAGGGTAACACTTCTCAGAGTTAGCTTAGGCACTGTGATTCCTCAATCACTTAAGCTCTTCTGGTAATGCTACCCTAAATCCCCGTGCTGGGAACACTTGCATTCACTCCTTCTTTTAATGATGAACTTTCTTTTCTCTCTTCTGATACTGCTGCAGTTTTTCACAACTGATTTTTAAAAAAATAATTGGGCAGCCCACCAAGTTCAATAGTTAATTCCCCTCCAGCCTTAGGATGCCTGGCAGAGGGACCAGCTGATGGTTGTGTGTTCAGGTTTTCCTTTAATGACCCTTTATTATAAAGTTTTCCTCCTTTTCTGACTTTGAATGGAGATTTTTTTAACAGTTCAATAACACAGGCACTTGTAGAGACACAGTTAATTTACTCTCCTCTTTATTTCTTAATGGATCTATTTTTCTCTATAGTGTTTATCTTTTACCCTGATAGATCTCAACAAGTTCTTCTGATTCTTCTCTGGCAGCACGAACCTTCTCTGCCGTTTCATTGCCCTTCTTTGTGGGTGTTCTGCGAGCCAGGTTTTGCACAGGCTTGTGCAGTGTTGAGAAGTCTAGTCCTCAACAGACACACAGATGACCCTGATCTCCAGCACATGAGGCTGGCAGGTCGTTCTGTGGAGCAGAGAAGAGGAACTGAGTTGCAGAACAAATTGTTACTACAATATCCTGCAGCAAAGGTGGCTTCCAGAGACCACCTTCATCAGAGGATGTGAGAAAGCATTGGGTGCTCTCCTGCCTACTCTGAGTGGCATTGCCCTGGGAGCAGCAAGAGGCGTTCAATTTAGGACCTGCCTGGTGTGAGATGCACAGTTTGCTCCCTACTTTCTATTCAGTGGGTTTCTGTTCAAAGGCAGAGCTGAAACTTTGCCTGGTAGTTATTAGAGCTTTCAGCTGCAGCTTTCTCTCCAGATTCATAGTAAGGGAATGCAAGCAAAACATTGTTTATACCTGGTCACCTTCCTGTGACTTATATAAAGGCCCATGGCACGCATGTTGCACATTCATAAACATGGGTATTATGTCCCCTCCATGGTCTAGAAGTAACCAACTGACTGACTCCTGCCTGGCTGTTGGAACTGACCTGCTACAATGTGGATAAGCAGCAGCACTTTGCCGGGCTGGGTTAGCCCATACCCATGTTGTGCAGCCAGGCTGCCCACCCATGCCTCTGGGAAGCTCTGGCTCACCTGCAGCTGCAGGGTCCGCAGGGTGTGCCACTGGGCGAAGTACCTTGTCATCCGTGCTACCCTTTCCTCTCTAAAGGCACTGCTTGGGTCAACTAGAGAGAGGCTGAACTCTGAGTGTTGTTGGGAAACAACACCTTGGAAGGATCTGGCTAACACATCCATGTAATTGTACATGATGAGTATCTGTGCCGGTCACTGCTCCTAGCCAGACATACCAGTGATGTCTGTTCCAGGATAATTTGTTTTATGTCCACCAGGTGTTTCTGATATCTCTAGGTCCCTTCGTATCTTTGGCTTCACTGCCATCCTTCCAACTCGGAGTCCCACATGACTGTCATTACAGCACCCCACCATTTGTTTGCTGATTGGATCAACTTGTTCAGCTTATATGATGACCATGACTGAGATCAAAGCTTCAGTGGCTAAGTGACAGCTGAGGGAGTGTCCCTGCCTGGGAGATCTTAGCTTGAGTGGACTAAGCATGGGGGATACCTGGGAATGTCCTGGTGAGCTCAGGTGTGCTGCCCTGATGAAAACAGCATGCACAAGCAGGTTGCGTGTTGCCAGCTCTGCAGGCAACACCACTAGCTGTGCTGTGCAGTAGCCCGAGCTGACAATGTTGGCTGCAGGTGTCAGGGGCACAGCAGCAGCCAGAGCCTGGAGCATGAGTCTTCTACAGCTGTAAGGTGTCACGTGAAAACTGGAGTTGTGAATTACCCAAAGAAGGTTAAGGGTACACAGAGCTGAGGAACACGCAGAGCCAGGAGCAGGCATGTGGTAGGAGTAGAGCACTGAAGGGCTGCCTCAGTGTAGCCAACGTAACCGCCAGTCCTGACCTCTTGGGTGGTGGTCAGAGGACAGAGCACTGTTTTGGCCCACTGTTTGGCTCTGGTGCTCCTCCTTCTTCCCTAGATTCAGGAGAGCCTGGTGAAGGATTTACTGAGGTTGGGCGATTACACATCTCCTTATTGCATGAGGCAAGGAATTGCAAACACTGTCCTTACTATGTATCTTCCTAAGGGATGACTGTAAAGGAGTGCAACTTTCTCCTTTTGGTGCTCAGTCCAAGCTGCTGCAGGGAAACTTATTACAAAATGTTACGGAGTTTTACAATACATAGCATGTTTCCATAGATATCTTCCAGCTAATGCTTAAACGTACCAAGAGTTCCCATGCATTGGTGAGCCCGCACTGTAGCCCTCAGGGGGCACTTTGCGGGCTGTCCCCATGCATGCAGGGGTGGGCTTGAGCCTTATGTTGGGAAACAGTGGGCACCAAGTAGTGCTGCAGACACCATCTCCTGCTGGTGCACAGCCTCTGGCTCCTATGTTTTTTTCTGTAGAAGGCCAGAGCTCACGTTTGCTCTTTGCTCTGTGCGTACTGATGAAGGAAAGGGAAACATGCAGCTGCTTCTGCTGTGCAAGGGGCAGCCCCAGAGCACAGGCAGCACTCCACAGCCTCAGAGGAAGGCCGGCATCCCAAGCTCTGATTTTGGTGCCCATTGAAAGGCATCATGAAGAGGATGTGGCATTTCTCCTCCGACTGCCCTGACTTGCCTTGCTCTAACATGAAGGTGATAATACGGTATGTCCCTGCATGTTCACAGAGTGCATTGCATATGGATGTTTATGAAGACCTATGCTAAGGTTTCCTCTGTGCCAGAGGACCTGCAAAGCACTGTTAGTGGGGGAAAAGGAAGCAAAATGAAATTATACAGGCAGGATAGCAGCTTGGTTAACAAAGCCAGGCATTGTGAGCACCCAAAGGATGGATGTGCAGTATCACCCTTTGTGACAATGATAAATGTCTCCCTGGGTTTGTGCAGCCTAGGATGATGGGCACACTCTTGCCAGCTTTCCTGTGACTATCATGCACCCATCACCCTGATGTTTTTCCTGTTTTTCAATCAACATGTTAGGAAAAGGGGAATTTGAGTGTTTATCTGCATCTGGCAGCCTATATGGAGCTGTAGCTCCTGCTAAGGTGCTGGTCAGCTGGCATCACGGTCTGGCCATGATGAAGTCAATGTCTCAGGGATGCATTTGCTGTGCAGATGTGTTGCACAGATCGAGTGTTTGCTGAAGCACTGATCTCACTATACGTACCATGCACATCGTGTGCGCACTTGTTTTTCTTTGGGGAAGATGGGAGCCCTGCACCCATTGAAGTTCTTCACTTCTTGAAGGTTACAAGTGAGAAAACATGTTGCTGCCACATGAGGTGGGAAGGCCCAGTGAAAACCCCAGATTTGCCAAGGGGACACAGTTTAAGACATGTTGCCTGGTCAAGAGGGATTTTACAGCTTTGGCTGTGTAAGTCAGATAAACTGCAACAAGTAGCTATACTTGGCCCACATAGTGCTTTTAAGAGCAGGATTCAGAGGCAGGCATGGTCAGCAGGACTGGTGGCATGGTAACAGCATGTACATTTTTGCTGGGTGCCGTATTGAGCCTGTATTCAATGTGTGCCCTGTGCTAGTTTAGCGTAGAGGATACCCAAACTTGGATGAACCATCATGTCTTTGCTCGAAAGGGATGAGTACCATCTCACAGCTCATTTCAGTACGTCTGGTTGGACCTGTTAGCCGGGTGGGTCAGACATGACTCCAGCTATTACCAGGAGGGTCTCCTGCCATGCTGTGTACGGGAATTGCTCTTTCTAACATGAGTTAAGAAAGCTCTTTCCCAGTGTTTAGTAAGAGGAGTGATGATGAGTCCTGCGATCAGCTGTGCAGCCCATGTGCAACCTTTACTGCTCTCATTTAACTTCATACCCACTTTACACCAGCCATAGAAAGTGATATCACCATAAACAGTGCCAATGATTTTGACATTACATTTGAAAAGACAGCAATAAACTGTTTCCAGGCGTACACAAGCGATGCAGTCTCCACCAGCTGCCTGGGGACAGGAAGCTTTCCTGGGGTGATTGCTACAGGGGAGGGATTTGGAGAAGCCCCAGGACCCAGTCAGACCTTACACTCTTGTGGCAGTTCATTATAAAGCCTCAGGGCCCGTGAGTCCAGATGGGGACATGCTCTGAGGAACATATGAGGCCGGTCCTTGCAGTCCTCACATCCTCAGATTGAACACAGCCAGGGCCACTGGCCCTGTCCAATAGGAGAGTGAGGACATTTCAGAGGATGTTTTCATTTTCACTGCTCTCATTGCAGAGTCTTGGGTTGGAAAGGAAGAAGGTGGAAAGGGAGATGTATAGTTGTCAGGAGGAACTGAGTGCTGAGATGGCAGCAGGGCCCCGGGTTTGGAGATAAGCTGGAGGTGTTCTCTGGTCTGCAGCTGGACCCACCAAAGGGCTTCAAGTGGGGAAATGACAGGTTTGCCTCTGGGCGTGATTTTAGGAGCAACATTCTGCTGTGAGGGGGATAGTGGGCCTGACCAGGTTTTTCTAGTCCAGGAGAGGGGAAACCAGTATGCAGGCAGAGGTGTGAAAAGCTTGCACTGAGAAACAGAGTTTCTCTGTGCCAATGCTTTGCTGTGCATACAGTGAGATGACAGGATCAGTCCAGAGCAGTGTGGTGGGGAAAGGGACATAAGCAACTGCAGCGTGTTGGTGTAGATGTCTGGATGTTTCCCACAGCAGTAAATGACACAGAAGGAGGAGATCTGGTGGATGAACATGAGAAGTTCGGCTTCTGCACGGTTCAGCCTGAGATGGCTGGACCCCTGAGAGAAGAGCTTGGTCTTGTATGGACATGTGTGTGTTGGGTCAGAAAGCCATCAGCACCATCATGTCAGGTGGGACCATGACAGAGGCTTACAACCCAAGGCAATGTCACAGGAGAAGTCTGGGAAGTTCTCCAGGCTGCCTGGCTGGGCAGGACAGGGTTTCTCTGCTGTGTCGTCTCTTGAAGAGCTCAGCATCAGAAATGGCTTCTTTGCAGGGATTGTACAGAGCAACAACTTGGCTCCTTGAAGCTGAAGGTTTGCGCCAAGGGAATTGCCAGAGAGCAAAGAAGATATGCCTGTTAGTCCATGGGCAGGGGACATGGTCTCAGCATTGCTGCTGGGGGGACTTGGGATTTTGTCCCTTGCCTTAGTTGCTGGTTTGCCAACAGCTGTGTGCGACTGCTCCCCGCAGCCTGGCAAAGGCATGTGCTGGTGGGGCAAGTGCGGGTGTGTCTGTGTGTCTGTGCATCTGTGGACATGCATTTGCTTGTGGCCATCTAGTGGACACTTCAGCATGCACTGTTTTGGGCTGGGACCATCTTGTGCGCCCTAAAGCTTGTTACTTGAAAGAACCCTGTTGAAATACTATGTCAAAGGCAGTATGTGAGATTTGCTGAAGAAAAAATTCCCTATTATCTAGCCTGGAATTTTCCTTTAAGAGATGAGGAATGCTTGAGCAGGAAAAATATCAATTTTTTTTATTAGAAGGACAAAAAAGGCCACTACCAATTCTCCTGTCTGTGTGCAGCAGCTTGGAAAGTAGCAGCCAAGCAAATGAGTGTAACCAGTGAAGATTTTATGTTGAAACAATACAGAAACAATACACAGTAAAACGCTAGATGCCGTAAAATATCCCTTTGCTAATTCAGATTCTTGGCTCATGGCCAACCTGAGAGAGATTTCTCTCTTTAGCAGACAATGTTTCCGGAGCTGATTAGGTAAACAAACTAACTAATATGATGAATGCGGATAACAAGGACACGTTGAGTCTCATGTCCCTTTGCAAAATGAGAGATTCCTCCTCCTACAATTTGCTTTTCTGCATCATCAATAATCTGAAGAAGTATTGGTCGTCATTTGTGATTCAGAGGAGGAAACGGGCAAGAATAACCTTGCCAGTCTTGACTCCGAAATGCTGCAACCCTGCGATTGAGCACAGAGTGCCTCAAGTTTTCCTGCTTTGGGCAGTGGGCACTGAGGGTGAGAATTAGATGATGATTAAGGTTAGAAACATCCCCATTTATAAGGCTTTGCAATACTGCTGATTTTGGTAAGAGGGCCTCAGAAGAACAGGCATGTGGAACAAGGATCCAGGAGATGACACTGAAGGTGCTGGCATTTGCTGCTATCTTGGTTCATAGGCTGTGGCTGCTCTTGGAGGAGACAGTGTCAGTGTGATGTGCCCAGTGGGGTTAGAGAGATGAAAGCAAGTGAGAAGGAAGGTGTGTGGTACACAGCCACGTCAATAAAGCATTTCACAAAGCTGAGCTGATCCACATGATGGGAAGGGTCAAGAAGAAACGTGGACAAACCTAAACGTTGCTTGAAGCAGACTAAATTTTACAGAGCCAGAGGAAGTTGTACAGTAAATATGTCCAACCAAATACAACAAGCAGCCAAAGAAGACACAGAATACCAAAACCATGAGTAAATGTAAGTGTAAGGGTGAAACCTTCTCCAGGAAAAGTGAGGTGCCAATAATAAATAACTGCATATTTGGAAGTTGTGGCTGATGTATCAACACAGCTGAAAACACCTCAGAATTACTGAAACGGGTGCATAATTCAGCTCAGAATCAAGGCATAGGAAAATTCTGGTAACATGTCAAGAAATTTGAAGAAAGCAGTGAGATCTTCTCCCGGAAGAAAGTCCTGCTGATGGAGCCATCTGAATAAGGGCAAAATCCTGAGAACGGGCCACAAGGAATAATTCTGCTGATCTACAATGGCGTGGGGCCTGCCAGTGCCATGCTGGAGCTCTTCCCTCCATGCTCTTGGGACGGGCTTGTGGCAGAGGTGCTGGGCTGGGGTCTGATCCCAGCAATATTCAGTATTGAGCACCACTGGTTTTACTCGACTTCGTGCATGAGCTGAAGATATGGCTCCTGGTATTAAAGCAAGATGGTTAGTCCTCCTGATTTCTGTTCTGCTAGAAATTCTGGGATTTCAAACTTTCCTTTTTCCTAGTCAAAACCAAGAGGAAATTCCCATCACGACAAAAATTAGTTTCGGAAATCTCAGAATGATTTAACTGAGGTGTTAATGTAGTTTTGATTTTCCCATTTGGCTTTAAAGCATAGATTTTGCATGTCTTAGGTGGCCAAGATTAAAATACAGCATTCAAAAGAAAGCCATAAGTAATTTTGATTACACTTCCACTGGCTGGATGCAGTTTTTCCTGTGTGATTGAATCAGCATTTTTTGATTGAAAATTTTCCACCGGCTCTAGTCAAAGTTGGGCTGCCAGCTGGCAAAGCTTCTGCTGGCTCCAGCATTTGCGTGGCCCTGCCGTGGGAGAGGAGGTGCTCCAGGACAGCAGGTTTAGTGGCAGTGGGCAGCGCCAGGGAAGGCTGAGACCTGGTCAGGTAGAAGGGCAGGGGAGCATGAAGCAGGGGGGAAGATGTTTGGGGCATCAAGGCAGGAGGGAGGGGAAAGGGAGGGGTGGTAAAAGCATCAGTGAAGAGGCACCTGGATAAAAGAGGATCGAGGAGAGTTTACAAAGTTGCCCACTTGGTACTTGATGGAAAAAACTGTTCCTGGCTGAGATCCCAGGCGTGGCAACTGGTGACAAAAACAGCTGTTCAGAGCCAAACCCTGCAAGCCGCTCTGGGTACATGGAAGGGTGTCACTGCAGTCCCAAATCAAGGCAGATTTGCAGGCACCGGCCCTTGGGTTGTACAAGAATTTCTCCCTGAAGCCAAGGGAGACAGAGAGGAGCTCTGCGATGAGGGACGTAACTGTACTGGTTTATCCAGAGCAGAGCAGGCAGGATCCCCCTCCTGGCCCTGGTGGGTCGAGCCACCCCCTCGCAGCATGGAGGTGTCAGCGATGGCTGCCCCGCCGCCCGGGTCTGGTGGGTGAGAAGGAACCACAGGGGTTTGTGCTGAGGTTGCAGAGGGAATGAGGCAGTTCCCTCCAGCTCTGCCTTCTGGGAGTGGGAAGAGTGCGTGGGCTGGAGTGAGAGACCCTGCCAGCATACTGCTGACTGCACTACTGAGCAAACCTGTGTGTCACACAGGCATGGAGGACCGGGTGGCGAGACAAAGCTGTGCACTCCTGAGGGTCCTTGCTCAGGCCCTGGTGGATTCACAGCCATCCATGGTCCAGGGGTTACATATCGGCAGTATGAAAGTGTAAATCAGACTGTTTATCGTGCAGAGGAGGTGGCATGTGGCTGTAAAATCCCCTCTGACATGCACGGAGTATCTTCTGCTGGGAGAAGCTGGGATCACAGCTGCTGGGACCACCACCTCACCCACCCCACAGAGCTCCCTGCAGGGCCAGGCTGGCTGGGCTCCCAGGAATGGCCAAGGCTGGCTGTCACCAGCACTAGCAAGCCACCCACCTACCCTGCAGCTCTGTCCCCATAACGCTTTGGTGCTGGGCAGTTCCCCTCTGCACAGGTAGAAAAGGCAAGCTTGCTTTGCCAGCTGAGAGCAGGACATTGCTCTGTGGCATCAGTCCCATGGTCCCCACAGCAGAGGTGGGGGTCTGCCCCGGTCGCCCAGTGCTCCCCACTGTAGCCTGAGCTCCCCCACAGCTACTGGTGGTGGGACAACAGAGGGTTAAGCTGTCAGCTCTGTAATGTTAAACAGGTGTCAAAGGCACCTCCATATATCTGCAGATTGAAATCAAATTCTTTGCAGTATAAAAAGATAAATTACCCAGGCGATTCCCGCCTCATCCCACTCATCAGGCCAGCGCCAGACGGCAAGCAATTTTTTTTTTTAATGTGCTAACGACCTAATCAAGCAATCAAGTCGGAGAAGATTGCGGAGTGACCCCGAGCATCCATCTGCCAGCGAGACCCCGCCATTCATTTCCATTCTGCCGTGTACTTTCTGGGAAAGGGAGGGAAAAAATAGAAAAGAAAAAAAATCCTAAACAAATTAACACCCAATTTTCTGTGAGTCTAATTAGTTAAATGAGGAGGTGTTTGGGGTGTCCGCAGGGAGGGAGGGGCTGCCTCTCGGAGAGGGGCCTGGTAACTCCATGGCATTAATTAGCGCAGGTCAATGGTGTGGTTCCCTGGGGACCAGCTGCTTTAATTTCCCGTGATATTTCAGTGCCTGAGGCCCATCGATTCAAACTGAAATTAACTTATTTTTCAATCAGGCCTGGGCTGCCCCTGGGGCTGACTCTTCCTTTGCCTCCTTCTGAATAGACCTCGAGCAATTTTTCATCTAAAGCTGATGCCTCTGCTCGGCGGAAGGGAGGGGAGTTGGGGAGGGAGGAGGGCGAGGGAGACAAGAGGAATGGAAATCGGAGAGAGAGCACTAATAGATTTCTGCGAGCATCCCGCCCCCCCCCGCCATCGCCGCCTGCCTCTCTGCTCGCTGCCCCCCAGGTCACAGCTCAGAGATTATTCTGCCAATTTTCTGAGAAGATGAGGGGCTTTTCAAACTGGGAATTCAGGACGAAGCGCACAGATCAGCTTCCCCCTTCTCCCGCCTCTCCTGAGCATCCAGCCCCATCGCAGCCCTCCCTGCAGGCACCGCTGCCCGCAGCCCTGCGCTGCAGCTCAGACACCCAGTAAATAATGAAAGAAAATCCCAGGCACGAGAGCCAAAAGCCGCTAGAAAAAGACACCACGATGGCAAATTAATTACATCCTGCAGAGAGGGATGGGACCTGCTCTCAAGCTTGGCCCTCACTGCTCCTGCAAGGGAGGGAGGGAGAGATACCTGGCAGCTGCTGCATGGGGGAAGAGGTCACAGTGCTTTCAGGATGAGCATCCACACATCTGCCTTCATCCCACTGCACAAGCACATGTGTGTTCCCATGTGGGAAAGGGACTGACACACCTTCACCCCCCAAAAAACCCATGTCCCTTCTTGTCGCCCACCCCAGGTTTGGTTCCAGAACCGCCGGGCCAAATGGCGGAAGAGGGAGAAGTGCTGGGGCAGGAGCAGTGTGATGGCTGAGTACGGGCTCTACGGTGCCATGGTGCGTCACTCCATCCCACTGCCCGAGTCCATCCTCAAGTCTGCCAAGGATGGCATCATGGAGTCCTGCGCCCCTTGGCTCCTGGGTAAGAGAGCAGCCACCTTCGTGGGGGATGGCGAGTGGGTCAAGATGAAGCAAGGGGATGCAAGAAAGAAAGTGAAGCCATGTTGAAAACACGAATGGAGGGCAGCGGGGCCATGGTCCACCCACCCTGCTGCCCTCCACGCCCCCATCCCCCAAAGGCCCTTATCAATAGGGTCTGACTGCTCATCTCAAATACATGCTGATCCTTGGATCCTGACCTGCAGGATCTGGCTGGGGCAGGAATTTGCCCCCCATGCTCAGGCTGGTGTTAGCCTTTGACTCCAATGGCATGAGCATTCCTTGTGCCCAGCCCTGGAACAGGGGCTCCAACCCTTGCCCAAGGCAGGAGGTCATCCTAGTCTGACTCCCCCAGCCCCATGATGCTGTGTGAGGTGCCGGGACCCCTAAATGTGCTCTCCTTGCCCCAGGTCCCAGGGGAACATGCTGCAGCCTCCCCCTGCTCTTGGCACCTGGGAGAGCTGCATTTCTGCCTGGTGTCGCTTGGTTTTTGGTGTAGACATGGAGGTAGCAGCTACTTTACCACACTCCTGCTCTTTGCTTCCTGCTTTCTGACCTTTCAGGCTGGTTCTGCCCGAAAACTAGTGTCTGGCATCTTGACAACGGGCTGTCCTGTCCTTCTATCTGTGTGAAACTGAGAGAGGCAGAGGGATGGGTTGTGTGAGGAGCGGGTTGATATGGGGAATCTCCCTCCCCAGCCTTGGTGAAGCTCAGGCAACTGTGCTGCTGTCTGAGACCCTCATCCCCGTGCGGGGACAAGTTAGCTTTAGGTTCACAGAGAGGAATGAAGGGGAGAGTAATTGTAGACCTTTGCGGGCAGCCCCGAGGCCACGGATGCCGAGGCCGGGCTGCCCCAGCAGGCAGCTGCCTTGCCTGGGCTGCCCTCACACGGGGGCCAGGGTGAGTGGCTCGCCGTGACTGCTGCGTGGAGCGAGGGTTTCTGCTTTTCCTTAATTCTGGCCTCTCTTTATCTTTGCTGTTTTCAGTTCAAGATGGCTTTCCCATGCCCAGGCGCTTTTCTAAACCCGAATACCAACAATTCTTTTTAGGGATGCACAAAAAGTCTCTGGAGGCAGCGGCTGAGGCGGGGAGGAAGACGGAGGTGGAGCGCCAGGCCCTGCCCAAGCTTGACAAGGGTGACAAGGAAGAGAGGGGCCCGGATCCCAAAACCACCATTTCCCAGGAGGAACTGAGAGAAAACAGCATTGCCGCCCTCAGGGCCAAAGCTCAGGAGCACAGCACCAAAGTCCTGGGGACCATCGCCGGGGACACCCCGGCCCCAGGCAGAAAGCCGGAGACAGGGGAGGACGTGGCAGCACCAGAGGATGAGAGACAGACGGAGAAGCTGAACTCGTCGCAGAAGGAGGAGAAGCTGATCTAGGGGGGGAAGAGGTGGCGGAAGCCAGCCCCAACAGACACTGTGTCCTCTGGGGGCTGCGTTCCCCCTCAGACTGCCAGGCCCCCCTGGCTGCCCCTGCCCAGGGAGCGGGGCCCCGGTCTCTGCACTTGGGGCTGCCAGGCAGGGGTGCCCCCACCTGCTCCCCTCGAGCATACTCCTGCCCCTTGCTCCTCTGCCCTGCTGGGCCTTCCTCACACCCCCACCCCTTCCTTTTGGGGGACTGGGAAGTGTCCCATCATCATCACCACCCAAGAAGACACTGAGGCTCGGAGTCCCTCCAGCCTCGCGACCAGCTCTGGGGCTCTCTCCTCCTGCTCCAGCCCCAGACTCCATCCGCCATCTTGGAGAGAGCCTGTACCCTGCTGCCATGCCCCTCCTTGGTGCACGTCTCTCCCCAGTGCTGCCTGGGCCCCTTCCTCTGCCCTGTCCCACCATGCCCCAGGCAGATCTGCCACCTTACCCCAGCCATCACCTCTGCCTCTGGCCCAGGCCACAGTGGGATGAGGCCATGGCAGTGTTTGCATGAAATGGCCACTCTCCATCCAGTGTGGTTTGCACTTTCCACCCGTCTCTCCCCGCCTGGCACTGGTGTCTGCTGGGAAGGGGCTGCAGCTTTAGAGCGGTTGAGTTTTGCCTCCGTTTGGCAGGGAGAGGCAGGTTTAGCCCACAGGCGCGACACCCTGGTCCCGTTCGGCACCTTGAGGTAACCCCAGCCCATGTCACTGGCTCCTGCAGGGCTGGCCACCACAGCTGGCTCTGACTCTGCCCCAAACGCCAAAGCCCTGCACCCCTGCGGAGGGGCCGAATGGTGAATTTGTTTACTGAATACATTATTCCAGGCGAGATGACAACACCCGCCCAATGTATTTATTGAATTAAATTTGTCCAGCTCGCCCTCTGAGTGTTAAAGGGAATGACAGCCATGCACATCCACCCCAATACACCACATAACGTGTACATACGTCTCCCAGCTGGCCCCACACAAGCACATGCAGACCCACGCAGCCAAACCCACTCTGTGGTACCATCACTTTCCCATCCCAGTAAGGCACTATTCCCCTCCCCAAAAGCCGTAGGACAGTGACTTCCAGGTGACCCTTTCTGTCCTGCTTTCAGCTGTGAGCACCCTTTCCCCAGAGCTACTGTTTTTCTTCCGTCAAAGGTTCAGCCCCTCCATCCAGCCCCTGTTTGTCTTTGTCCCCCGGTCGTTTGACGTGTTAGATGATAGCCCATGGTGTGTAAATAATGTATATACAGTCAGAAAAGAATTCAGTATTGAGGTGTTTGAGATACGGAGCTGTAACAACTTCTAGTCATCCAGCATCTGTGATTTATGTGCCATTTTCTGTAAAGATATGAACAAGAATAAAACTAAACAGGAATACTGTGTATGAGTCTGGTCACTGATGTTCAAGGAGGGAGAATTCAGCCAAAGCTGAGAGGGGGTTGGACATCAGGCCACAGCCAGAGAGAGGTCTGCACCTTTCTCCCCACCCAGGCATGGAGAAGATGGGACTTGGGTGCTGCTCTCCCTTAGCAGTGAAAGACAAAGCTGAAAGGGGTGTGCTTCTACCTGGGGCAGAAGTTAGGCATCATGGCATACAACTGGTCAGAGAACAAGTCACTTCAGCATCCGGAACAGCCCTGGTGCTTTGGGTCATCTCATATCACAGGCACCCTGGCGTTAGAGAGCTGCACAGACCTTTGGGCAGGCTCAGCCTGTCCGCTTGGAGCAGGCTGCAGGGACCACCCAGCCCGAGGAGCGGCAGCAGCAGCCAGACGCTGCAAGTGCAGGGGAACTTGTTGAGAAGGAAGGGCACCGACAGGGATTTCCAGCAAGGCGAGCTCCAATTTGAGAGCAGCAGGAGCTCATACTGAGTCATCAGAGAAGGAGTGGAGATTTGCCCACCCTGCTAAGGGCATCTGGGGATGATCTGATGGAAAAGCCTGATGTCTTACAGGGGAAAAAGGCTGAGGCAGATCAGAAGTGCATAGGAAACGAGAGACTGCTTGTGGAACAACAAGGCTGCTCGGGCTTGACTTTGTGGAGGGGCTGTGAGCCCACAGGACTGCGCTTCCCCAGGGGGACAGAGTCCTGATAGGTCCTCACCTAGCTCTGGTGGCAGCTCTGATAGAAAACAAGCGCGTGATCCGGGATGACTGCACCTGCCATCAAATAGTGCCTGTCTCCCATACTGGTGTCCAGCTGTTCACCAAACACGAGACCTGCAGACCACAAAGTGGTGTCACACTGTGAAGAGCAAAGAGGAGATCTACCAACCCTCTCCTCCTGCTGTTGATCCCATCGGTATGCCTGGCTGAGAAGAGCCCTGCTTGCAGGGGGAGCCTTATTGGACTCTTCTCTTGTGCCCGCTGGGAAGGGAGAACCTGCTCAATAAGCTCTGCCTTAAAAACCACTATCTATGTAGGGCCTGAAGAAAAGGAAGGCAGAAAAAAAAGCTGTTTGGAGGCAGAGAGACAGCTTAGCTCTGCTACAGTGGGTGGTGGGAGATCTCAGTGTGGGGAGATGGGCTGTGGTGTTTCATGGCAAGCCACTACCTTCTGCTCCACCATGGCCTCATTTAGTGCTTCCAGTCCACCCTGTGGTACAGGGTGGTCTGGAGTGTTTGGGAGGAGGCAGAGAGCCCAGCCCAGCTTGCCAGAGGGGACAGCTCTGACAGCTGCCCAGCAGTGAGGTGGGATGGGATGCGATATCCCCCTCTTGCAGCTGACAGCTGACAGCTGCAAGAGAAAAACCTTCCTTGGCCCACCAGAGACACCACGGTCTAGCGCCTTGCAGGGAATGGGCCTTAATTCTGGGAAAAGGATGGTCTCATCACCCAAGGCTAGCATGGAGGGGACCCTAACTTTCACAGGTGAGCTGCCCCAGGCTGCCCTTGTGGGTTGTGGAGGACTGGGGGACTGCAGTGGGGAGCTGGGGGGAGTGAGGGGATGGGGATGAGTGGAGGGAGGCGAGCAGAGGTGAAGCAGAGGAGTCCAGGGACGCAGTGCAGCCCCGGGCAAGTGGGAGCAGGAGCAGGCTGGTAGAGCCTGGCTTGGGCACTTTGGTCCCCGCAGGGATCCCAGGCACTCGCTGAACCTGGCTCCCATTCAAGAGCAGCTGTCAGGACCCAGATTAGCATGAAGGTTATTTTCAGTCAAATATTTCTACAGCCCACCCCTTTCCCCTCCCTTAAAAGGATTGAATTTCTTTTCCCTGTGAGAGAGGAGGAGAGGAGTGAGGTGGGGGAGAAGGGGCACCCAGGCTACCTATGCAGGGGAGCTTTGTGCCTGGTCCACCCAGGGCAATATAGCCCCTGCTCCCACAGGGGCACACCTTGCCTTGGCTGGGTGTCCTGTGTGGCCACAAAGGCTCCAGGCACCCATACCCTTGGTGAGAAGCAGGTGCCCCGCAATGATGGCTAGGCTGCTGGCCAGGGCTTGCTCTCCTAAAGCTCTTCCTCAGGCTTTAAGATGCCCCCCTGGGTCAGTGGCTGCCCGATCCTGGAGCCATGGACCCCTCACTGCCTACATGCCTGAAGCCACCACCTTCCCTGGACCCAAAGACCACCAAGGCTTGTACAAGATGTCGGTGGAGCAGGGGGATGCCTTCTGGGGAGCGCTAGGGAGGAGCCGGCTCACCTGGATCACTCCCTTCCACTCTGTCCAAGACTGCGACCTGCGCCAGGGCAGGGTCTCCTGGTTCCTGGGCGGGCAGCTGAACGTGGCAGGTAAGGAAAGGAGGGAGACAGACATGGGAGCTCACCAAGTGCCTGCAGGTGCCTCTCTGTGAAGGGCTTCAGCCCCGGTAGCAGATTAGAGGAGCACAGAGTTAAAGGGCTGGAGCAAGGGGGTTCCCCGAAAGGTCCAGTTGATCCTGCAGTGGCTGCAGTGCAAGGATGTGGCTGGTCCTAAGGGAGCAACCAGGTCTTGCTGGAGGGGCTGCAGCTGGATCAGGGTGTGCTGGGAGCCAGGCTGCTCTGCCTCAGCCTCCATGGATCCCACAGCACTGTAGCAGCTCCGTTCTGCAGGACCACAGCCAACAGCACTGAATGCCGTGCATTCAGCAGACAGCATTGCACTAGATCATCCCTGCCCAGCAAAGGCAGTATGTATCTATGGAAAGCAAAATGCAGGAGCCATGAGCGGTACTGGAAGTCCCCACAGCCGTGGGGGGCTCTTCTTCTGTGTACTGGGGCTATTGTCCTAGGGGGTCTACCAGGGAAAGACATAGGGGCTGGTGACGCTGTGTGCTGCTTGCAGTGCTGTTGGTCCCAGTGTTCAAATTACGAGACGGACCTCTCAGAAATCAGGTCCTATGTGGGGCAGGAGAGCAGGACTTATCTACCTTTGGGATTTGAGATCTTATTCTTCCCCCTTTTGTGTTTCTTTTTCTCCTGAAAAACTAGAAATGGTCAGGAGAAAAAGCATTTGGGTATGCAAAGTGGGGCTGCTGCATCATCCCATGACTTCAGTAGCAGGTTTAAGAAAAACACAGAGCAGAACAAGGCTTCTGAGGAAACTGCAGCTGCCAGCAACGCAGGAAACTTTTCTCAGAAGAATTACAGCCAAAGCCTCAGCCTACCATGTCCCTGGAAAAGCAGGGGCTGTGTACTTCTGGCCTTGGCTCTCTTCCATCTTGGACAAATGCACCCTGCAGCCTTCCTATGCAGAGCTTCACTTTGTCCTAAATTTGTTATTTAGGAGCACTGCCACTAAAAAACTGCCCTAGTCCACCCTAGTCCACCCCAGAGGCAGCTGCAAGGCAGTGCTGGGTGGAATGATGGCTGAGTTAATGTTTGCCAGGCCCAAAGAGAGCACTGGGGATGTGACCTCCAAAGGGACTTCAGGCAGTTTCTGCTCTGGACTGTGTTAGGTTGCAATTAAGGGGGAAGCTGATGGTGGGGATTGGTAGGTATTGGAGTGGTGAGGTGTGTAACAGGCTTGGGACAGTGCTTGTGGTCTGTCGGCTGGTATCCACAAAGATTGTTTCAGTGGATGCACAAGGCTAATGCTGAGAAGGCTCACACACAGCCCTGACTCTGATCTGAAAATGGGACCGCCAGTGCTGGCTTTATGGAGTCAAGAGGTACTGAGGGTTGCTCTGGCAATGAGACTGGGTCGTTTTTTCCAGTGAATTGTCTGGACCGACATGTCCATATAGCCCCAGACAAAGTGGCCTTAATCTGGGAGAAGGATGAACCTGGAGAGGAGGTGCGGGTCACGTACAGGTCAGTACTTACCTCTGAGCATACGAGAGACACATTGCAGGGTGCAGGAACACTCCACAGGGCTGATCTGCTGATGTGCGTCATGTGAGGGGATGCAACATCCCCTCACATAGAGAGATCAACAGTATGGTGGCTGCTGGCTTGCCTGTGCTGATCTGAGACTTCAGCCTGCCTCCTGATTAACCATCTGGGCCCTGAGGGGTGCCTACCCAGCTGGGGAGGCAGATGTAAGCCCCTCATGGCAGCACTGCAATGCTTGTAGGTAAGACCACATGGGAAAGTCACACACGTGCCTTCCCAGCAAGGTTTCTGGTGTCTAAACTTGCAGGTAAATAGTCTGCAAGAGAGGCCAGATTCACAGCTGCATGGGTGTTAGGAAGTCCCATGTTCATTCACACATCAGCAACGCAGCTGGGTTTGGCTCTCTGGAGGGACTGCCTGTCCAGCCCTGCTAGGTTGGTCTGGGGCCCCCCACCTTCAAACTCAATTTGCCTGCTTTCTCATTCTCTGCCGCAGAATCCACTTACATGCCTCTGCACACAGAACGAGTTCCTCTGTGCTCTCTGGCTCCAGACCTCATGTGACAAACATGACCATTCACCCCTGCCAGTCTCCCTGCATGGAGAACCCTTCCATGAAATGAGTCACTGACAGCCCAGCTGTGGTTTCTGGAAGGGTCACTCCTCGGGAGAGGCATTGTTTTGCTCACTGTTTTCCTACAGCTGTTGTTCTCACTGGTGGGCACAAGCTCTTCCCAGCTTTAGCGAAACATGAAGCCTTGTTTTCACGGGGGAAGGTACCTAACTTCTCATGCAAAGCTTCCAGCATTGCAGAGTAGAATGTGTTGCTCACAAGAAATGTGCAGGTTATCATTGGAAAGTCAGCTGAGGTGGTGTGGGCTTGCTGAGCCACAGGAATTGCCATTGCTGGCCCTATGGCTTGTTCCTCATATTGGCTGCTGAGTGTCGGGCTCTGTACAGCGGCCATTCTGATTTATTTCTTTTCCATAAATAATGGACCGTGTTAGTGTCTGTCTCCTCCTGCCACTGACATTGCCACTGACATTTTACAGCTCTCCCATGGACTTCCACTGTGGGGCTTAGGGTGCACAGGGATATAAGCTGCACACCTGTGACTCTGAGGCCCCTCCATCTCTACGCACGCGGATAAGATCCACAAGAAAGTCTCTAATTGTGCCATTGCTTCTTTGGGCAGGGAACTGCTGGAGCTGACGTGCCGCCTGGGAAACACCTTGAAACGGCAAGGGGTGAAACAGGGTGATAGGGTGACAATCTACATGCCCCCATGCCCGCTGGCGGTGGCTAGCATGCTGGCCTGTGCCCGCATTGGGGCTGTGCACGCTGTGGTATTCGCTGGGTTCAGTGCAGAGTCCTTAGCAGATAGGATCCGAGACGGTAAGAGCCAGTGGGTAAGAGGGATATGTCCAGTATTTCGCTTTGGGTACAGTGCTGAGCTTGTTGGTTTGGCAGCTGGGGGGCTCAGGATTGTGCTGATGGCAAAGCTTTTCTGAGTCAGGCTCCCTGGACATAGCCATGGAGCAGGGATTAGCACCCCAGGAAACAGCATGGGCTCACTAAATATCTTTCAGGCCATGGGATGGCCTGGTTCTCTCCTTCATCCAAGGGACTGAAGGGCTGAGATACAGCATTTCCTCTGAGGGGATGCAGCACAGACATGAATGAATTGGAAACAAAGATGCAAAGCTGCTGGTTTTGTTAAATGGTGGACACGAGTAACAGTGACTAGGAGATAGAGGGAGAGGTGCATGGTCATGGTAGAGCCAGACTGCTGTGTGACTGATGGAGAGGGACAGAGCTGCTTATGCAGCTCTTTTGCCTTCTGCAGCCCAGTCAGAGACAGTGATCACAGTGAACCAGGGGCTGAGAGGTGGCAAGGTTATTGAGCTAAAGAAGACAGTGGACCAGGCTGTGAAGCAGTGCCCAGGAGTGAAACGTGTTCTGGTTTCCATGAGGACTGACAGTAAGGTTCCCATGACAGCCCTGGACATGCCGTTGGAGGAGGTGAGAGGCTGCTCGGCCCTACTGCCGCTTCCCCTGGGCAATGTGTCCACTCTGGGAACAGGGATGGGTGGTGGTGAGAGGGTCCTGGCTGGCCATAAGAGTTTTGCTGGCATTAACATGATGTGGGGACATTGTCCTGCAGCAGCAGTGGCAGCTGGAGCTGCACACAAGTTTAGGAGAGCCCCAGGAGCCATCAGGAGGGGTAACTGGTGGGTCTTCCCACAGCACCAGCCCTGTACTGTCAGGGGCAGGCAGTGCAAACCAGGGCTCGTAGCAGGGTGGACCGGGGGCTAGAAACACCCCAGACACAGGCTGACATGCTGTGAGTGCAGCCTTGGACTGCCACTGCCCTGTCACACACTGCTCTGCTGGCAGGCCTGGCACCCTCTGCGAGCACTGCTGGCAGCTGGTGTCCAAGGAAGCAGGCAGTGAGGTTGCTCACGTGCCTGTTATTCGTGGCATGCATGATGGCCAGGCTGCCAGCATCGAGCACTGTTTCTGAAGAGGTGAGCACCTGCTGTGTATTTCTGTTAGCTCCCGGGAGCTGTACAGAGGTCTCCCTGCCTCTGCCCATCCCATCTGCAAGCAATTAGTGCTAGAAAGGCTTCCTGGAAGATTTCTGCACTGGTCAGAGCAGCAGCAGCATAAAAATAGCTGCCTCTTACTCAGCAGGTCTGCTCTGGCTGAGGAGAATGTTTGCCAGCTCAGCAAGGCGAAATAGAGTGGAGGCTGGCGAGCATGGGGAGTGGAGATGCAGAGGTGGGGAGGATGATATGGGGGGAGCAGCGTGGCGCAGGTGCTCGGAGGGAGGCTCGGGGGAGAGGTGTGCAAGCGGGTGAAAGGACAACACAGGGAAGCCTGTGAGATCCCAAGAGAGAACTGCTGTGCTGTCTCCTGCAGGAGATGATGAAAGAGGATGCATGCTGTGAGCCTGCTGCCATGGACAGTGAAGACATGTTGTTCCTTCTCTACACATCAGGCAGTACCGGCAAACCCAAGGGTCTGGTTCATTCCCAGGCTGGTTACTTGCTGTTTGCTGCTCTCACACACAAGGTAATAGATCTCAGCCACAGAGCGCTCTTGAGCTAGCAGTTCACAGGCAGTGCAGGGAATAGTCGTGCTTCCTTGTTGCACCATGAGTTCATCTTTACCCAGAGCAAGGCCCCTGGAAAGCTCTCCCAGGGCATCAGCCCGGTAGAGCACATCTGCAAACAGGTAGTGAGGAAGAGCAATACATGCTCCAGAGCTGGGCCTCCCAAACACATACTCCTCTGAGCTACCTTCTTGGATTTCTCGGCCTTCTCAGCCTTGCAAGGGTAATTTTATATTACTGGGTGAGGAGGAAGAAGCCAATTTGCTCCTAAAACCTCTGGCTTGCTTTCCTTAAGTGGAACTACCCCAACTCAGGTGGAAGATCGAAGGCAGCGCTTCTGGGAAGGGCACATTTGAGGATATCTTTAAAAGCTGGTGAGTGCTCTCAAGACAAAGGATCTATATCTGAAGAGTGTGGGTCATTTTTGGGAAGAGGAAAGCCTTTAACCTCTAGCATGCCCAAAGCAAACAGAGCTGGATAACAGGGCACTGAGCACAGCATGGAGCTGCACTTGGCTGCAGGAATTTTTTGTGAGGGACATTTCCTAAGACATCAAATGGAGTCTTCTGGAAGAGGGAGTTCCTCTCTGAACAATCCCTTAGGTTTCAGTCTGTATCTCCCTCTGCATGACTGAAGTTCCAGTAGTGCCTCAGACTATGCACCCTATAAGACAGCAAGCTCAGGCCCGGCTGGGTCTTCTCTGTCAGCCATGAGTGCTGGAGGCCAGACCTCCAAGGGTGTGTGCAGGGTGTGTGTGGAAGCCCTTGGTTTTCCTGTGAGCTAAGCTGTCCATAAAGCTGTGCCCAGATTGATACACGACCCTTCTGAGACCATCAGAGCTGGCTTGTGAGAGCCAGGGCTGCCATCCCAGAATGGCAATGCAGGGAGCGAGCAGCATGTGGCCACGTTAGCACTCAGGAGTGCTGGAAACTGCGACACAGGGCTGGCACACTCAGGTCTTGCGGTTGGGTGAGGCAGACTGCTGCTACCATAATTCACCCCTCGGTTAAAAAGAGACAGAGCAAGCAGGGGAAGTTTCCATTATGAGCACCCTGGAGCTCTTGAGGGCCCCGAGTCCCCAGCTGGCAGCCTGCAGACAGGGAGCTGCAGGAAGAGACGGGAAGGTTCAAAACAGCAGATGCCAGAGCAGAAGGTGAGAAGTGAGGGACTAAGTGGGAGACTGGCCCCTGAGGAGCATTCCTGGTGCTGAGTAAAGGAAACGAAGGAGAGCGCTTGAGGAAGCTGGACATACTGCTGTCAGTCTGATGACACTTAGTTCTGCCCTGCACAGAGCAGGCATTGTTCCCTCATACTCCGGCCTTGCAGCCAAGGGTCTCCTAAGGAAGAAATGGGGCAGCAGGAAGACTAGCTTGATCTGCTTTCTGCCTGCATCCAGGGACAGGGCTGCGCTCATCCAGCTGAGGCAGAGAGCTGCCAACTCCTGTGGGCAGGCTGGGGCAGCTCTGGGCCAAGGCATCTCATGGTCCCTCTGCTTGCTGCCTCAGTGCTCCTATGCTGGGCTCCTTGCTGAGCTCAGGGTTTTCCCAAGCGTTTACTGTGCGTTTGGAGTGCAGCAGTGCCTGGGGGTTGCTCATGGAGTCCTCCATCACATTGCCCTGGCCTATAACTCCTCTCCTTCCATGTGGTCATGTAGGTGTGGAGGGACCATACTCACCTTGAAAGTTCTCCTGTATTGATGCTACAGGATACTTGGATCAGCCTTGTCTAGACACCAGCAGAAGGAAAGGCTGTAGCTCTCTCCTTTGGAAAAGGACAAATTTGGCTGTGGGTTTTTTTGGTGTTTTTTTTTAAAGTGTCTCTCTCCTCCTGCACCTTCATAAAGCAGCTGACATTTCATTTTATTTTTTTCTCATAATGTTTTAAAACACTCTCTGCAGGAAGAAGTTGTTCCTGCAGGGGTGGTGGGGAGACAGAAGGATGCAATAACGTTAGGGCTGAGAGAGGGTACACTGCTCCCAGTTGTCCCCCTTGCTGGGAACACAGGCCCAGGCTGTACCCCTCACTGCCTCTCCTCTCTTGCGCAGTATGTGTTCGACTACCAGGACAGGGACGTCTTTGGCTGCATGGCAGACATTGGCTGGATCACGGGGCACACCTATGTGGTCTACGGCCCCCTCTGCAATGGCGGCACCACAGTCCTTTTCGAGAGCACGCCCATCCATCCTAACCCTGGTGAGCAAGAAGATGTCTCAGGGGAGCTAGGGACATGCCACAGCCACCCTGCGAGACCTGCAGCAGGCAGGGATCTGGTGGCTTGATGCCAGGACACAGGCAGCAACAGCTCTGCTGCCACAGGAGCAGACTGCAGGCTGTGCCCAGCAGAGAGCTGCGAGGGGAAGTCTTTCCCCCTGGTTAGGAAGCCACTGCTGCTTCTCCAGGGGTAAAGCTGTTTCTTCCTGTCCCGCCCTGCAGCAGAGCGCGCTAGGTGATGTGGAAGAAAAGGGGCCACTGCTGCTCCTGGACTGCTTTAGTCCTTCTCAGCGTGGGATTAGCTTGGCTGAGGGCCCAAACACTGCTAGAGAGCCCTTGCTCTTGCCTCTTCTCCCTCTGTCTTGGTCTTGGGCTGGGAGAACCTGGGTGGATGGTTACTGGCCCTGTTTCCATTCCAGGCCGCTACTGGGAAACAGTGGAGAGGTTAAAAATTAACCAGTTCTATGGAGCACCCACTGCCATCCGCTTGCTCCTGAGATATGGTGATGAATGGGTGAAGAAGCATGACCGCTCTTCTCTCAAAGTGCTTGGCTCAGGTAACTGCTGCTGGCATGAGCTGGCTGAAGCAGCAAATCCTTGGGAATCGGGTTGTGCCTCTTCCCAAGAGTGCCAACAGCAGCACCACATGGGAGCCAAAAGGGGGGAGACTGTGCTATTTGGGCGTGGCTCCGTGAGCAAGACCTGGGAAACTGTCTTTCACCTGATCTTTCAGCTCTGTCCCCTTGTCTTCCCCTTGCAGTGGGGGAACCCATCAACAAGGAGGCGTGGGAGTGGTACTTCCGTGTGGTCGGCGAGACACGGTGCCCAGTGGTGGACACATGGTGGCAAACTGGTGAGATGCATACAACCCCTCGTTCCAGCTTCTGCTCTCCCAGGCTTTCAGAGTGATGTGCTGCTTTGTTGGCCAAGCGGGAATGGTTGTTAGTAACACCCTTGTATAAGCAGACACCAAAACGTTAAAGAGAGAAACGACCTTTAAAGCTAACCTAGAGAAACATGGGGGAGTTGATGGTTGGGAGCAGATCTCTGCTGAACTAAATAAGCAAGATCAAGCTTCTGCAAGGAGCCTTCCCCAGCTCTCTGGCAATCCCAGCCCCAGACTGTGGTCCAGCAGGGTAGAGCGAGGGCCAGGGCAAAGGCTGTTAGCTCAGCAGTGCTACCTGGCTTTCCTCTTGTCCCTGACTGATGAACATTACAGTTTCTTTTGCTTCAGAAACAGGAGGCATCTGTATCTCACCCCGTCCTTCTAATCCTGGAGCTGAAATCCTTCCGGGCATGGCTATGAGACCCTTTTTTGGGATCAGGCCCTCCCTCATGGATGACAAGGTACATTTATAACCTGCAGCCCAGGCACTGGCTCAGCCCACTTTTCCCCAGGCGCTTGCAGCATGTACTTGCTGACAGGAGCGGAGATCTGTAAGCATGTCTTTCCTGCTCACTTCTGCTAGATGGCAACCTTCTTTACCGGAAAGGGACTAACAGTGAAGCTGTTCTTCCAGCTAGTGCAGAAGTTGAGTTTTTTTCTAGCTTGCTCTGTCCTGAGAAGACGGGCTGTGCTTAGGCTCCCTGGCACATGTCCTTCCAAGGTGAGGTAGCCAGGCAGGGACAGCCAGCCTTCCTGGAGGGGCCCTGTGGCCCACCATAGTAGGCAGCTGGTTGCAGACATCTGCTGGGAGAGACTGAGCCAGTCTCACTGGAGTTGGGGGCAAAGGACTCTCCTCACTGCCTCCCCTGACATTTCCATTATAGGGCTGTTAAATAGGCAACAACTAAACATCCCAAGTACCATCAGCTATGGTTACTAAAAGGTAACTATTTTACAGGGAAATGTCCTTCTGGAAAACAACGTTTCTGGAGCCCTTTGCATCTCGCAAGCCTGGCCAGGTATGGCACGAACCATTTACAATGACCACAAGAGATTTCTGGAAACCTATCTGACTCCTTATCCAGGTAAGGAAAACATGGCAAGTCACTGCAAATGTGTTTGGTTGGGTCTGCCTGCTGGTTTTCTGCACAAGGGCAGGACTCAGGAAAGCTGGTACTGCTGCTTCATTCTTCCACAGACTCTCCACAGTGTTGAGGCCCTCCATCTCCCCATGCCCGATACCTCAGCACTACCCTGGGAACAGATCTCTCTCACCCACCTTTCCCATTGGATCACATGTGGTTTTAGGGCAGTGGATTTGTCCTTCTGCCCCCAGGCCTCTTGGTGCATCTCTTGCAAACCTGTTGGCTTCTGTCACTCATCCAGAGCCAATGAACAAGCCCAAGAGTATGTGTCTTGACATGAAGCAAATGGGTGAAGCAGCAGGACCACAGGCACCTGCACTGGAGCAAACTGCTCCCGGCTTGTGGTGATGAGGCAAGCCAGCTATTAGCCAGCACACTGCAGAATGAGGGAAGGAACTTGATGATGAAGCAGGTACCAAGAGAGGCAGAAGACTTAACAAGGAATGTAGGCACCTTCACCCCTGAGCAGTTGAGGAAGAAGCAGAGTACGTGAGCCCAGCTGCCAACAGAGAGGAAAGGGGGTGAGGTAAGAGCACAGCTGGTGAGCACCTCACATGTTTACTGCAACAAGTGACCACGCCATGATTCTGGCCACTGCAGGGTTTTTCTTCACCGGGGATGGTGTGTATTGTACCAGTGAGGGCTACTACCAGCTGACAGGACGGCTGGATGACATCATTAACATCAGCGGGCACCGGCTGGGCACTGCAGAGGTGGAGGATGTTGTGGTAAGAGGTGGGGGTGGGAGGTAAAGCCATCTGAGGGGGCAGCAAAGGCACACTGGTGGTGCTCAGGGAAGCCTCTTTAAAATACCCAGACAGAAACACGCTGCTGCTGTAGCAGCAGGGAAGAGTATGGGACCCACAGGCTGCCTGTGGGAACAGCTTCCCACCCTCTCCCCTCCCTTCTTGCTCTTCGCAGCACAGGAGGGACAAAGCCTAAGGCTGACGCTGTAAGTGGGTGAATCCCATAGCGGCAGCCAGGCATGTTAAGGAGGAGCATCCATGGGCCAGTAAAGATTGTGGGACCTGGTGGAGCAACCTGGAGGCACAGAACAGGGTCTAGAAGGTGCAAGCCTAAAGCAGCCAGGGGCAGGGGGAAGACTTGTGTTTGCAGACGCACCTGCTGAGGCAAGGAGGAAAAAACGGCAGAGGCCACGTGAAGCCCTTCCTTATCTCTCCGTGTTTCCATGGACTGTAGCAGCCAAGCCAGGTCAGGGCAGCTTCCAGGTGGCAGCCAGCCTGCTGAAAGCACTGAGCCAAACCCCAGCCCTGTTCTCTTCCAGAATCACCACGTGGCAGTGGCGGAGTCTGCTGTCATCGGCTACCCACATGAGATTAAGGGAGAAGGTAAGATGCCTGCTTTCCTGTCCCTGAAATGTCTCTCCCGGGACTATTGCACTGCAGTGGGAAGTGGCACTGTCACACCAACCCCTGGTAGCAACGCTGTGCCAACACCCTATGGCATGTTAGTGGGGATCTCAGCACAGACATCACAACCTACACATGAGACCAGATGGACTGCATAAAGCAGCAGCAGCAGCACGATGGCCAAAAGCACTTACAGCTCAGGCTACAGAGCATGTCCTGAGGCTACCAGCAGGGAGGGACCTCTCCCAGCACCAGACCCAGGCAGGCTCTCAGGAACACGCTGCACTCGGTGCTCAGTAACCTGGTGGTCCTTCTGCCAGGAGCCTACGTGTTTGTTGTGCTGAAGAAGGACAGTGGCTACATGCAGGAGACTCTCACTGCTGAGCTACGGGAGCTGATCTCAAAGAAGATCGCTAAGTATGCAGCTCCAGAGTATGTTCAGGTAATAAGTGCAGGCTGGACCACCACCCACCCCGGCAGCCTGGACAACCCCTTTCCTTCAGCCTTAGCTCTGCTCCTCCCCATCACAGGTCACACACCGGCTGCCAAAGACACGCTCGGGGAAGATTATGCGTCGGGTGCTACGGAAAATCGTGGAGGGCAAGGCCACTGAGCTCGGGGACCTAACCACCCTGGACGACCATGAAGCTGTGCAGCAGATCATAGAGGGACGCAAGCACCTGGTGGAGGGGCAGAAGAGCTGCTAGTTTGGCTCTGCCAGCAGCCACCTCCTGGTCCTTCACTGCAGAACTGAGGCCATATCCAGAAATGTCACTAAGCAACTGGTGGCCAGTAAGTCTCACAGTGACTTCGCAACACAGAAAAATCTGTCTCCACACACCTAAGGGGGGCAGGGGAGAGAACATGACTCATCATAGGCAGAACAGTAAGGGGAGGCAAGTTCTGTTTCCTCCTTTAAAAATAGAGGGCCAAAAGCCCTCCTTGGGGTTCCTTGTGCCTTGCAGTAGCTGTGGAGGTAGCAGCAGGGCAGGATGCCCAGCCCTGGATAGGTATACTACTCCTACTCCTGCTCTGCTCTTCAGCAATAGCCTAGTCCAGGACCATTGCCAATATACAAGCATCTCCTCCAAAGCAAATCCCAAAAGGAAAAGATGCAGCAGTTTGGTTAACAAATACTGACTCTTCTCCATAAATGTTGGAAAACAGGCCCCAGATTTTAATACAAAAATGTTCCTTCGACCTGTAACCCTGCGTCATAAGGAGAGCAGAGACATGCCCCTTCTCTGTGTCAGCATTTTCCTCCCCTTACAGTGCATCCCTTGGGACCTGCTGGGGAGCACAACCCTCAACAGAGTCACAGGTACAGAAGTCTGTTCTGCAGAGCTACATACCAAAGAGTGGTCCCAGTGAGGCACAGAGGGTAGAACAGGAGGCTGCATCCTAGCCTCGCACCACTGCATCTTGGACATGTCGAGGTTCCTCTGGCCGTTGCTTCTACAAGCCCCATCATGCAGCATCTTCTCTTTGGGCAGCCTAGCAGTTCAGCCCTTTTCCTCATGAGAGGCAGGGAAGTAGGAAAAGGGGGCTGGGAGAAGGATGGCATAGATGTGTCTGGTCCTGGCAGAACCCCACAGAATTGGCTCTGTGTCCATCAGCAAAATCCAGAACTGGCCTTGTACTGGATGAATCCCTTGTTGACAGCTGCTGGCTCAGCAGCTCCATGTCTGCTACTCAGAGCTCTCCCATGGGTGTGCAGGTTCTGTGGCTGGCCAGACAAGGGCATGTTTTTCAGCATCCTTCCCCAGCTTCATCTTCTCGCATCGAGTGAGCTCCCATCTTCCCTCCCCATGAAGTTTCAAAATCCAGCTGTGGAACTGCAATTTAATAACACAGTGACTGAGGGATATCTCTACGAGGCCATGTCCTCCCACAATGAGGCTCTCCGGGCTCAGTCACTCCCTTCTGCTCACCAGGGACCCTCTCTACCTCCCCTGTCTTGCCACTACCAGGGAGGCATGGAGCACTGACTCTCCATCTCACCTTTTCCAGACTTGCCCTGTGTCCCACGCTGATCAGTGTCATGCCCAGCTGAAGGCAGACACGGTACAGTTCATGCTCCACCTCTTCTGTCAGGGCACTGGTGGCTTCATCTAGCACTGAGAGAAAAGTTGTAAGCCCCACAAATCCTCTCCCAACCAGTCACCTCCCCCTAGCCAAAGAGCAGCAACTGCCGAGAACATTTCACGTATCAACTGGAGTCCACCAAGAGCATCTGTGGAAGGCAAGTGAGGAGAAGCCTAAGTACTCTAATTTTCCTCTGGCACAGCTGGTGTCAGTCAACTGGGAAAGCTGCCCTTCCCCACAAGCCCTCAAATCCACCCAAACAGCACCGTTCACCTCATTCCTTTCCCTCAAAAGCTGCCAGACACTGCCTCATCCCCACTGTTGTGAAAGCCAAGACACGACCTTCTCAAGGCAGGCTGTGTGCCAGAGCGCCAGGCTGCACAGCAGCCTGTGCACCCCTCCAGCCCAGATCCCACCTGGAACATCCAGGACAGCATGAGGCACCTTCTTGTCAGTTAAGAGTAAATACTACAAATCTGGAGCAGATAAATTCAATTTGTTTTACATCATCTCTACAGCTTTTAGTTTGCAATCCACAGGTTCCTTCTGCCCAGACACCACCGAGCCATGCCACAGGCTTCAGGGGAAGAGAGGTACTTACATGTGGCTACATGCTACTGACACTGGCTCTGTTCACCGATACCCACCCTGGCCCTCATGACAAGTCCTCCAACAGTCCCCCACAGCCCCCAGCAGTCACTAGCAATCTAGGCGTGGAAAGGAATTAGCCCCATCTGCTAATAGGAGCTGTTTCTGTGATCTTTCAGGACCATTTCTCCCACTGCTCCTTGTCTTCTTTTGCTGCTTTACAGCTGAATTTCCTACATTGCTTCCACAACCCTACAGAGGTTCAGGAGCTTCAGATATGGCAGCTGACACTATGCTACCTAGCATGCACACTTCTTTATGTAGCGACTGGTGAGCAAGCTGAGAGGGGGCTTCTTCAGGTGCCATCAGACCTGGACCAAGAACATTAATCACTGGCTCCCTAAGAAGATAATGTCTTATACACAGCCTCTTGATTTAGCACCCTCCAAACAGATAATGAAATATTTTCACCCCTGAATCCTCTGCATGCTATGCTGCTAAAATAATGGCCAAGACGAAGCATGTTCCTAGCAAAGAAGAGATTTCATGAGCTGTCTCTATACCAGCTTCTCTTTACGCCAAAGGCCCTGCCTTTTCTTTCCCCCCCCCCGCCTTTTTTCTTTCACAGTCACTCACCTGCATATTTTGGCTGGAGGTAGAAGAGCCGTGCAAACGAGAGCCTCTGCATCTCTCCTGGGGACAGGATGTCATACCTGCAGCAGGGTCGAGATTCGAAATCTCCCTCAACAAAAAAAGCTCGTTTGCTGAAGAGCTTATGGTTGCTGATATCAGAGACCCCAGCAAGCAACTGTGTGTCCCCCATGCCCCCCTCCTCACTGGGACTGGCTCTGCATCCCTGTGCACAGACAGCTGCCTGCACCGCAGCATGGCTGGTGATTGTTGGCATTGACGCTTGGGGCACAGAAGGCTGTGTCCCTGTATACTGCCCACTTCCCACAGGACACAGCTGGACACAGATGTTCATCAGTTCAGCAGCAATGTGCATCTGCTTTAGAAGTGTTCCCCACCCAGAGGGATGACCCAAATTCATGCAGGTGGCAAGCTCCCTTACCAGTTCCAGTCCACCTGCTCGTCCAGTCCTCCAGCTCTCGCCAGCAAATCAGCCTGCAGAGAGCACAACAGACTTGTGAACACAGCCCCAGCCCTGTCAGCCCACAGCCCTGAGTATAACCACCCCCTTCCTGCTACTCTGTCTTTTACCGCTTGAGCTGAAGTTGCTCTGTATCCCTCCTCCTCTGTCTGTCCCATGGACAGTCCTGTCCCAGCTGCAGACAACGTCCCTGCATGTGTCTAGCACATGGTCACGCTGTGCTGCCACAAAACCTTATCCTTTCTTCCCTTGCTGGCAGCACCAGGAAAGAAGTACTACCAGGGACTCACCAGCCCAGCCAGCTCCAGGAATCGCACAATTCTCTCATCATCTGCAGATCCTTGGGGAGAAAGCAATAAAAATATAAGCAGAGGCAATGTGTGCTGAGGCCACAGCTGCAAAGAGGAGTTGGTGGGGCAGGAGGGAAGTTTTGGAGGATCTCCTGAGGTCCAGTGTAGGTAACTTGACCACTTAACTGTATCAGGTCCTGAGCTTTGACACAGAGAGCTCCCAAAGCCTGACCTTCCTTAAAAATGTTAACGATGCCTGTGCGTAGCATGCCAGGAGATAGCTGGGCTCCACAGATACACCTGAGACTTGGCTCAGTTCATGGTGACAGACAGACACAGCCAGAACACAAGGACTTCATTTGCCAAGGCCCTGCCTACCAGCTGCTCTTTTATGGCTGATTGCCCGCTGTACAGTGCAGGTGGTGGAGTCATGGGAGCACAACTCAGCTAACAGCCAGCAAAAGGATCTTATGTGGGATGGGAAAAACCTCAGGGCGAACCAGCTGTGGAGCAGAACATACACTTGAGCTGGTACAGTCAGCAGCTATGGAAGCTGAGCAGAAGGATTACGCATCTGCCCTGGACCTCTCTGAAACTGCTGAAGAGCCACAACAGTAGCTGATGGCTGCAGTTACTCTGCAGGACTGCGACTCCCAAGTGTCTGAAAGCAGCACATAACACTGCTTCACTCAGACAGAAACTTAAACCTGGACATCTGCAAGCTGCAGCGGACCACATGTGGTCTGGCTTAGGAAGACGGCAGGGGAGAGAAAGAACCGATGTAGAATCACGGAATCATTGAGTCATCTAGGTTGGAAGGGACCTTTAAGATCATTGAGTCCAACCATCAACCTAACACTGCCAAAACCACCAGCAGACCATGTCCCTAAGCACCATGTCTACCTATCTTTTAAATACCTCCAGGGATGGCGATTCCACCACTTCCCTGGGCAGCCTGTTCCAATGTTTGATAACCCTTTCTGTGAAGAAATTTTTCCTAATATCCAATGTAAACCTCCCCTGGTGCAACTTGAGGCCATTGACTCTTGTCCTAATGTAGTCTGACCTTGACAGCATGCAAGGCCCTGGGACATCATTTGAAAAAGAGGAACAGTGAAAGATGGAGGTGGATGGAAAATGAGATGAAGGAAAACATGGCTTGCCCAAAGGAGGGTTGTACCAGACAGGTCAGATGTATGCCAACAGCAAGGTGCCTCAACATGTATCACATATTTAGCACAACATGCAGAGCACTAGCTTGTTGTCATTGCATCAAGAGAATATGTTCTTATCGAGATAATATGTTCCCTCCCAAAAGGGAGAGAACACAGAGCCTTCCTTAACCTACACTAAGGTAAATCTTCCAGGGAAAAGCAGAGAGCAACAAAAGTGAAATGGATGAGCACTCCTGACGAGGCATGGTAGGGTAGAAGTTGCACTGGGTACAGGACAGGGAGCTGACACCGCAGTGTTGGCCAATTGCTCTAATGAATTACCACATACCTGAAACTGGATAGATCTCCTTCAGGGGATAAATCACCTGTTTAACAGAGCAAAAGAAGACATGTCAGAGGGAGCTGGACACAGTCCATCAGAGATGCGACAGCAGTGGCATGAACTCAGGCACGAGGGAAGGAGCAGCCACGGGCATCCTCCCTCTTGCAGGGCTTTCTGCAGCACACAGGTTTGCAGGGCATGACCACAGCCGGGAGCAGAGCTGGGGCCAGAGTAGAGGCAGCCCCTGGGCTCACCTGCTCGCGCAGGCTTCCATCGGTGAAGAAGGGCCGCTGCGGCAGGAACACCACTCCCCGAGGGCCAAAGCAGGTCAGCATCTTGATGCTCCCTGCACAGAGACACACTCATGCCAAGCCTGCAGTGCTAGCCAGCAACTTCCCACCACCCCCTGGTGCAATCCTGCCCCATGAAGTAGCCAACAAATCCCAGAAAAGGTATACTTGCAACACAGGGCAAAGCAATGAGAGCCAGAGCAGAGTATGCGACAGAGATGGGTGGATCCAATGCATCAGGGACACATTCACCATCACAAGGTGGCACTCGCCTCACAACCCTGTACTGCCCCCTTCCAAATTCAGGGCAGCCCTGGTTGAGAAAGAGAAAGCTGTGGTGAGCAACAATCCTTACCCCGCGTGCTCTCCCAGAGTCCTCCAAGGACCCTCAAGAGAGATGTCTTCCCTGTGCCAGTGTTCCCCACAATCATCACACTACTTCCTTGTGAGATCCTGAGGCTCAAGTCCTTGATGAGTAGCTTGCCAGAGGATGGCACTGAGAGCGTCACTCCCTCCAGAAGGAAAGCTGTATCCCTTGGCATGGGGTCCTCCCCAGAACGGCTGCTGGGCCACCACCAAGACAAAAGAGGAGAGATGTCAGGGTAAGCGATCATGTTGAGACCAGCAAAGATCAGGCACCTTAGACCTCTTGCACCTTTGTGACAGCAGCCCTGCCCCACGCACCCCAGGAATGACAAATCACAGTGAGCACTGCCTGCTCCAGCTAACTGCGTGCAACGGGCTGTGACACCAAGGCCACCTCCATCCCATGACCATCCCTCACTCTGGTACGTAAGCTGCAAGCACACCAGTTGCTGACAGGAGACTCACCTGTCCAAATCCCAGCTGGCTTTGGCTTCTGAGTACTTATCATTTTTTTTCCTGCCAAGGCTCAGCAAGGTCTCCTGCAGTTCACCAATCCTTAGATAAACAAGAGATTGCATGAATGCCAGGAACAACACCAGCATCCTTCTCACAATATCCAAACTTGTCTGTGCTTGCTCTCAAGCAGCTGTTTCTTATTTATTTAGCACAGACCTAGGCATAGTCTTGTCCCGCACTTCCCTTTCCTGTGGAGAAGCTCACCTGTGCGTGTAGCCAGCAACATCAGTCACAGTGCTGGAGAGATCTATGAGCTGGCTGAAGCAACCAATGAGGTAGATGGAAACAAAGGCATTCTGGGGAGAAATCACACATCAGAGCAAGGGTCAGTGCTGAGCTGGGGTACTGCCCCTTCTTCCATAGCTGCAAGGAGACAGCCAAAGAGTCTAGACATTTGGCCACGTCAGCACTCCCAGCAAGATGAAGGAGGGGTGGAGAAGTCACTCAGGGCAGTGGGAGTGAAGATGACGACCATATCTGGATGGAGCAGGGCTTCCCTGCTCTGCGCAGCAGTTTTTGCCAGGTGGACACATCTCCTGCCACCCAGGGATGGTGTTTGCAGAGTGCCTGCTGGCCAGCCCAGGGCCCAGCACACTCGCCTCATCTAAGTCGCGCAGATCCATGCTACCAGCCCTGCCCTAGAACCATACCTGGCTCAGAGCAGGGTGTCTCAGACTGCAGTGACCATTTAGCTACTTTTAGCTCTGCATTCTCTATCACAAGCCAGTTTTGAGTATCTGGGAACAAGTCAAGTCAGGAAGGTGAATGCAAGCCAGCACAGCCTCACAGGTGGCCAGGGTCACCACGGGCAGCAGCCCAGGACATAAACTGGACCTGCAGCACTGTGTGGACCCAATCCCCACCCACACTGCTGAAAGCCAGAGGCTTTCTGACCCCCTGTTTTTTTTAGACACAGAGGTCTGAGCTAGGAAACACTTACATAGACATGCCCTTGACAGCTCTCACCCCCAGGTTAATCATACACTAGCTGGCTCCAAGCTCCCATTTCCATGCCACCCATGGACAGGAACAGTCTAACCTGAAGGTCAATTGCTGCAGGTTATCCTGCCCCAATGCCACCAGCCCCGTATGAAACCTCTATCCTCAGTGACTGCTCACCCTTCACAATAGGGTATGGCAGATCACCCTTAGCTCACCTTGCTGACGAGGGCGCTGAGCTCTGTTGGAGTCAGGTCACCGTATACTCCAGAAAAGATGGGAATGGCAATGACCACGTAGCTCAGGATGCTGCCCAGGTAGTCAAAGGTGTTGATCCCAACTGGGCAGAAGCACATTGAAAGAAGACAGTAAGTTAGGGTGGGAACCTCTGTCCCAGCTGGTCTCAAGTACAGCCCATGAGCCTGGTCAGCAGAAGACCCATGGTCTAGCCTCAGTCTTCACAATGCACCAGAGCAGAAGAACCCATTTCGCAGGACAGCACAAGCACCGGGGTGAAAATCCATTTGGCAAGCAAAGAGCACTTTGGGGCAGGCCCCTGAGCAGAGAAACATCATCGAGACACACAGCTCAGGAACCACTATGGGGCAAAGCCACTTTGCCTGCTTGTTTCTACTCTTCAAGGGCCTGGATGGCTCACAAGAAACAGGAGGGAGGGCAAAAAGGAAGCTCTGGGGCAAGATGGTTGGCTGTGAAGTCCGTCTTGGAGCACAGGACAGGCAGAAAGACTTAAGACCCCAAAACACCCATGGAGACACCTGTTTTCAGGGCTCTCCCTCCCTTATGTTGCTCAGAAGCTCACTATGCTGGTGACATGAGGAAAAGCTGTCTTTCTAGTGGTCATTTAACACCCAAACCTGGACCCAGTGACAATGAGAGAAGAGAGATTTTCAGGGGACAACTATGCTCAAGGGACAGGCTCTAAAGGAAAGAAGTTTCCACTGCTCCCAACCACATATACAGAGTCTTATTCCCCAAAGCTGAAGCTCTTCCCTCCCTTCCTGGCCATTGAACACTTGCCCCACAAAAAGCACAGACTCCTGCAGATTCACCTTTTGGGGCTTGTGTTCTCTGACTCTGACCTAGCTGGATTCTCCACAACCTTGCTCTCTATGAGGCTTTTTCACAACAGGATTCCCATTTAGGACTGCAGGAGGCACCCTCTGTTCACCCTCAGGGCCTTCTCTCCCAGCAAGAGGCGGGAGAGAAAAGCCCAGCACTGCTGCTCTAGCAGTAGGGTTCCCAAGCCTGCGGACCACGGCAATGGAGCTACCACATGCCCCACTTCAGCCCACACACTTCTCACTCACTGTATAGCCACAGCTCCTTGCCTATCAGCTCCCTCTGTGTCTGCAGCAGGCTCTGCAGCCTCCGGTCCGTGCGCATGTGCTCCACTCGCCCAGCCCTGTAAAATAAGATTGCAACATGCCACAGACAACCCGGGAGCACTGCAATGAGGTCAAAGCATGGGCTTTACGACTGAAGCTTGGACACCTTAGCCTCCAAGCAACAAGCTCTTTGTTGAGCGGGAACTGAACAGCCAAGAGTGCCTTCCTGAAGAGCTTCACCAAGAAACTCTGGCTGAAACAAGCAGCCCCGCAAATCTGCCCCAGAGCCCATGGATGCTGCTGCTGCATAAAGGAGGTGAGACAAGACCAGACATTGTCAGCAAGGCCCCAGCCTGGAGCAATTCACACCCAAGGTCACACACACTCTCCAAGCAGAGCCTGGTTGGAAAAGAGGGACAGCGCCACTACGCAGCTGGAGCCAGAAAGAAGAGGGCAGAGGTGAGGTGACAGCAAGCCAACAGCACCTGCACAGTCAGCAGCCTCAGTCTGCCCATTTCCCACCCCGGAGGAGTGGGACACAGACAAGCTGCGAGCAGTGCAGCCCCCAGTGTGGGTGAACCCAGCTCTACAGCCCCCCTTTTCCCAGGGATATCTCTGCAGGCATCAGGGGGTTGCCTACCACCTGAGTTGTGATGCTCCCATGGCCAGGCTGAGCCAGTAGCAAGGAGGCACATCTCAGCTCTAAACCACCACCTTCAGCATGTGTGGCAGCTCCTTCTGCTCCTTTGCAAGGGCTGGGCTGCCCTCAGGTGGCAAAATGCAGAGAGAGCTTCACGTCTCACTCCAGACTCCCACCTGCCACAGCAGCTATTGCCTCTGCCACCCAACACATGCTTGTGCCCAGCACACACCCACACTCCGACCAGGGTCCATGCAACAGGGGAGTCATTAGGGCCTGAGCAGATAGGGCCAGGAGCTGCACAAAAAAATACAAATTAAGATTTTTTAAGAGTCTCAGTTCTAAAGATTCTCAGTTCTTATAAAAATACATCTTCTTCCTCAAAAAGACCTCCAGTTAGAATTCAATTTGGCATTACTGCTCTACAACCCATCTCAGGTAACAACTGTGCTGCAATCTTTGCTGCTCAGTATTCTGAAAGGACAAAGCCTTGGACACGAGGAGTTTAAGGCGAGGAAGGCATCGGAGACCAGAGATATTTCTTTTGTGGATGAGGAGAGATTGCTGTATTGGTTTCAGCTTTTCCTCACATTCAGTTCACTTTTAAAGCAAGTTTTCCAAAGGCTTAGAAACCAAAGAAGTAAAAAGGTGACAGTGCTCAGGTTTTGTTTCTTCCTTTACCAAAACAATCGTTAGGCAGGTGCAAGAGGACAAGATCTAACAGCTTCTACAAGCTAGAGAAGTCTGGCAATCCAAACCAGCCACTCGCCACCTGCTTCTCCCCTTACAGGATTCTAGGAATGCAACTTTTAAAAAACTCCTTTATTTTTAATTAAGGCTAATACCATGAAAATGCCTGGGTTTGTGCAATTCAATTAAATTCTACTTTCCCACCAAGTGAAGCTTTTCTGCTAATGAATTGTATTGAATAAGGCACTCTGTTTTCTGGTATAATAATTCACTTTCCATTTTCTACTTAGTAATAGAATAAAAAACTTCAAAATTGTGAGGAAAAGTACTGCAGCTTAAATAAGGGCATGTAATTAGAGTATCTTCTCCATTAAGAAAAATTATCATCAACCAACAAGAATCAACCAGTCCGCAAAGAAATAACTCAAACTTGCCAATGCAAACCAGGATTGATTTCAGTTATTTAAATCAGAGTTTCATGCCTGTCAATATAAATCTTTATGAAATCGGTGATTTTGAATCAAACCACTTCAGGGACAGCACCACAACTCTTGAAATACCCAGTCATTACAGCGTGAAGAAGCCAAATACAGATCACAGGCAGGGAAGACCAGAAACAGGACAGCTGCTGCTTGCTTAAATTCCTGGACGATTTCACAGTGCACAGGGCAAAGGCAGACCACGTGACAAGAGAGGAGCAACGACCTCCTGCCACCGACCAGGCACCCCAACACAAGCTACAGTAAAATCATGGCCCTTTTCCTGGGTTCTAGCCATTTCTGTGGAACACCTTAAAGGTTTCAAGCAGCAGCTCAACAGACTTCAGGGCATCACTAAGGAGGGAGGTGCTGCTGGGCTCCTGACTCTGTGCTCAGTTCAAGAGTAAACGACACTGAGCAAATTTGGAAAGTAGCAGTACAGTGTTGGCAGGGTTAGGGCACAGACTGACCTAGAGAAGCAAGCAGAGATAAGGAGGCCAGGCAACGGCTAGCATATCCACAGAAGACACACAGGTTAGCAGCAGCAGGACGGGGCCAGAAGCAACCTGTAACAAGTCCCCAGGGGAACATCCTGACAACATGCAACGAGACCTCAAGCAATCTTCCAGGTAAGGACCTGGCAAAACATCAGGAATGGTCTCTAAGCCAGCACCAAATCTGTACCAGGCCTCTGGGGATGTCAGAAGGGAGGCAGAGAAAAAATAGTTGTCTCCATCTGCTGTGGAGTATTTCTGCAGAAGATGTGCGGAACACAAAGGAGAACAGTGTCAGGGCTGTATGACACTGCAGGAGGATGGAGGGGACAGAAAGCTCCAGCTGCAGCAACAGGACTTGGACTCCTCTGGAATACATGAATGCCCCAAGCTGGGAGGATCCTTATCAGGACCTAAAGAAATGAATGCTACTAACCTGTAGAAAGCAGCTGGTTCCGCATTGACACGAATCTGCATGTGCTTGAACCTGGACAACCCAAAAAAACATTATCAGGATTGTGCACAAATGCCCAGTGAATTATATAGCCAACATCTTTGCTACAGGAAACTTGTCTTGCATCTGTCAAGAGCGCTGACCTGAGGCATCTCTTGACAAAAATACTCAACAGGCTCAAAAAGGCACCACAGACTAAGGCTTAGCACAAGGTGACATCATTCTGGGCTAGCTCAGTGGCGTATTTGTTTGGTATCCCACTTTCTGTGCACATCTTCTCAGCCCTTGGGCCTCCTGTTTGCTAGCCCAGCATCTTCACCATACAGATCCACCACAACCAACTGCCCTGGTCTGGGCTCCCTATACCACACCAGCTTCTGCTGCTGTCCCTGGATACCCTGAGCTCCAGGGAAAGCTGCAAAGGCCCTGCCACACACTCAGCCAACCCCACAGGGGAAGGGGAGGAGGCGAGTTACAGAGCATACGGAAAGACTGCGCAATTTTGGACACTTTATGAAGGTGGTGGTGAAGCAGAAATCTGATTTCTGTCAGTAGATGCAGTTCACTGAACTGCAGGAAGTTTCATGTGCAGTTTTCTTCTATGCATCCAATGCCCTAGCAGAGGCACCAGCATCAGCAATGACCAGGCAAGCAGCCTGGAGACTGAACCAAGGGCACTGCCTGCTGTGACACAGAGCAGTGAAAGGGGTGGCAGGGGCTCAGTACACAGACTGGGGCAGCACTGTGCAGGCAGGTTTCTTGGAGTGTGAGGAAAGTCATGGACAAGAGAAATAGCTGCGTATATGGCGCTGAATGGGGACAAAAACACAGCTTTCACAGGAGCTGCCAAGAGGCAGTGAAAATGCTGCTCTGCTAGGACTCACCTGAAATCCCCCTCCAGTTTTTCCTGCTGCACAAGTTTAGACACAATTGGGCTCATCAATACCTTGTTGACGATCGTCCCAATGATGAAATACCCAAAGATGCTCACTGGGCCTAGCCAGCCTGTGCTAAGAGGAGGAGAGAGAGAGGTCAGCTAACTATCCAAGCAAAAGGACACCCCAGGACCCTTGGGCCCAAGCAGTCAGAGCCCTCAACTGTCACCTCTCTTGGCTTTCACGGAGGTTTGGTGCTGCACACCCCAGCATCCCCAAGGGATAATTCCCTTTGCAGTGCAGAGACCACTCACCCACGTGTACAAGCGACCATCTGGGGACTTGTAATGTGGGTGCCAGGCTCCAAAAACAAGCATAGGAAAGAGGCATGGAAGCAGGGCCAGGATGGATCCTTACCTGTGGAAGCACTGGTACGTGTAGTAGGCCAGCGTGAAGGGCGAGATGATGAGCTTGCTGGCCATGGAGCTGAGCTGCCTGCAGAACCTCTCCACATCCTGGCTGATGCGCTGGTCCCTGCTCAACACAAAGAGCCATGGACACTGTTAAAGCCCAGGAGTACGAACCAGTACTAACCCCCTAACAAGACACAAGCCAGGCTGTTTCATTGCCTGAACTTTGGACATGGTGCAGGTGAAGAAGCCTGCCTGGGAGGGACCTGCAGCTGTGACTCCTGTTCCCCCATAGGAGACAATTTCCATGGCTCAGCAGGACCCACCCAAGGGCCTTCCTGCCACCCAGGAAGAACAGCTCCTGCTGTTACTTTCACCTTGTTCCTTGTATTAATCCCTTGTTCTACTTTCAACAACATTATCCAACTCTGTGCTAAAGGTCTCAGCATCATGGTCCTTTACTCCTCTCCTGGACCCAGCCCTGTATTACCAAAAACTACTGACTCCCAAACTTTCAGTACCAGTGCTGTACCTCAGGCACCACAGCTACCAGGACTGACTAGGGCACAGGCCAGGCCTTTGCCAGCTGTTGGATATTTGCAAATGCTTCCATGAAAGCCACCTTTCCACAGTAGGTGGTCCCTTTGCTCTGCATGGAGTGCCCTCCAGTCCCTTTGCTCCAAGGAAGAAAGTGCTTCCACCCAACCCCATCCGACAAGAGCAGGCAGCAGCGCATCAAGCCTCCTCATCCCCTCGGCAGCAGGCACATAGGTGACAGACCCTCAAGTCCCATCCATCCTACTGCTGAACAGGAGTTGCACTTGGGGTAACCAGAAAGGATTTCAGCGTATTTACTCCCTCGGCACCTCATCTGTTCAGAGCATGTGGATGACGGCTTCAGTCTGATGCGCTAAGCACAGGTGAAAAGGCCGTGACTGTGAATGGTGGAGTCTAGGATGAAGAGCAAGGCTGGACTCCTGTTTAGACATCAGTGCAGATACAACCACAAGGACATTCATCTCAACTCTTTTGCAGTCCTGGAACAGCAATGGCTTTAATTCTGGGGCAGCTCTCACCCTGACTGACCTTACAGTCGTCATTTTTCCTTTTCCTCAGACTGCAATTGTTCCCATAAAGTTATAATTTAAGTCGTGCTATAAACTGATGGCAGGATATTGCTTTTTACGAGCTATTAAGCAACATGTAATGATAACACATAAACATCAACTCAAATGCCCTGCTAGGAGCCGCAAGTGTTTGTATGTCACTCAGAACCTACTCTTCATTCCTTCTAGATGGATGACACCATGCATCTAACACTGTTTCGTTTGCACTGCATAATGGAAGGTCACTTCATCACTCTAGTTCACTCTAAGTACCTGGTGCAGGGAAAAAATTCTCATCATGGAATCGCAAGATAAAAAGAATTTTTGTAGTGGCACCAAAAAAGACACTAAACAATAAGACTGGATGTTTGACCAGAAGCAAGGTGGTCATGAAAAATACTCCACAGCAATCCCACACATTCAGTCTGCTAAGGTCAGGAGAGCTGGCTCTATCGCTGTGGAGCAGAGTGACCCGGTTATCTCACTCATTTCACCGCACAATGTGAACACATTCCCCAGTTAAAAATAAACCTGAGCAGGATAGTCATGTGGTGAGGGGCCTCTGTCCTCCCCTTCCTCACCACCCCCTCCAAAGGAAAAGACAGGTGTGCAGGAGCTTCTGGCCACGGCGAATGTGCTATACTGTGCAGCCTGGGAACCGCTGCATGCCTTGGTGACAGGCATGGCTTTTTAACCTCTCCTTGCAACTCCATACCACTGCAAAACACTATCAAAAATGAACATTTAACCAGGGTGGGAGTAACCTCGACAACAGCTGGAAAGTGCATCAGCATCATGAAGCTGTGATTTCACGTTTGGCAATAGGGCTGTTTGATCCAAGCTAAGCCCTCTCCTTGCTTGCTGCTCCCCCTGTGCACAGCCGGCTGCTCTTACTTGGGCTGTCTCCTAGCACTGGGCCAGCAGAAGCAGCTAGGGAACAGGTCTGGATGAAAAACAATAGACAGAAAAGCATTTGAGATACCCAGCACAATTTCACTGTACGGACGACGACAGACCACGACGCTGTGCAACAAAGGGGCAAGTACAGGCACTGAGCAGCAGAAGCACAGAAGCTCCTTCAGTTCCTTGAGGTCACCATTATTAGCAACAGTTAGGAGTCCCTGCAAGACAGCTATTTCTCACAGGCCTTGGTCTCCTCTGGTGTCATCAACATGGGAGATGGCACCAGTGCAGTGACTAGACCGGGGGTGCCCCCTCCAGGGGAGGGGAGCTTGGGGTCTCAAAACAACCGTATAAAGCCACACAGTTTGGAAAAAGTTATCCCCTGGTTTCTAGTTTTTCAGCAAGTATTTAATAATAACTTATTTAAACTCTGGAGGGAAAAAAAAGTTTCTGCCTCTCACATGATGCCTAATGTAGGATCTTCAACTCTTCAAAGTATGTAATTATGACAGCAGTGTCCTGTGTGCAAGGACAGGCTGGAAGGCCAGCATCAGCAGGCACTTGTGAGGAAGGAAGGCATTCGACCTTCACTGCACAGCCCAGGTAGTTCAGCAGCTCCACAGTAAGCAGGACAGTGCATGAAGCAATCTCGGGGTGGGTTGAGATAAGCAAGGAAGGACTGAATGTTCCTTCTTCTCTCATATTTCAGGTCACCCCTGACATTTCCTTCCTAGGAACAGGAAAGGGGAAATGCAGCCCTCATACAGTGCAAAGCAAAGCCCTTCCCAGATGTGGCTCCAATGGGTTATCAAAACCACTAAAAACCCAACTGAACAAAACTGTGTTCCACTGGAGACTGGTGGCTGAAGTTCAAACAGAACAACAGGGACTGTCCTAACGCACTGGCTGCGTGAAGGCAGGGAGAGGCAGTGCTCTCCGACTTCAGCCAGGCCCTGTGCAACGTCACACAGAGTGTCAAGGGTTGAGTCTGCTGACAGCATGTTTTATAGCAGCACTAGATCCCTGTTCTGCCGGGCCTTCATTTTCCTTGCAACAGAAACATCCTACCCCTAAAACCACCATGACCAGCAGTCACAGGAGTTCCCAGCAACAGGTACCACCTCCCACCCAGGGCAGATGATGGTATTTGTGCCTAGATGGCAAAAGCTTCTAGGGCTCAAGCCCCTACCCGGAGACACAGAGAAGTCAGGAAAAGGCAGGGAGTAGCCCACGAGAAGCCAAGCAAGAAGTTGAGAGAAGCCACAAGCAGCCTACGGGTTATCGATGTCTTCACGCAGCACGTGCAGGCTGTAGTAGACCTGGCCCTGGAAGTAGCAGCTGTGGAGATATTCGGTGAGGGATTTTCTCCAGCTCACATACATCATATTGCAGATAAACTGGTCGAAGCTTTTTAGCTGGAATGAGGGCAAGGAGACAAACAGGAAGAGATGAGTGAGAAGAACAAGCACTTCCCAAAATGAAATAAAAACTAACAGCTTATACCAGTGATGTGTCCCACACGTAGCTATCTAATGGGGCAAGGGCAGGCCTAGATCCTTTGTCACCAGGATCATGCCAGGAGCCATAGGCAGCCTTCCCCTCCTCTCCCAAGCCACGGGAGCCTCTGCCCTGGCTTACCGTGGAGTTCACTACGATGAGAGTCAGGGCCACGGCAGTCAGTGTTTTGAACCCGGAGAAGTCCTTGTTCCCCAGGACCTCGTAGTACTGGCTGGGGATGACACCGACCTGGTAAATAACCAGTTGCTCTGGAGGAAAGAGGCAAGCACGGGAAGGAAATGAAGGCCAGCGGTGGCACAGCAAAGGGGGGGGAGCAGGGGGGAACGGGGAGCAGAGGAGGGGTGCAGCTCCCCCATCCCCACCACCCCAGGCTCACCCAGTAAGGCGACGCAGAGCAGCGTCAGGAACATCAGGGCGCCCGGGGAGGGCCAGCCGGGGAAGAGCACGGCCTGCAGCCGCAGGAACCGCCGCAGGAACAGCCCGTCCAGCCGGGGCCCAGGCCTGCAACGGAGGAAGACGAGAGGGCCGGGGGTGAGCGCTGGGGGGTGCCCACCTCCCCTCCGCCCCACTGGGACTCCGGCCGCTGGGGGGACCCCCGAGCTGCCCCTCGGGCACCCCCGCCCCAGCCCCTCCTCACCGGCCGCCGGCCCCGCCGCTCCCCGCACCGACGCTGCCTCCCGCCATCACCGCCCGGCCGGACCTCGCCCGGGCGAAGCCCCACCCCCTCGGGCGCTACGGCATGAATATTCATCACCTCTCCTCGCCATGCATGAGACCCTCGCCGCCCGCTCGCCGCCGCCGCCGCCGCCCAGCGCTTCCGGGTGCGGCGTCACTATCGAGATCCCGCCCGCCGGCGCCGCCTCTCCCCGCAGGCGGCCGAGCGGGAGCGCCCCCGCGCCTGGCGCCGCGCCGCCCGCGGGGCACAGCGCCCCCTGGCGGCGCCGGGGGAGGAGGGGGAGCGGCCCGCGCCGCCCGGCCCCGCGGCCTCCTCACGCCCCCGCCGCCTCCTCACGGACCCGCGGCCGCGCCGCGCCGGGCCCGGCGGGCGCCCACGGGCCATCGGGGTGTGCTCGCTTCCCCTCGTCGCCTTCTCACCGCCTGGCTGCTTACACAGCCGGCCGGCTGGCTGAGCTGCCGTGTCCCGGCCGCCTGCGCCCAGCGCCAGCCGGGACAGAGGTCCAGAGGCTCTGTCCTGGCAGGGCTGGGGCCCCCGGGCCGGCTCCAGGGTCGAGCCGCATCCTGGCTGCCAAAGGCAGCAGGGCGGGAGAATTGAGCACTGCCGCCTCTTCTCCTGAGGAAGAATGCTGGACAACCATGAGCAGCTCCCTCTGGGGACTCCAGAGGCTGAGGGACGGTCCCCATGGGCAGCTGGCTTTGCCCACTTGCCACAGAGGACACGGGAAAGGAAGAGCAGGGCTGATTCCTGCACGTTTGGGTTATTTTAGGGTGCAATGTGAAGTTTTGTATTGCTTTGAAAGGGGACACAACTTGTGGTGGCCACTGTCTGCGGGGGATTTCTCAAGCCAAGACCTCGGGATCAGGCAGCGATCCCCAGCTCCCCAGCGTGATGTTGAATGGCAGCGTGCGCTCAGTGCTCCCGCAGGAAAGGGAGTAGGGCAGAGCGAAATCCTGGGCGGAGGGTAGGGAAGGACTTCAAGAAAGCAGGAATGGGCTGCGTCAGTGAGTTGACCCTCTGTGGCTTCTCAGTGATCTCAAGCTTAATACAGAAACCAACTATTTTTTTTCCAGGTTTGGATAGGCACCTGAACTCTGGGTTATGAAATGTTTCAGCGCAAGTAAATTTCTGGACAAGTCTGATGATAAGAGATGAGGGATCCTACAACCTGGAGTCCCTTCCTTCCTCAAGCACCTCCCACATCCACCATTTATGCTGCTTCTTCTGCAGTCTTTGGGCTTCTGCACATACCCCATGGGTTCCTCTTCTCATACTCCAAGTAGCTTTGTATTCCTGCCAGTTCCCACCTCCCAGCTCTCTCTTTCTTCCTCTCCCTCAGCCTTCTCTCCCTCGTCATCCCTCTGCTGCTACCTGCTCATGGATCCAGGCACTTCAAAACACAAAATTGGAGTATACACGCTCAGGGATGAAAGAAGGCGCATCAGTTTGTTTCCTCAGCAAATGGGCCTGTCCCTATGCAGTGTCCCTTTCTCCTTGCCCTCATCTCCCTTCTCTCAGGTCTTTTACTGCTGGAATTCACAATGCTATCAGTCATACCTAAAGGTTAAGCTCCAGAGGGCAGAGATCAGCCCTCTGAAAACCTGACCTCAGTGATGACTAATTTTTATGTTAAAAGGATTGGGTTTTTTCTCAGCTGTTGCATCAGACCTGGGTGACGCTTGCTCCTAGGCGGTCACATCCTCTCACGGTGCAGTATTGCAGCTGTGGCAATTGTGTGTGTCACCTTGTCAGTGGTCACCGGGACTGAACTGACTCCTTTGCTCCCTCGCCCACCTTACGGTGAGGGGATATTCCTCCCCTTCCCTCCTCTGCTGATGAAATGGCTTCCCAGCACCAAGGGAGCCAGGGGATCTGACACAGATATGAGATAACCACAACTGTCTATCCCAAATCCTTCCTCCTACCTCCTCCTGCTCCTCCTCCCTGCCCTTTGTCCTGTCCCTGTCACCCTACAACCACCACCTGATAAAGCACATGCTGTGAGCTCCCTTTAGTGAATCAGCTCCCGGGTTCTTCCGGGGACCCCTCCTAAGGCAGCCAAGATCACGAACAAAAGAGAAGTGCCTTCTCGCTGTCTCTCCATCCCCCCACTGACGCTGTGCCCTAGACACTCAGAGCTGCTCTCAGCCCCGAAACATTTACATCTTTTACAGCACTCTGGCTCTACTTCTCACGTTTCTCCCCCAGCAAACACCATGGCCATTTCAGAGTGTGCCTGGGGGCAGGGCTTGGGAAAGGACCGGGGAATCAGAACTTCAGCAGGGTTGTATGGCTCTGTTTACACTGCAGGGCCATATCTCAGCTCCCTGACTAGCTACAGACCCAAGAGAAACCCCCTCCGCATTGCTAACCCATCACTAAACAGCCTGCCGTGGACCGAGGGAAGGGAGAGCCGGGCATGGCTTGCCAAGTCCCAGGCTCCTTGTGGCAATGCAAGTTAATTCCTTGTGGTGTTCAACGCCAGCCCCATCTGCTGCTGCTTGTTAGGTGTGAAACATCCCATCCCCCGTCCTTCCCTGCCTGCTATCCGATGCATTTTCCCCCTACCCAGGACCGGTGGGGGAAGCCCCCGTCCAGACCCTCCCGCACCGCCGGCCTCCGGGCCACCCCCATTGCCCCCCGGGGCTGCCTCTTCCCTCCGGTCCCTCTCTGCCTGTGGGCCTGTAAGCCGGGATGTAGGGAGCAGCCTGCCAAACCCTTCTTTCAGTGCCTTTGCGGGGTAAGAGGCCTTGGGCCCTCTCTGAAACAAGCAGCAGCTGCCCTGACCACTGAAAACAACACAAAACTGCAGCCTTGAGTCTGCAGCTTGCTTTCCCTCGGGTTTCCCATCCTAGGTCTTTCTTAATGCTGCCGGGTTTGTGCGATGTTGCGTAATGAAGCACTGCCAGAAGAATATCACCTTCCTGGACTTTCCAAAATTGAATCTGCAGTTTCCTGCTGGTGTTTCCAGTTTCCAGCCTCTTCGTATATGCCTGTCCTCACTGGAGCTTCCAGCTTCTTCAGTCTGGGATCACCTGCAAGCTTTAGCCCTCTCCATGATCACTAGTAAGGAAAGGGTAATGGAGACTCCCATCCTTAGTTTCAGCTCTGTCTGTATTAGGGTATGAACTAAGCCAACTCATTTTCAGCTGGATCAGCAGCCTGAACGGACTGACAGGGTCCCCCACACTCCTGTGCCACCCCAAAGCAGAAGGTGGGAATGGAGAACCGAGTGGAAGCGAACAGCAGAGGCCAGGCTCAGTGTGGCTTAAAACTCCACGGAGCCCCACCACTGGCTCCTGCTGTGATATCTTAACGATTCTGCCTTTTCCTCCTCCACGCTCTGTGCCTTAATTAGCCTTTCCCCCTCCTGTGGGCCAAACTGCTCTGCTTTCTTTTCAATCCTCCTTCCCCGTGCTTTGCCTCTAAGTGTCTTTCTACTGTACACTTCAAAGGCTTTGCTTGCTGCATCTCCCCCGTGCCAGCATCTTTCTGGGTAACACCCCAGCAGGCCAGGTCTTCCATGAACTCACAGTCATTGAAATGGCTTCAGGCCGTTTGGATCTGGGCAAGAAGCAGGCATGGGGGAGGAGGGGTGGAAGGATTTTCACCATTTCACCTCTGGGAAGAGTTATTAGTAACACAGGAAAAGCGAGGGGGAAAGCAGCCCCCTCCTCCACCCACCCTCCCCAGCGGAGAGCCTGCTGAGGGCAGAGTGCTTTTATGTGCAAGTGGGAGGGAAGGAGAGTGTTAGGGCTTCAGAGGGAAACGCTTTGATCTTGACTTTGAATCTCCTGCAGTTCCCGGCTCCCCCACCCCTCCCACCTACGGCCCGGGACCCCAGGATGTGACCAAGACTCCTGGTCCTTGCCCGGCACTGTGGTACTGCACATGGTGCTTCACACTTAATTCCCTCCCGTGTGCCCGGGAGCCTCGGGAAGCCTTGGGGAGCAAGGGCACAGCACTAGCACCAAGTTCAAACCTTCCCTCCCATCTCATGGAGTGGGAAGGAAGAGGGAGCCCAGCTGGACAGAAGGCAGAAGGGAAAACAGTCCTGAGACAAGCAGAGGAGAATTAGAGATGGGACCTATTGTCAGGGCTCCTCTACCCCAGGGCAGGGGACAGGCAGACCTGGCTCTCCTGTGCACTCCTAGTGCATTAGACTGGTCAGTCCTGAACGTCACCCAGAAGATTAAATGGAAGGCAGCCACTATTAGGAGAGGGACAGGGTGCTCTGGATAACTCTCAAGGGATGGAACTGAGGTCCCCTGGTCCCACAAGGAGGGAATCAGAGAGAGGAGAACAGCAATGGGGGCCCCAGGTGTCCTTTACCGGACGGGAAGTAGGCAGCACTGAGGGGTGCTGGAGGAAGGGGAACGACCCTGAGCTCTGAGTCACTGCAGAGGAAGAGGGCAACAGGGTGTGGGAGAGCCTTAGAGGCCTCCAGTCTCTTGTCTAAGATGGGACCTAGTGCCCAGGCCAGCTCCCTGCTTGCCTTGGGGAGATGAAACTCCTTGCCACCAAGCTGTCCTGAAGTTCAGGCCACATTCTTCTGCCCTGTGTGCCATCCCTCTGGCCTCAGTCACACAGCTGAAGTCACCCCTGTTAACGGCTCTCGCTCGCTGAGGTTGATGCACTCAGCTGTCCCTGCCCGCCAGTTCTCACTTCAGCACCACTAAACAGATTTTGCTCCTCACATCGTCTCCTATAATTCAATCACTTCAGCACAGTTGCTCCTGGCTGAAAAATCCCTATAGTTTGTCACTCTCCCTCTCAATGTGATGTGAGCAGGACTGAACAAAATTGTAATCGTCTGTCTGCTGGCGCCCAGCATCACCCTGGAGGGACATCGTCCCGCCCCACAGACATGAGGGTGCCTCACGGGACCTCTCCACAGAGCCCAGCATTCTGTCTATCTGAGCATCCCTTTATGGGCTCCAGTACAGGCATGAAGCAGCGGGTTCAGAGATGGTTTCAGAGCTGGGAATGAGAAATACCAGACAACATGAACCCCAAAACAGGACTTCTGACATTCAGTTTGAACAAGTTACTATAAAAATTGGTGTGGACTCTGTGTTTTCCAGGTCCTTGTTGGGCATAGTAACACCAGAACCACTTGCACTTCCTTCCCCCTAAAACTGGTGGGCAGACTGCAGCTGCAGCAACCCTATTTCTGTTGTCATCTCAGGCTGCAAGCTCTGCTCTTTCCTCATGGAGCAATGCCAGGCACAGGGGAGAAACCCAGCCAAGACAGTAGACACTTAGGACCCTCCTGGAAGGCCGCATGCTCTCAGTTGCCAGCCCCTCAGCAGTCCCAGCTCCCCCAACTTACCAGAAGGAAGATTCTGACTGCAGTTCTCTGGAAGGGGAAAGATGCCGGGGCATCGACAATGGCTTTGAGGGGATGGATATGTGAATTTAGCCCATTTAGGTCAACCTGTTCCAATTCCACAGGTGGCTTTGGCAACCGGTCCATAGTCTGACCTGCCTCGAATGATATTTGGTTGCCCCGGGTGTTTCAGCCATATCCCATCCTATTTGAATGGTCTCTGGTCCAGCCATGGACAGCGCTGCAGTGGGTAGGGTGCTCTGACTCCCTTCACTCCTGGAGGTCCCCTAGCTGGGAGTGGAGTTGAGACTGGGGAGCTTTCCTGCTGGGATAGATAACTGAGTGTTTGAATCTTGTCCCCATGTGTGGCACAGTCGGGGTTGTCACATTCCAGTGACAGAGCCAGAGGAAGCCCTACCTTACACAAGAACCCAGCCCCAAGTCCTTGGGACACCCTTCCTTATCAGGTTCAAACCAATGAGAATTTTATCTGCTGAACATGGAAGTTGCTTTTGACCTGAGAGAAGACTCTGTGCCCAGACTTGGAGCAGTAAAACCTGCCTTCCAGTGCAACTGGAAACATGGTGCCCTGAGACCCATGCGCAGCTGAACATCTCTGCGCCTTTGGTCTGGGACTCTTCTGAGAGCAGATGGGTTGCAGCAGGCAGGTTAAAGCATAACAGGCAGAAAAGCTTCTGGCAGCCAGAGCTAAATTGCAAAGGTCTCCACAGCCTACTGTCATGGTGAAGCATCCTGCACTAAATCAGGGAGCACTCTGGTCCCCCACGTAACTCCTCCAAGGAGCAGAAAAATGCTAACTACTTGTTTATATGCTGGAAGCCGGTGTGTGCAGTCATCTGCATAACAGAACTGCCCAGGCTGTCTCTTTGTGTGTTTTCCAGCTCCTATGTTAATCACTGACCCTGCTGACTCCGGCATTTACCAGTGTCTCACTGCCCTGTGAGCACCACTTTGCATTTGCAACCAAACAAGTTAAAAGGATGAAGGATGAGAAGGGGAGCTCAGCAGCTGCGGATATGAACACCAGCCTTGCCAGGGAAAAGATCCAGGACTGGCCAGGGTGATAGCGAGAGCGGAGCTGGCTTTGGAGATATGAAGACTGCCTGAGGGGAAAAAAAGCTCACCAGGGGATGATTTAGGTCTCTCTTCCTTGCGCTGTAGCTTTTCTGCGACCAGTGAGAGTGACTCCTGTGAGCATTGAAGGCTGGGGTTTGGTGTCAGCTGGAGAGATGGCTCTTGGCTGAGGCTGGGAGCACTCACAGGTAGCCAGTCCACAGCTTCCAGGGAGCCCATTCCTCCTGTCAAACCCTCTGCACCCAGCCTCCCCCTGTGCTCCTGGGCTCAGATGTGAGACAAGAGAAGTGGGAAAAAATGCTCTGGGGTATGTGCTTCTGGGGGCCTAGGATGCAGGGCAGCGGAAAGTGTGCCTTGACGGGTGCTGTGATGCTTGTTCCCAGACTACCATGGAAGGGAGGGCAGCAGGAGAGGGAGCTGGGCACATTTCTCATTTGAAAGGTCCATGTTTAGTTTTCTGCCCAAAATGCACCCATACGTGGTATCTCCACGAGCCCTCCTACCCTCTCCTTGACAAACGCTGCAGCAGAAATGAGTGACCACCGTGAGGTTCCCCACCAGTGGTGGCACTCAGGGAAAGAAGCCCTTGCCATGTCTGACATCGGGAGTTATTTCCTGTCCCCCACTGTGTGAGGGGGTTGGTGAGGCCTGGGCTGGTCCCTGAGGCTAGGCTGGGGAGAGGAAACCAGATGCTGCATGCAACCAAAGCTACACAAACCAGGGGACATGAAGCAGCCAAGACCAGTTGGTGAAGAGCTCAGCTCTTCCCTGTTGTCCAAGCTGTGCACCCCCTTGTTAAAACGCACCCAGCCCTCACACCCAAGAGCAGGTGGGCTCCCTGAGGACCCGTTTTGAGGTGGTGTAGCTTGGGATGAGGCAGGTCCTGGAGGAAGCTCTAGGGGTTCTGGGCTTGTGAAGACAACGTGGGGTGGAGCTGGTGTTGGCGGCTCAGCGATGCTGGAGCGAGGTGCCTGGTGCGCAGGCTGTTTGCACAGCCTCACGTGATGCCCAAGGGATGGGATGAACCTATTGTGCGAGCGGGAGTTCAGGAGGGGGACCTCAGCCCCGAGATTAGGCTGGGGAGGCAGCGGGGCAGAGATAGCAGGGAGAAAGGCCCTGCTCCTGCAAGGCCCTGCTCTACCAGGCATGGCTGGGCAGGCAGATGAAGCCTGTCCAGGAGGCTGCCCAGAGCCGAGGGCAGGGAAAAGCCTGCCGTCATTTGGGTGCTTCCTGCAGACGAGAAGGTTTTGAAGCACAGCTGAGCTTTGTCAGCCCTACAAGCCTGGGGGTCCCACCAGCATTTCCCTGCCAGGGGGAGGATGTGCACCGCTTAGGGAGGGGAGAGGGAAGGGTAACTATCTCCTAGCTAGCAGCGTGGAGGAAGGACCGCGGCCTTGGCAGGAGCGAGTGGGGAGAGGGCACAAACACGCACACGGGGCAGCACCAACCCCGTGGGCTGCAGTGACACCCACTCGGGACCTGCCTGCTCCCCGTGGGATACGAGGGTCGCCCCATGCAGGCAGCCAGCTCCCACCCCGCAGCCCCAGCGGGCTCCGTCGCCCGCCATGGGGCTGCAGGCCTGGGTGGGGTAGGAGGCAGGAGAATGCCGTGGGGCGGCAGGGTGCCGGGGAGCAGCGGGGCAGGGCGGCGGGAGGCCGCGGGCCCTTTAAGCGCGGCGGCGGCGGGACAATGGCCATTATCACTTTAGCTTTGGAAGTGACCCCCGGCCCGCTCCGCTTTCATCTGGGCCGGGGCCGCGGGGATGGCCCGCTTCCTGGCGGGGGAGGGGAGGGAGGGGGCAGGCGGGGAGGGGCGGCCCGGCCCGGCTCGGCCCGGCCCGGCGCCGCACGCGGCCGCCCGCTCCCGAGGGTCACTGCGGGGCTGGCACCGGGGCGGCGGCGGCGGCGGCGGGTCCGCGCCGCTTCCTGCCGCCGCCCTTAAAGGTGCGGGGGAGGCCAAGCGGGGCGCGACCTGCGGAGCCAGGTGAGTGCGGAGCGGTGCCGGGCGCCGTCGGGGCCGCGGCTCCTCCGCCGTCCCTCCCTAACCCTGACCCCGCGGGCCGCCCCGCCGCGGCGGGCACCTTCCCCCGGCGGCCGGGCGCCCCGTCCCGCCCTGCTCTCGGTGGCTGCTCGGCGGCTGGCCGGGCACCGGCGACCTCTTCCCCTGCCCCGGGGCTGTCTGTCCCTTTGTCTGCCGGGCGAGGGAAGCGACCGTCCGTGCTCCCACCGGGGCGCAGGGCTGTCCCCGTCCCGGGGATGGCCGTGCCGAGCCGCCTCAGCCGCGTTCGGGAGAGGCGTGAGCGGCCGTGGGGGCGGCCGCGGGTGCGCGCTCACGGGTGGACGGGGCTGGAGGCGGCTGTCAGGCGCCGCTCGCACTCGGGGCAGTCGGTGCCCCTGAAACCGGGCTTAGCTGCAGCGCTTCGGCCTAGGTGAAGGCGGGTCGGTGGCTTTTCTCTCTCCAGGCGAGTGTTGCCCCATTTCTGGGCTGTGGTGGAGATGCTGGTGTTGGCGGATGGAGCAGGCTTCTCCCGCTGCCAGTGCTGCTCACCCAGCAGACCCCCTTGGGATTTCTAGTGTGGTGATATTTCTAGCCTAGACAGCTCCTTGAGATTACCGCTTCGGTGCTTCTGTTGTATAGTTATGGTGATTCAAACCTTCTCCTCTCAAATGAAAGCCATTATGGCCAGGGTGGCCTGAGCCCACAACTGGGGCTGGGAAGTGAGCCATCTAATCCAGCTGGGCTGGAGTGCATAGGCATCCCTGCTCCTGCAAGGCACTGGTGGTCCTGAGCAGCCAGGGTGGCAGGGGCTGAGGTCTCCTGGATTCCTGCTGGCGGGAGTGTTTTTTGGGCTGGCTCGGGGAACTTGCACTACTGGATGCCACCAGCCCATCAGTTTAGGTGAGGGAACGTGATCTGCAAGTGCTTGCTTATCTGTTACAATGCAAAAGCGGCTAGGTTAGGTAAAGCCTCCTTTATCAGTGGGGAAAGGCTCCCTTGGTCGACTCTTGGTGCTGAGGCAGTTTAGGGAGCGCTTGTCTGACGTGTTCAGCTGGCTTCGCTGGGGGTGTGCGGGGAAAAATGTTCCCTTTGCGGTGGGTCCTCTGTGTTGAGAACTGCTGGGTTTGATCTGGTGATGAACCCAAGCCTGCAGTTTGGCTGACTTCTAGTTCTGGCTTACCTGAGCCCCTTTCCACCCTGCCCTGGCAGCTCATCTGTGCTGCTTAAGCTGTGGGTTTTGCCTTGGACTGCTTTCAAGGTCCTGTTGCTCCGGGCAGCAGGAGCTGGCAGTGACATTGAGGCTGTGGGGTTAATGCTGAAGGAAAGCATTAAATCCCATGCCTCCAGCTTTTGCTCTCCTCCCAAGCTGTCAGAGGGTGGGAAATGCCCACCAGGCCATAAAGACCAAGGTTGTTGCTGATGCTCCCTAGCCTGTGTCAGCTCCTCACCCCCTCCAGGGGAAAAGCTTGTCTTGCCTTTCCTGGCTCTGCTGGCCAACAGTGCAGCTGGGCTGCAGGGGCTGAAAGGGGAGGCAACGCCTGCTCCAGGGGGAGGTGGCCAGCCCTGAAATGGTTTGGCAGGCCACGGAGAAGGAGGACTTGAGCTCTGCCAGCCCTGCAGCTCTCCTGAGGGATGCCTTTGCTTCAGCTCATCGAGCACGTGTTGTTCACCGCAGTCTTAGTCAAAATTTCTATAAACTTCTATTAACTTCCAGGAGAACAACAATACAGAACTGACAATCTCACACTTGCTCAGACCAGGTTTTTAGCACAAGTTTATTTCCCCTGCTTTGCAGCTGTGTGCGTTCTCCTGTGTTTGTTGTCTCTGATACTTGATGCCCCACAGCTGTGGGAACAGCTGTAAGAGGGCTGTGGCCTCTGACATGTGGGAGATTGTGGAGAAGTTTGGAGCAAGGGAAGGGAGTCGATTTTGTGACTAGCTGTGGTCTGATTAAAGGCAAGGGGCGGCAGCAGCAGGACGGAGGCTCCCTGTGGTGAAGTAGCCTGGATGTGGCCATGGGATTCTGTGGCACCTCATTTCATTGCTGTTTGGTCATGGCCAGGGGCCGTAGATGCTATGACAATAATAACCTTATCTGCAGCAGAGTGCAGGGCTGAGAACTGGGAGAGGTCAGGCAGGGCATCTGCTTTGCTGCAGAGCTGCTGCTTTTCCTGCCTGGCTTTACTGTTTCCCCTTCTCCCCATGGAGCTGCGAGTGTGTAGTGATACCTGTGGAGTGTTGTGAGAAGGTGGGCTTTGGCTGGGATGTAAATTCAATAGACTGCAAATTGATGCCCTAGGTATTGGGGGTGGCATGTGAATGAGCCTTAGGAGAAAATGGAGGACATTAGATTCCCTAGTGGAGTGAAGTGAGTGAACCAGAGAACTGGTTCAAGAGGGAGAGACTGGGCTGGTTGGGGTGAGAAGCGGAAGAGGGTTGCATTGATGGAGCTGGATCCATGGGGTAAGGACCACACAGTCATCAGGAAAGCTCCTGGAGTAGTGGGGGTAGAGCCACGTAGATCTCAAAAAGCTGACAAAGTCAGGGGGATACAGGTTTGACCCTTTGGATTGCCTGAGTGGGAACTGGCATGTGGAGGGAGGGAGGACAGGACTGGGATGGGCTTAGGCATGGAGAGGGCTCCATACAGCTTCTGAATTACCCACCCAGTGCTCATGCTCCATTTGAGCTTTTGGGTTGCCTCCTGTCTGGTGGGTTCTCTAGAAGCCATCCCTTTGTGGCTTCTCCTTGGCTGGTGGTGTGTGTCTGCTGAGCAGCAAGTGACATCTAGTGTCAGCTCAGTCAGCAGTAATCATGGCTTGGGCTGTCTCCGTCTCTTCCTCTCGTCCCAGGTTCTGCGACAGCAGTTTTCAGTGCATGCAGTGGGTGCAGCTGCAGTGCCCTGCTCTGAGGGAGGGGGCAAGCTCCTTGCCACTTCTTCTGTTGGGCTTGAACACCTTGCGCCAGGTCCCTCCATGGCCCCATGCAGTGTTGCTCTGTTACAGATCTCTTCCTGCAGAGATGACAAATGTTTCCCCTTTGAGGCTTCCGTCTGTCTGGGTGCTGGCAGTGGGGTGGTAAAACGAAAGGGATGGAGCTACTGGTGGGAGTGACCAGTGTAGGGGTGAGGCTGGGCTCAAAGCCAGGTGTGCAGGGATAGGAGGTGACCTTGCTTCCTACTCCGATGGATGCAGTCACTCCTTAGTTTCACCTAGACAAGTGTCTCTGGAGGCTGTGTGCCATGTGTGCTGCTCACTGGAGGTCACTGGAGAGCAAGTTGAGCACATGTCCCTGTCCCAGGTCTGCCTGTAGGGACCCAGGCTTCTTCCTTTGTCCTTGGGAGTGCGGGTGGAGTGGTGAGTGGTAGCCTTTCCTCTATCCGTTTCCCCTATTCTGTCCTTTGGGGAAGAGCTGGACCTGGAGGCCAGGCCCCTGGCAGGCTGGAGCATGCACTGCCTTCATCTCCAGTGACTTCTTTCTTTTTGCCATCCTTCAGGATGATCCAGCGGCACCAGCTGGTGCAGTCTGTGCTGCAGGAGCTGCAGGAAGCCACCGAATGCTTTGGTCTGGAGGGCCTCACCAGTGCTGCGCTGGAGGCGGAGAGGACCCTGTCATCTTTCTCCCTGCCTGGCTACTGTGGGAGGCAGTTCCAAGAGGAGCTGGAGGTTGACCGGGTAGCCAGGAGCCTCTATCCTGAGGATGCCCCAAGTAACATGCTGCCTCTGGTTTGCAAAGGTGAGGGGAACCGCCTCTTTGAGGCTGCCAGTGTGCTGCTCTGGGGCAACCCCAGCCTCAGCCTGGAGCTGCAGGTGCGTACAGTGGTGGAGATGCTGCTACACAAGCAATACTACTTGAATGGCATGATCGACTCCAAGGTGATGCTGCAGGCTGCCCGTTATTCCCTCTGCACTGAGGAGACCCCGGAGATGACCAGCCTCCCCATGGCTATCCTGGAGGCCATCTTTGATGCTGATATCAAAGCTACCTGTTTTCCTGGCACCTTTGCCAACATGTGGCACGTCTATGCTCTTGCCTCAGTACTGCAGTGTAACATCTACTCCATCTACCCCATGAGCAACTTGAAGATCCGTCCCTATTTCAACCGGCTCATCCGGCCCAGGAAGTGTGGCCCACGAACCTCCACACTCCACATCATGTGGTCAGGGCAGCAGCTCTCCCGGCAGGTCTTCAAAGCGCAGTACTTTGTGGCTGTGGTTGGCCTGGAGGAGCTAGAACCCACAATGCCTTCGCCTGAGCCTCCTGTCCAGCCCATGAAGACCCTTGAGCTGCTGAACAGTGACCCCCAGCTGACCTACTCCAACCTGCGTGACCGGTACAGCATTACCAAGAGCACCTTCTATCGCTGGAAGCGCCAGTCTCGTGAACACCGGCAGAAAGCGGCTGCCAGGTTTGCAGCTAAACACTTCCTCCAGTCCTGCTTTCAGGAGGGCAACATAATCCCCCTCCAGCACTTCCGGCAAATGTTTCCAGAAATCTCCCGATCCACGTACTATGCCTGGAAGCATGAGATGCAGAGCATGGTCAATGGTGATGCCTCTGCTCTGGCTGAGGCCCATGGGTTGCAGGAGCTTCACAGGGATGTCCCAAAAAAGGCTGATCTGGATGAGTCAGCAAATTCGCGGGGGAGCTTGAGATCCCCGAGTCCTTCCTTAGACCCCATCCAAGCAGGAATCTTCATGCAAGGAGCCAAATCCTACCTGGAGAAATGTATTTCCATGAACACTCTGGTGCCTTACAGGTGCTTCAAGCGCAGCTTCCCTGGCATCTCCAGGTCCACTTACTACAACTGGCGAAGAAAAGCAATCAAGGAGAACCCCAACTTCAAACCCCCCCAGTCTTCCTTGGATAACCAGAAACCTCTAGTGATAGGAAAGCCATTCCTGCAGTTGAAGCCAAGCAGTGTGCCTGTCAGGAAGAGGCTGAATGGAGACCGGCCAGCACCCAGGAGTCTCCTGCAGCTCAAGCCATCTCTGTGCTGGAGAAAGCAGCTGCGAGATGTGGCCAGGAGGCAGGTCCAGCAATGGCGGCTGCCATTCTGCAAGTACCGCCTGCGCTACCCGTCTCTTTCCTCCACAGCCTACTGGTTTTGGAAGGGCAGTGGCCGGGCCATCGGGCAGCATCGCCTGTCCTGGACCAGCTCCAGCCGGCCGTTGAACCAGGTTGCTTCCCAGGCACCTCCCACAGTGGAGCCAGGCCTCAAGCCCCAGAGCCACGTGGAGGGAGCCACCAAGCACCTAGATAAGTCAGTGCTGGCCGTGCCGTACCACACCACCATTTCGGGCTACGCCATGTCAGAGAGAGCCAACAGCCGGATGTTTGTGATGGATGTGATCGCCACTGCCCAGTTCAAGGCACAGGCCAAGCTGTTCCTGCAGCAGCGCTTTGAGTCGAAGACCTTCCCCACCTACAAGGAGTTCAGTGCCCGCTTCCCGCTCACGGCTCGTTCCACCTATTACATGTGGAAGCGTGCCCTGCACGATGGGCTGACGCTTGTGGATGCCTGAGTGCCAGTTGCCAGCTGGCTTGGCCACAGCTCCTCTGCTGACATGCCCTTTGGCTCTCTGGTGGGGTGCCCGGGCCGGGGCCCCGCTGTAACTTTTGTTCTGGTTTTGTTTTGTTCCTAGTCTCTGGCTTTCTTTTCTGTGTGGTTCAATCAGGTATGGGAGCATCCTCGCAGTGCCCATTCCCGGAGACGGGAGGAGTGGAAGGAGAAGGCACTGAGCTGCCTCAAAGGAGAGGGGCTGGGGGGTTGTCCTCTCTTTGTGCTCAGAGGGTAAGCAAGGGAGGCATTATTGTGCCAGTGTCATGGGATGCTGCTGGGCCTCTTGAGATGGAGGATGTGGAGGTCTCTCTGCCCCAGCCACTTGCTTGAATGAGTAATGTGGATACGCAGGATGGGCGTGGAGGTGCCCAGCATCCCCTTGGTGAGCAGAACAGAGCTGGCTCAGCTGTGGGTGAGCAGGGGCTTGGGGAATGCTCAGCTTTATGGGAGGAGCATCTTTGATCTGAGGTCTTCCCTGATAAGGAGAATAAAAGTGTCTCTTGGGCTCAGCATTGATGCCACTTTGGCTTTCTGGATCTTAATACCTGCCTCTGGCTGCCTTGGTCTTCCCTAGAGGGAGCAAGACTGGTAGAGGAGGGGACTTGTTTGTGTCCCCACTGTAGTCTGTCTGCTGGGAATGCTAAGCTAGGAGCTGGTGTCCTTTGCAGGCTCTGGAGAAGCTGTCCTTGACCTTTCTGGTCTTGTAGCAATAACCTTTCACCCAATCCTTTACTCTCTCACAGCCGGTAGCTGCCTCACTTTCCTAGGGTCTCTCTTCCCTCGTGCTTGGGAGAAAGCAGAGAGACCGAACCTTGTGTGCCCGGTGTCCCTACATCACCTGTGCTGTGCCGCAAGCTGGATGCGATGTGGGTGTCTCCTTGCAGCAAGCCTAGATGCATATCTCTCACTTGAAAGAAACCAAAGCAATAAAGTCTCTTCCACTCCTAGTCCTGTGTGGTTTCTTACTCTTGCTTGTGTGATTTCTGGGCAACGCTTTCCCCTCTGTGTCTGCTTCTAAAACTGACTTGTGAGGGGAAAGAGCCTGGGCACATTTCAGTCACTGCTTCTGTGAAGGTCCTCTTCTGCTTTGTGGGACCTGGTGGGGGCCATCTGCTCAGTGGTGCTCTGGAGGCCTGGCGGGAGCTGTGCTCTCCCCGGTGAGAGGTCAGGACTTGCCTCCCAGATTAGACCCGGGGCTGGGAACAGTGCAGCTGTTTGTGCCTCTGCTCCGCCAGTGTCTTGGGGTGTGGGGTTCTGGGTGTCTCTGCCTGCCCAGGCTCTTTTGTCTCCAGAAAAGCCTTGTGTCCTTAGTACGTGAGACCTGTGGTGTCTGCCAGCGTGGCTGTGCAGGACTGAGCTGTGGGGGGCCTGGGGCTGGCTGCTACCAATGAGGAGGGTGGTGACAGCTACAGTACCTGATCTTATTTCCCACAAAGCTGCTGGGAGTTAGAGCACCGTACAACTGTGACGGGAGAGCCTCTTGAGCCCTGCACCTACAAGATCAGCTCCTGAGGCCAGGTCTAACAGCAGGGCAGAGTCTTGTCTTTCTTAACCTCAGGTCTTTGCAGGGGCATTAGGAGCTTTGGTGGCATTGTTAAGAGTTCAGATGCAATAACGCATGTTGTGGTGTCATGTGCCCGGTCTTCCCCCTGCCGCCCCCCAATCTTACTTGCAAATAATTTGTTTTTCCTTCTTCAACATGTCTGGGACCTCTCAGTGGCTGCTGCAGCCCAGTCCTGCTCTGGATGCACTCTGCCTTCATTTGCCCTGAGGCAGAGGGGGACCTGTGCTAGGAAGCCCTATTGAGCTTTCCTGGGCATCAGCCGGCAGGAGAAAGAGGTGCTCAGGGTTGTCCTGTGGCATCCTTGGGCCTGAGCTATGTGGTGGGGCATCTCTCCAGGTACTGCTTAGCTCTGTGTCCTTGGTGCCAGTGGGTTCTCGCCACCACCCGTCCACCCCAGTGTACCCTGTGCAGCCCCAGAGGAGGGGATCTGAGGCAGTGGGTGCCCTGGGGAGGAAGGCACACGGGGAGCTGTCAGTTGTTGAGCAGCGCTGTGTGCTGCTGCAGAGAGCCCTGGGCACCTGGGCTCTGTGTGTCAGGAAGTAATTGGAGTAATTAGCTGCCAGTGACTTCTCACCAGCGAACTCCTCCAAGGGAGTAAGCTGGTAATTACTTCAGTATAATTACCCATGTCTCCAGACTGCCGGAGGCTGGAGATAGCTGCTTGCATTGGCAGTGGTGGCTGCAGCAGCAGCTGTGAAGGTGGATGCAAGACCCCCAAAGCGTGTCCTTCCTCAGCTGAGCCAAGGGAAGGAGCAGGGAGGGTGGGTCTTCTGACCGTGGGTGCTAACACAGGCCCCGTTTGGGTGGCCCTGAGGCTGGGGCAGACTGTGCCTGGCAGCAGGGCAGTGACTGGGGCATCCGTTGGCATGGCATGGCACGGCACGGTGGGTGGCTGCCAGTTGCTGCTGGGAGCAGGTGAGCATCAGAAGAGCCTGGGAGAGCCTCCGTGGTGGGACATACCCAGTGCTCTGCAGGGCGGAGGGATGGCTTCTCCTGCTTCCCATCACCCAACTCTCCCCGAACTGGGAGCATTGAATGCCTAACACTGGGGTATGGTTGCAGGATGAATCTCTCCCAGGTGCTGGCCTTGGGCTCTCTTCCCCCATCCTCCACCACCCCCTTGCAAGACATTTTTGAGGAGCCCTGGTGAAGACATGTAGGTGTGATGGTTTTTCTGCCCTTAGCTCGATGCCTTGGTGGGACATAGTGGGAAAATAATACTTCTCCCTCTGAGATTTTACAAGTGCTCTTACATTTCTCTCTCCCTGGCAGCAGGGTCATGGTGGGTCTCTGCCAGTTGGCACCACCTAAACGGTGGGTGCTTGTTATTTACTGATGTAGTTTGTGGCTTAGCAGAGTTTAAGTGTGTGTGTGGGGAACTACAGTACTCAATTCATACCTGTCATGCTGCTCTCATGTTGAGCCTGTGGTGGGAGATGAATTTGAGGTGACCTCCGCTGCTCTGCATCGCACTGCTGGGCACCGGCAGATAAATCTCTCCCTTTGCATGTGTGGAGTGAGGTTTAGCTCAGGTGCCACCCAAGCTCCCTCACAGGCGGGTGCTTAAAAGCACTGACCCCAGCAAAAATGGAAATTGAAAGGTAAGTGAAACACAGAGGCTGGGGGGCTGCAAAGCCCATGGGGAGCAGCCCCCTGCCCACCTGCAATTTAAGGCTCTGCTCTGCCACTAACGCACCCCATTCGTGTCTGTGGGAGGGGGTTTGCAGGTGTAGGATGTGGGCAATGCAGCACAGTGGAGCCTGCCTGGATGCCGTGCCATGGGAATAGTTGATTATGCCTAAGCAAAGCTTTGGAGCATTTAGCTGGTATGTGTTAGCTCAAGCACTGCTTTGCCTGTGGATTTTGCACAGGCAGCTGGTTTGTTGGTTTGAAGAGCAATAGTGTTGGTCTTAAAAGCATCTCAAGGTAGTGAAAGGGTTGGGGTTTTCAAGGTAGTGAAAGGGTTGGGGGTTGCAAGGTAGCTCCTGTGCTTTGCTGGGATCATCACAGTGGAGATGTAGCAGTGCCAGCAGGACAGAAAGGTCAGCGCCACCATTCAAAACTGATCCTGAGCTGAGAAGCACAAAAGCAATTCACTATCAAGAATATCTATGTGGGGAGGGAAGGAAAGAAGATGAGGAGAAAAAGGAAAAAAGGGATCTTTTGGATCAGTGCCCTGTGTAATTTGCTCTATAGGCCTGGTCTACAAGCAACTAGCTCTGCTGAGCCAATCCAGCTGTTGAGATGAGAGTCCTTTTCCGCCTGTGCCCCCGGGGTATTTGTGGGGAACCGTCTGCCTCTGTCCCAGCAGGTTACATCAGCCATAGCCAGGTCCCTGTTTCCCATTCTCCTACCACCCTCTGCCTCCTTCCCATTAAAACCCATTTCATCCTGTCTCCACCCCTCCTGCCTTCAAGGTAGTGCAGTTTCTTTACTCTTCTATATTTCCAAACCCTCCTGATTTTGTCTCATTAGTAAAGGTCACCAAGGTACCCTTCCTTCCTATGCCAACTTGCTAGCGAAAATATGGACAATCAATCCTCATATGTATCCTCAAGGATTTTGCCCTCCAACCCAACAGATCTTCTAAAATATTAATAACCTGTTAATACCCATCTTAGCTTTCTTGAACCAGTCTCCACCTGACAACTGTTGGTGTGGCTCCATTCCAGCTATTTGGCTAAGGTCCAGATGCTGCGTTCCCTGCCTTTCCTCTTCTGGAAAACAAGTGAGCTGATGTGTAATGCTAGTTTAGCACAGTCAACGTCTGGAAAACACTGGAGTTTTGGAGAAAGTACTCAGATCTGAAAGCACTTCAAGAAGAAGAAAGTTCCATCTTTCTAGCCTAATACTGTCAAGAGTTTACTGCCTGCGCCTAGACTTTGATATATTACTTTGAGGGTAGCATTTTGGAAGATACTGCGTTTATTTGCATTTCATTTCTCCTTCCCTGGCTTCTTCCTTTGCCCCTCTCCCCATCCCTCTTCCTTTGCTTCAGTAACCATAGCCCTGAGGGAAGGTAGAAGAGCTGTGGTGGGATGGACAACTCCTGCCACACTCAGACATTTGAGAATAAAGTTATATCTTCCTTTTGCACTTCTGCAACCACATGAGTCTAGGCAGGGGGCAGGCAGGGAGCTTGGTGTGCAGCAGGAAGGAGGGTTCTGGCTCTGGATCTCTTGCCCATGGCGCTCTTCCTCACCTCTCCATGCCAGGACAAGGCAGCCACCCCTGTGTGGGGCACTTGCAGGGCTGAGTGTCCCCAAAGGTAGGGTGATCTTGTTTCCACGCCGTTACGGCTTGTGAGGGATTAACCCCTGGTAACTAGATTTCACATGCCAGTTACACATTTGAATCTCAGATGGTACAGATGAGTTTAAGGACCATGCTTTGGGCAGGAGCATAGTTAAAACCACAGATTTTGGCCATTTGTTGATCTGTGGAGCTCTGTAACACTTGTCCACCTGCCCATGAAGACATGAAGATGTTGCAAAAAGCCTTTTCCCAGTGTGCAGACAGAGCTGTCTTGCTGTGGTCAACAACGACATACATGAAGGTGTGGGGCAGGCAAAGCACCCCTTGCCTGTGAACCACAGAGCCACCAGTCTGACTTCACAGCTTCTCCAGTGAGGTTGAGAGTTTGGTCACCCAAGGAGGTGGTGGTGTCACTGTAATGCATACCAACTTCGGCGAGACGCTGCGTTTGGTCCTGCCTGACATCTTGACTAAGCAACAAGATTGATCTAAAAATTAAGCCAGCAAACACTGAATAGATTAAAATCCAGTTAAGCACCATGTCTCCAAAACTACAGAGGGGCGCCCTGCAGAGTGGGAGGATTTCTGCTGGAAAGCCTCAGAAAGGCTGGGAGCGAGCTGAGCGCAGCTCTGCAGCCAAAAAGCTCCTGAGCAGATATGGGGGGCAGGGGGCTTGTGTTGTCTGTGTCCAGCACTAGAGCAGTTGCAGGACACCATGGCATTTTTGGAAGTGAGTAATCTGGAAAAGCTCAGAGGAATCATGGAGCTTCAGAGAGGAGCAGCTGTTGGGACACAGCCCAGCAGCTCAGCCTCTTCAAAGCAGCAGAGATGACACCATAGGGAAGGGAAGCTGGGCAGACCTTGGTGGCACCAGGGCCGAGGGCTGGCAGCACAAGGGAGCCCTGTGCATGTGGGACTGAAGCAGCGCGTTTTCAACATCAGTGGAAATCAGCCATGTGCACTGCTTCCCCAAGGCCTGGTGGCTTCTTCTTTTGCTTGCTGAGAAAGGGAGATGGAAAAATCCCGGCCATGCAGAGTGTGGCAGGGAGGGGCAGAAGAGAGGCTCTTCCACCAGCCACGTGTGAGCCCATGTCCCAGTCCCGTCCTGCTCTCTGGCATGGCTGGAGAGGCAGCGCCAGCTCCTCTCCTTGGGGGACCTTGGCCCAAGGGGAGCTCCTGCCCTTTTTGGGGTGGAGGACACGGGCCCCGTCTGGCCTAGGAGGTCACAAGTCAGGCACTTCTCACACTTGTTAGTCATGAGTCTCCAAAGTATCACTTGTAAGGATATTTAAATTGCATTTTTAAGATACACCTTCTAAAGGGCAGCTGCAGTTCCTTGCAAAGCCCTTGGCTCTGGGATACAGCACGGGCACCAACTAGAGCAAAACAGAGGTCAGCTCAGAGGACCGGCACATCCCCAAACGTCCCTGTGCCTGGACACTGCGGGGACATGGAGGGGGACAGTGGGGAGGGGGCTGTGCAGAGGTACAGCCCCTCCACGCTGCAGGGGGACAGATGAGCAGTGAAGGGTGATGCTAACACCCTCTGGTGTGTCACCCTCACTAACCAACCCCTCCCGTGGCATCGCAGCAAGCCCAGTGGCTCAGGGTGGGCCATGGGCACACCATCTGCCTTGTCCCCAGCAAGCTGTCCCCACCTGGTGCTCTGTCCCCGCTGGGCACTGCTTGTCCTCCTGCCCCGTGGGGACAGCTCGGCCCCACCAGTACCTTCCTGCACGTGTGACTACCGGAGGCTGTGGAAGAGGAAGCTGGTGTCTGCATTTGCGGGGACAGGAGAGGTAATGAGCCTCCCGGTTTCACAGCACCTGATGCCTGAGTGATGGCTCTTAATTGGCTTCTCTCTGCAAAAATCCTCTGCCGCCAGCCCCAGGAGAGATGGCATTGCCACAGGCTGTGCCTCCCTGCGCTGTCGCTGCTGCAGGCTGTTTTTGGGGAGCAAAGGGGAAAGGATAAGCCAGGTGGAGAGATGCACTGCTAAATGCTTTTTAAAAATTTTTTTTGGACAGGAATAGAAAATTTGCCCTGTATCAGATAATTAGCTATTTCCTTACTGGATTGCTGTAAGGTAAAATGCTGACTGTGCCATTAAGTGAAGTGAAGGATTTACTCCACTTTTATTTCCCTGTGTCTCTTTTCTTTCCAACCTCCAGAGGACAGATGGGGGGAGGATCAAGGCATTTCTGCCCTACCAGCACTGGTTGCAATCCCACCCCAGTGACAGGCACTGCTTGGAGAGCAGGTGGCAGCTTTGCCTCTGCAAGGGGCTGCGTCCTCCCAGGTAGATGAAGGAGCGCAGCAGGAAGGACACCCCGCATCCTGCCCCGGCGCTTTCCACATCTCCTGTCTTGGGGATGACCCCGAGGAGAAGCAGGTTGGCTGGGAGGATGCAGGAGGACCAGTGCCCCAGTGGATCCCTTCAGCTGGGGACAGGGTCCCACAGGCTGAACTGCACCAGCTTCTTTTCCCTTCTCCATCCTCTCACCTCATCCCTGTGGGAAGATGAGTGAGATCCAGCACAGCCCCATCACTGCACCCCTCGTCACTGCTCCCCAGCCCCTGTCTGTAGCCAGTGGCCCCGTTTTGGCATGCTGCAGCACTGGTGGAGGGGCGAGAGTGTGAGCAGAGCTCCTGTACTTAGTGCTGATGAAGCCACAGCTTGAGCACTGTGTTCAGTTTTGGGCATCACAGTATAGGAGGGACACTGAGGTGCTGGAGCGTGTCCAGAGAAGGGCAATGAAGCTGGTGAGGGGTCTGGAGAACATGTGTTATGAGGAGCGGGTGAAGGAATTAGGATTGTTTAGTCTGGAGAAGAGAAGGCTGAGGGGAGACCTTATTGCTACCTGAAAGGAGGTTATAGTGCGATGGGCACTGATCTCTTCTCCCAAGTAACTAGTGATAGGACAAGAGGAAACGGGTTCAAGTTGCGCCAGGGGAGGTTTAGGCTGGACATTAGGAAAAAATTTTTCACTGAAAGAGTTATCAAACATTGGAACAGGCTGCCCAGGGAGGTGGTGGAGTCACCATCCCTAGATGTGTTTAAAAGTCGTGTAGATGTGGTGCTTAGAGACATGGTTTAGTGGCAGACCTGGTAGAGTAGGGTCAATGGTTGGACTAGATGATCTTAAAGGTCTTTTCCAACCTAAACGATTCTATGATTCTATGATTCTATGAGCCGGGGGAAGCAGGCAGTGCCTCAGATGCATCAGTCACCCACATCTGTGCTGAGGCACCGATACTTTTTTCCTTAGCAGCTTTCTCCCTGGCTACATCCCAGAGGAGGCAGGATTCAAAGGCCACCCCTGCCCTTGACATGGTCCCCGTTCGCCCTGTCTTTGGAATCATAGAATCGTTTAGGTTGGAAAAGACCTTTAAGATCATCTAGTCCAACCATTGACCCTGCTCTACCAGGTCTACCACTAAACCATGTCTCTAAGCACCACATCTACATGACTTTTAAACACATCTAGGGATGGTGACTCCACCACCTCCCTGGGCAGCCTGTTCCAATGTCTTTAGTTGCTTCCAAAGAGAAAGGCTTGCTGGGTAGTGCTCATCTTGACATTACAGAGGTTATGAAAGGAGCCCAAGCTGGAAGATGACATGTTTTCCACTGCTGGGAAAAGAATCCAAACCCAGCACACCTCAAACAGTGCTGCCTCGAGCTCCTGGCTGAGTAAGGCGCACCTCCGGGGCATGCAAGGGATGGAAGGGATGTTCAGCTGGCCATGGGGAGCAGGGTTGGCTTGGTCCACAGGGTCTTCTTCTCACAGCAGGGAGGGCCTCTGAGCCACCTGGTGATGGCACTTTTTGCAATCCAAAAGCTGCTCAGCGTGTGAGACAAGAGAGGGGTGTTTGGGCATGGACATGGGGAGAGGGGCAGGTGATGAGCTTTCTGGCGACTTTCTGTGTCTGTCTCTTGGTGTCACTGACTTAGGGTGAGGGCTGGGGGTGCTGGTGGAGCCACCAGGCCAGGGAAAAGGCATTTGGGGAGCAGTGGGCAGGAAAGTGATGGGACGGGGTTGCAGGGGCCAGGGGGTTGCAGGACCGTGCCTGTGCTGGGGGTGCCAGACAGCACCTGCATTCACAGGGACAGGCACCTGCAGCCAGCTGGGGAGGTACTCAGTTGCAAATAGATGTCCTAATTATGGCTAACGAATTACTCATGAATGGAGATGGGGAGCTTGTTCTGATATAGCATGGGACTCTTCAGCACCTCTTGTGATTATTTTTTAGAAAGCTCTGGGGTGCGGGGAAGCAGAGCAAGTTGCAGTGTACACCCTTGTAGGACATTACTACTTAACGAATCCCCCTGCACCCCCAGCTCAGAGAACTCCAAATCTTCCCTCACCAGCCACTAGCACAGACCATCTCTGCACTCCCTGCACTTTGCATCACCTCCCACAGCTGTGACGTGCCAGGGCCCCTGCACTCCCTTCTCTTCTGGGCTCGAAATGTTGCCAGGCCAGAATTTGAGGCTGTTCCTCCTTCACCCCAAATTTCTAAGTATCCCCTGTGGGATCAGGACCATTACGGAGCTCTGCCATGGGGCTGGGGGTCCTGCGTGGGAGAGGGACCCCTCCTCTGGGAGGAGAGGAGGGAAGGGGCGAAGAGTCACCTCTTCCACACCCAGTGGTAGGGTTTAGTTTAACATTTATATTTTTTCTAACTCGATCAAGTTTCCGGAGCTTGCATCTTCCCCGACTGCTGTGCCTTGTTGCCTTTTGCTTCCTTCACTTCTGCTCGGGCGGCTGCAGCAGACACTGTGAGTCTATAATAAGTTATTCAGCAGCAGTCTCCATGCTGGTCTTCGGATTTCAATTTCCACATGTTTCCCTTCAGGCTATTTCCAACTAATTTCCCCATTTGCATAATGCCCCCCTTAGGGATGCTCTGGCACAGCCCCTTCCCCCTTCCTTTGACAAGATCGTCAGAGATTCAGGCTATTAGCGGAAAACACTTTAATTCTGTTGGCCCTTTAGCCCAGTCCTTCCCCGTGCATCTCCAATTAAGACAAAGAGACAGGTTGGGGTGCAGGGGGCTGGGGTGCCCATGGGAAGTGGGCTAGGGGCTGCTGGCCCCCCACCCGGGGCAGCCCCTGGAGGGAACCAGCTGGCAGAATTACAAATTCACAGCAAACACAGTTTCTCATTGCTGATTCTGGTCCCTCAGCCCCGATGGTTTGGTCTGGTCCAGAAGTGTCAGGGAGCCCCCCACCCCTGTGCTCAAGGGGGAGGGGTGGGGAGGGCTTTAGCTGGGGTGGCACTGAATGGGGGGGCAGTGGGTCTGGTCACCCCTGCTGCACGGGCACCCACGGATGTCCCCTCTCCTGAAATAGCGCTGCTGTCCTGCTTGGTTATTTGGAGGGACGGATGCCCAGGAAGGCTGAGCACGTGCAGGAGAGGGGAATGAAAACCATCCCTCGGCTGCTGGGCAAGGGTGAACCTCATCTCTCCTCTCTAAGCCACACCATCTCTTCTGGACACCCCAGTCCTTCCCTGCAAATTTGGTCTCTCTCTGTCCACCATCAGAAGCAAAGACCTGCTTATTCCCACCTGATGTTCATATTCTTCTGCCCCTCTTCCAGCACATTTTATTTTACGCTTCTACTACATACAGAGCAGCCTGAACATAGATGATGCTCCAGTCTCTCTCTCTCCCTAATTCTTGTCCATCCACACATGGCAAAAAGCTTACACCACCATCCTGCTCCCAGCGCTAGCTGCTTGCTGTGATCTACATTGCAGTACATCTCCCTCCGAGTTGCCCAGACACCAGCTGGATTATAACTTCCTTCAGGAACTGCATAAACACCTCCAGGTTTAAGTGAGCTCAGCACTCCTGCAAAGCTCACTTCTTCCCTAGCCAGCTCCGTGTCCTTATAAACAGAATCTTTTTTCCTGCTTTTTTTATTAGCTCTTCCGTGTTATAAAACGTAATGGGAACTTTCAGACCAGCTTCTGAACAGGTCTCTGATGTGCTTCTCTCTTTTATGGCTCAAGTACAACAGCAATCGCAGACATTAACATGCTTCTTTAGGATGAAATGTACATTTGAATGGCACCCAGTTGGAGGAACATGCTGCGCCTCTTGCAGAGCCGGCTGCAGCCTGCCCAGAAACCCTGGTGAGGGGGTGATGGGTGCCCAGAGTCTGCCCGCAGCCTCCTGCACACGGGGGAAGGAGGCGGCAGTGGAGCCATGGCCAGGGTGAGGGAGGGTCAAGGTGGATGCTGGGGAGGGGCGGTGAGGCAGGGCTGTTTAACACCAGCCCTTCAGGGCAGTCATTGCCTTCACACCCACCTCTGAAGCACTTGGTGTGTCGCTGACAATATACAAATTAGCAAAAGTAAGATGTAAGCGGGGACGCGTGAGATTTCCTTGTCAGCAGAGCCTTTGGATAGAGGTATGGGAAGAAGTGTGTTGGGGTAACCCCTGGGTCTCGAGCTCCCTCCAAGTCTTCTCCCTCTCTAGATCTCATCCCCTCACAAACAGCACTCCTACCCCGGGCTCTGCATGTCACATCAGCCCTTTCTTTCCATCCCTCTTTGTGTGCTAGGCCCTGACCTAGTGCCAAGAGTGGAGTCCTTCAGGCCCCCACCCCTCCCAGGTCGTTTTTTGGGTAGAAATTGCCATTACAAGTCTGTTCAAGGCCCAGCACTGTGGGACACCAACCTTACGGGCACTCCAACTTGCAATTATCATGATAGTCATTATTAATGTGGAGAAAACCTTGTTGTCTTTGCCAGCTTGCTCCAGCCATGGGAATGATGGCGTGCAACCACCAGCCTGCTTTCCTCCTTGTTTCTTGCCTGGGATGGGCCAGCAACTGGGATGTCCCCTGGATCAGGGGTCTGTCTGCACAGGGATGCGGAAAGCATGCCCTTCAGTCATGTCCATGCTGTGTCCTCCTGCTTCGCTGCAGCGGAGGGACTAGATGCTACCCCCTGGCATTGAAATGAGAATGTTGTCCCCATCACGGGAGTCTGGAGAACCCACCAGGACACCAGCCTCCCAGGGTCATTCCCCAGCGCCGTGTCCCCTCTCCTCCCTGTGTGCCCCCTTCATGGGCCAAGCCTGGGCACCAATGGTGGATGTACCAGCCGTGGGGCTGGGGAGGGGAAACCATGGTCCCAGAGCAGGGGTGGTGGCACCAGCCCAGAAGCAGCATGCAGCGTCTCTCTTGCTCATCTTCCAGCAGGCAAAGGTGCTCCTCCTGATCCCAGCAGCAGGTGCCCAGTTCCCTGCTGTCGGATGGTGGCACCCCACAGCCTTGGGAAGAACGGGGGTCTACTGTTTGTCTGAAAGGGGAAAGAGCCTGCGCAGGGCATGTACGTCGGGGTCCTGCCATGCAAGCAGCCCTTGGAGGCACTGGCACCCTGTGTTCCACAGCAAAGCTCGATCCCAAGAGGGCCAGCGGCTGGGGCAGCGCTGACATGTGGGCGGCAGCTATACGTGGCCCCCTTTGGAGAGATAAGCGATGAGTGCTACCACCACCCCGACGTACACTCCTGTGCCGATGGTTATGGAAAGTGCAGCGAGGAAGAGAGCTCGGCGGGAAGCTGAACTGGCCAGATGGAAATCTCCTTTGGAGACAGCCTTGCTGGTCTGGAAGGAGAAGAAACGCTCATTGCTCACAGCCGTACCAACCTGGCCTTTTAGTCTGCGTGCAGTCGTTTCACGACTGAGTCAACCCCCTTTCCTTGGCCACTGCATCCCATGAAGGCTGGGCACAGACAGCAAGGTGTCCGTCAGTCCAGGATGGCTCAGCACAGCAGTGCCACCTACCCATATCTCCCTGTGTATTTTGTCTCCAAGGGAGGTGTGGGCTTTGCCTGTTTGTCTGCAAGCCCCAGCCATCTGGGTGCTCAGCTGGTGCTGTGAGCAGGCGGCTGGCCCCTCGTAAGCCCGGGCAAATGGTTGGTGCACAGGGGCGATGGCTGCATGGTACCAACTAGATACAAATATACCCTATATATATATATATATATATATATATATATAATGAGTAGGGAACAGAAGTGGCAGGTATAGCAAATGGAGCTAAATTTAAATTGCACCAAGTACATCATCACATGGAAAGTGCACTGTGCTACCCTGCACCACGTGGAAAAACATGAAATCAGCCACTCCTCAGGGTCCTAATCAGTTAAAGCTTCCCCTGCCTCTCACCGCCTCTGTGCCAGGTACTCATGTTATATACTTTTCCATTTCTGTTTCTATCATCTTGATTTAACTTCTTAATGCCTCCCCCCCATCTATTCTTGGTACAGTGGCATCTATGCAAACGTAAATTGCCTGGCTCTGCATGAATTATTCTGGGTCAAGAGTGATGTAAGTGAGCCCAGGCTCTGGGCTAAGCCCTCAAGAAGGCAGCAGCTCCTCTGAGCTGGTGCAGCCCGAGGGCCACCACCCTCTCCAGCCTCTGCCAGCCTGGTGTTGGCTCACACAGCTTAGCCAATGTGTGTCAGAAATAAGTGCAATGGGGGAGCTGTAGTGTGATATGGAGACCAGGCTCCCTGTTGAGTCCAGTCTCCAGAGCAGCCTGACTCCAGGGCATGAGCTGCCTTGGACTGGGTCGTGGTGTAGGACCTCTGCACTGCTGGAGAATGGGAGGGCAAGTGGGAAAATGCTATTTTCCTGAGCCTGGGTGGAGGGTGAGAACTTGGGCAGGGGGCCAAGGGGAGCCCCAGTTCCCTAAATAAGACCTGAAAGACCCAAAGGAAAAGCCTGACCTCCAGTAACCCACACAAGAGCTGGAGGGCTTGCAACCCCACAGCAGTTGTGGAGACATCCAGGAGCCAGGGGCACCCTTTGTCTCAGTCCTCAGGGGTCTCGTCATGGCACAGAGATGAGACTTAGAGCCAGAAAGGTGCCTGGTCCCCTCCAGGGTGGCTTGCAGGGCCCTTGCTCCAGTGCTCAGTGCATACAGGCAAGCAAAGGGATCTCTTACCCCTTGGGAGAAGTAGAAGGCAGCAATCCCCAGGGGCCAGAAGCAGCACAGCATGGAGAAAAGGGCCAAGCCCAGGTGATCCCGGGGGGGAAGCATCAGGAAATGATCCTCACTTTCGCTGTCGCTGGAGGAGTCGCTCTGCAAAACCAGATGGATTCAGCACATGTCCACCTCCCCGTGCCGCCCTGCAGGCTGCATCTCAGCCCCTCTCCTCCCAGCTCCTGCTCTCTCCTGGCCCCATCACATATTCTCACACATTTCCCACCTGCAAATTCAAGGAGTGAGTTTCAAAAATATTTTAGCCTCCTCAGCCCGGTTTGATAAGAAAAAAATGTAGCTCAGCAAATTCAGGAGCCGAGTGGATTCTCGGCTCCCTGCCAGAGCAAATGCTGAGCTCTCTTGCTGGGGGTCTGGGATTTCCCTGGGAGATAGATAGTCTTAAACTGAAATATCTTGAGCTTTGGCAGAACTGGCTGTTTGTCTGCTTAAACAAACTTAAACAAAGTGCCTTATCCCCATTAGGGACTAGGAGATCAATATCCTGCTAAACTGATTTAGCAAGTGAGGGGAAGCGGTTGAATTGGAGCCTCCATCACAGGGGCGACGTGTCCTGTCCCCTTAACGAGCGCATTGCTCAGAGTGGCTGCGGTCAGCCCTCCTGCCTTTGGGCACCGTTCAGCCAGCCGCAAACCAGCCTAGAAGCGATGTGTCTCGATGGGGAAGGTCCACAGAGGCAGGGACACCCCTGCTGGCATCTGAAAAGGCCCCACCACGGGCACGGAAAGCAGCAGAGCTGTGCTGGGTCATCAGACATCAGCTCCAACAGGCTCCAGGGACCCACTCCCACCTCTCAAGATGATGTTCCCAGCCTCTGCACCACCACTCGAGCCGTGGTGGGGCACAGAGCGCAGCACAAGGCTGCTTTGCCAGCTCTCATTCTTCCTTTGTGAGATTCATCCTGTCTTTATATTAAGCTTTCTCTCGGCTACTGCCATCAGGCATGTGAATATTGCTGTTATGCAAGGATTGCTATTTCCCCTTAGCTTGAGTGCCACAGCGGCCGCAGGCTGCCCTTGTCAAAGGGTCCCCACATCCCAAGGGTCCTGCAGAGATGAGCCCACCTCCCCTCGACTCCCAGCGGGCATGCAGCCAGGCTGCCCTCAGGGAAGCTGACCTCCTTCTGAGGTCTGCAGTGAGGAAAAGGGAGCAGAAATGAAAAGGAGGAAGAAGAAATATTGAGTGCACAGGGAAAGGCGGGTGAGGCAGGAGATGGTAGGGTCTGGGGGGGAAGCTCTGGGGAAAGAAAGGAAAATAAATGACCAAGAATTTTGGCGAATAGCCAGAGTTACCAGAGGAGGACTTTGGTGCCACCCCACCTGGCAAAGCTCACCTCGTACTCCTGGAGCTCCTCTTCCTCCACCTCGTAGGAGACAGTTTGGATGCGGATGTCGCTCTCTACCAGGCAGGGCCCTTGAGCCTCATGCCCGTCGGGACCTTCAGATGGAGCCTCTTTGCTTTCCATAAAAGTGGTCTCGCAGCTTTCCGTCTTGCTGTCCTTGGCCTTGAGAGCAGTCTCATCCTTCACAAGGATGAAATTTGGGCCGTATAAGGCTTCAACAGCCAGCTGCAGGGAACTGGCATCCAGCAGCTGGTGAGTCCTGGCACCACCAGTGTTTTGGAAGATGTAGGAATACAGTTTCCCCTGGCAGCGATGACTGGGGTAGTCCTGGCTGTGATGCTGGTGGTAAGAATAGCTGCTGTGAAGATGCCCGTTGGCCTTGGCCAAGAGTGGGTTTTGGAGCTCACGCACGCTCTCCATGCTGCCGGCGGCGAAAGGGAGTGATCCTGCAGGAGCAGAGAGAGTGGGAGGGAGGAGGCTGTTATTTCAGCAAGGCAAGGGAGCAGAAAAGCCTCTCGCCCATGCAGAGCCGATGTCAAGACAAGGCTAGTGGGAACAGAAAGATTTGGCAATGCTGGAGAAAACAAGAGCCCTCCCCGCCTCTCCACAGCTTGAATGCTATCTCGGCAAACTGAGCATCTCTTCATCTCTCCCCAGCTGGCAGTAAGATAAGGATGCAGCCCCGCAACAAGATGATCTGATTCAGGCTGGATTAAGATGAGGATTTGCTGTATCTATAATGCATCTTGAGATGGCCACGTGCAGCCTGACAAGAAAGGACCTACTGCATCTTTTCTGCTGGTTCATAATGTGTGCTGTGACAAAGCCTAACAGACAGCACAGAAGTAGATAAGATGCTGACAGCCACTTGAGGGGCCTTCCTGTCTTCCCAAAGTGGAGGGTTGCATGGTGAATTACAGCCCTCCAGGCATTACACATGCATCTAACTGGCTTTCAGGTACCTAGGAGGTTTTCTAGAACTCTTTCAAGGCTGAGCTGTGGCTGGGGCGAGAGTAGCTAGGCATCGAGTGAAGTCAGGGGGCTGCTGTGAGGCCACTGAGGTGGCATTTAGGCTGGGGTGGGGAGTGTGGGATACTCAGCTGGCTACGCAGAGGTATGGAGGGATGTGGAGGTTAAAGGGGAGACACCACGGGGCCTGGTCCGCATTGAAATTATGACAATTTAAGCAAATCACCCGTCACATCAGACCTCTGTTTAAACCAGCTCTGCCCCTGGGTACAGCTGGCAGCCGCAAAGCCCTGGCTCTGGGCCACCAACTTCAGAAAATGCCAAGTCCAAACAGGATCCTTAGCTACAAATGTCAACATGGGTTTCTTCCTCAGGAAAATTCACCCCCTTCTCCCTTCCTCCATTTCAGAGTGCTGAAACCTTGTGCTGCTTTTTTTTTTTTTTTCCCATGAAAATTTCTGAGAAGAAATATTTCAACCCCTTTTCTTCAGAGGAGCACTTGCTATTTTGGCTTCCCAACCCACCTCGGCACAAAGAAAATGTGTAGTGAAATATCAGCGTTCCCCAGGAGAGAGAAACAATTACTTTGCACTCTTCAGTACCCAAGCCCCGTGTTTTACAGCTGCTCTCTAGCACGTTCCCAGCGCCTAGACTGTGTCACCTTATTGCCTTGGAACCCCAAATGTTCCTGTCCTCCTTAGAGACCTCCGTCACTGCCTCCTCTGCAGGATGCTGTGTAGCAGATCCACGCTTCCACCTGCTATAGGGTTCCCCGAGGTGCACTAGGCTTTCTGATAGAAAGCACAACACCTTGGGTTTAAATCTGTCCTCAAGAAGAAAATATAAATAAAGAAGTTGGAGTTGAAGACTCCAGAGAGTGAAAAGCGCAAGTGGTCCCATCCCTTTGGCCAAACTCTGCCATACCACACAGGATCAAGTGCCGTACCTGGTTTTAAATGGCCCTGTTGATGGGTTTTTTTCTGGCAGCGGTCATCACATTTTGGAAGGCTGCTCAGGAAAATGGAGCTGTTCAAAAGCACTCCCGCGCTGCTAAAACGCTGCATGTTTTGGTGAATGCCCTCCACTTCTCCCTCCCCAAAACCATTCTCTGCTTTCTGCAGTCTCCCACCTTACTAATAAATCCTGTAATGGCTCGTATAGCAGATGGCCGTTAAGTATTTTCAAAATATTTAAGGGAGATGCATACTTGTAGCACAGACGGTTTTATTTCCCGCACAGACACAAAGAAGCACAAAGCTTCATCCTGGTTTTCAGGCAAGGGAAGCACAAACCTCTTCTTTACTCACCTCAACATGCAAATTATATTTCCAATGAAATATCTTGCTTTTTAATGGAACAGTAAGGAGACACCAGTCACTGAGTGTCATTTGAGAGCAGCAGCCCAACCAGGAACAGAAGCCCAACTCTAGCAAGAGAAAGTTGACAGTTTCGGGAGGGCATCCATGTCTCATCTCAAGAAACATTTCTGGCAGCAAGCTAGGGTAAGGAGGGATGGGATCTTGCTGGGAGCTGCCGGAGGGAGCCAGCTCCAAATGAGCTGAGAAACGCCGGCAGACAGGCTGTGGGCAGGCTGCCGGACGCTGGGCAGTGGGTGCTGCCTGCGTGAAGGTTGGTGCTCTACTCACTTCAGGTCTTCGGCAGCAGGCTAGAGGAGGGGGAGAGGTGTGCGGCAAAGCCATACGTTCACAGCAGCCAGCGCTGGGAAACACTCAGAGCATGGTGGGGAAAGAAGGGAAAGGAGCGGGAGGAATCAGGAACCTAGAAGACAGCTTGGGAGGTGGCAGGTATCACGGACCAGGGTGGGAAGGGTACGTCTATGCAGCTGGACTGCTGCTGGACATGGACTCTGCTGACTTTGGGCATCGCGAAGGATGCTAAAGGGGCTGGCTGGTGGGAGGTGGCTGGCTGACCTGGGCTGGGGGGAAGAGGCAGGGAGGGCTTGCAGGTAGCAAATAACCACACCTTGGAAGAGTAACAGTGTGGGTAGCAAAAGAAACAGCGGGAAAATACTGCTGAAGCATGGGGAAGTCTCTGTGAATGTGGGCTGGGCAGGGCTGAAGGCTTCCGGAGCGCGGAGAGCCCAAACCTCTCTGGTCTCTCAAACTGCGCTGGAGCTGTCCCTAGAGCAGGGCCAGGACCTCGGAGGCTGCTGCACTGTACAAAGCATGGACAGGGCAGGGCTACAGCTAGAAGCTTTTAGTCCATGCTAGTCTTGTACCCTCTGGGATTATAGAAGGTTTACCTGTACTAAACTCTCATTTCCTTGCTGCCTTCCACTCTAAGGAGTTGGGGACGATGCTCTCCCTGGGAGCAGGATGGGGCTGTTGCCCCAGGTCTGCAGGGATGAGGGGGAAAGTGCAGAAGGAGATCTCACTGTGCTTCTCATATATAGGCAAAGGGACCACCAGTGCAGCCCTAGCACCCCATCCTGGCATTTGTCAGCAGTGGGGAGGGGATGCCGAGGGCCAGCGTCACAGCATGCCTACAGCAGCGTGCTCAGCCCTGCTGGAAAACAGCCAGGCTGAAACCTCCCTCTCTGACAGCTGCTGTGAAGAGTCCCAGTGCTGGAGGTGTTAGAGATGCTTCCCATTCCTTAGTGACCAAGATCACTGCATCGCATAGAGACCGCGCCTGTGTGTGCAAGCACAAGTGCTTGCGTGTGCCCACGGTCTGGGCTTGCAGGTGGAGATGAGGGCCATCAAAGCAGTAGAGATGGTATTAGAGAGGGAATGGCAGAGAGGGCAAGGACCAGCCCCGCGTGCACACACACATGGAGAGACAGAGCCAAACCAGCCCTGCCATTGTTCCCAAACCTCATTTGGATTATCTGGATCCTACAGTGAATTTAGTGACACAGGGACTTAATAAAGTAAGCCTGATAATAAAGTAAGCCTAGTAATAAAGTAAGCCTGGTAATAAAGTAAGCTGGGTAATAACCAGGCTTGGGGGAAGAAGAATGAAGCCAGCAGATGAAAGCAAGGAAGCTGTAAAAGACAAAATTACTGAAGAGTGGCCATTCTCTGTCCTCGTTACCAGCGTGAGTGGATAGCGTGCATATCCATCAGCCCCACAGGGCTAGTCTGGGCAGTACTGGCAGCAGGTAATGGTGGCGAGATGCTGTTAGGTGCACCGGGAGGATGCAGGCATACAAGCGTACACACACAACATGAGCCCAGGGGGAGTGCACACCCGGGAAGAGGTAGACTCCAGTGCCCTGGTTGAGCTGGACTATTGCTGCAGCCCTACTGCCGAGACTAACGGCTGCTGGCTTCCTGACGAACTGCCTCCCCCACCGCACCGCTGCTCCTGTAACCACCCAGTGGGGCAGGGCCCCCCATGTTCCCCAGGCCGGCTGCAGCGGTCCCCAGCAGAGTGGGAAAAGCACAACTGTGTTGTGTGCTCTCAGCTTCTCAAGGCAAGTACTTGATAAAAGGAGCCAAAATAAGGCATGAAAATAAAGAGGTAGCAAATTTAGCTTTGTGCTTCATGGATCTCACCTCCACACCACATCCCCTGGGGCAGTCCAGGTCCCCTCGGGACCATCCTGAATGTTTTCCCCCCACATGAGAGGTGCTCAAGTCACTGGCTGCCCCCGCCACCAGCAGCGCAGTCCTCAGAGGGACCCTTGGCACAGATGCCAGCTATGATAAGCCCCGTTAATGATGAATTAAGTAGCTGTTCCAGGAATCAATCATCATTTAATTGCCCTGTCAAGCAAACACTCTGCCTTGCTTCCCGGGCTCATTAGCAGGTTGCGACTGCATTGCATGTCCCCAGACTCTCGAGCGAGAAGGTTAGCCCATTCTGGCCAAAGGCCAGCACTCGGGGAGGTCGGTGCCGTTGGGGAGTGGTGCCCCACTGTGCTGCTGCCCTGGCCGGTCCAAACGCCTGTTCCTGACCCAGCTAATGGGAGGCAGCATCACAGCCAGGTACAGCTGCCATAGCCCTGGGACAGAGGTAGGCTCACTCCTGATGGAGCAGGAAAGCACAGGAGATGTGCCTAGCACCCTTCCCAGAGACCAGGCCCTCCTGGAAGCTCTCAGGAGGTGCCTTGGGGCTTCTAGGCAGAGGCCCAAGTCCTGCCAGGGCACAGTACTTCTGCCTCTGGGCATCCAAGCTTGAGATTCTGCCCAAGAGAAAACCATCTCACAAGGGCTGCTGAGAAACGAAGGCAGAGCATCACAGGGAGGGAAGCTGGCATTTTGGAGAGGGAATATGGGGATGAAGAAAGGGCTGTGAGGCCTCGTGGACAATGTGTCTGGCAGAGACGGACACCTTCTCTCAGCCCTAGGAGCCTGCACAGCAGCGTGGATACCTGCCACGTCCCAGCCCTGAGCCCCTCAAGGTGAAGCACAGCTCAAGGGGAAAAGGAAAGACTTTCATCAGCCCCACAGACATGGCTGTGGAAAGCGGTCATGCTCTGGCCAACACACAAGCTCTCCTGTGGGTGCTCATCTCCACACCACTACTCCTGCCTCGGGCACAGCACCAGCGTGCAGAGTCGGGGGCTGTTCATCCCTGGAGTGCAATGAAACCTTTACTGGTCCTGGGAAAGGTTGCTGTGGCAAGAGCGTCAGGCAAGGAGGTGGCTGGGGGGTGGAAGGGGCAGGGAGATGGTGTGGGGGAGGCAGTTCTCAGAGTGGGGCAGAAGGGGAGGGTGGAGGGGCATGACAGCCCCGATGGGGCTCGCACAGGTGGTACCCAGAGAAGCAAAGGGGCGTGGTAGGGGCAGCAGTGGGAAGGGGAATGGTGAGCAAGAGGCATGGCACAGGGGAAGCTAAATGACGTCTGAGCCAGGCAGAGAGCTGGGCCCTGGGCACCATGATGGAGAAGAAAGGGATTGTGGAGCTGCTGGAAGCGAAAGAGTTGGTGAGGACCAGGAGGAAAGGACGAAGGTGACACAGAGCCCATGGACATGGATTCACGGGAGGATAGCTGGGGCGTTCATGATGTAGAGCATCTAATTCACAACTTTGATGCAGCCAGTTTGATAGAGCTGGAAAGGAGTGAATAAAGTGCTTGTTCTGATATCCTGACAGGTAGAGAGCCACTGCCTCAGCAATGGGCTTCCGGCTCCAACAGAGACTAAATTGCTCTGAGAATTGGGATGTGATGGGCTGCTTTTCAAGGTTCGCAAGTCAAATTGGGCAATTTCCAGGTGGAAATCGAGTCTTTATTCTCCCTGATAAAAATGTTTCTCTGCAGCAGTGTTCCAACCCAGCTGTGCTCAGAGCTAAGGCATTGCTCCTAATGGTAAGAAACAGCAAATCCATCCCCGGGGCTGGCAGGGAAGAGCCAGGCTGCTTCTGGAGGAGCTATGCCACTTCTGGAGAAGCCATGCCAGGGGCTCTGCTGTGGGCTCCCCCACCCCCCCCTCCCCAGCCCAGGTGCCAGCAAGCTGCCCGTGAGCATCAGCAGGAGAGCAGCATGAGCTCCATTGCCTCCAAAGACTGAAAAGACATGCTCGTAACACTCCACCTCGAACCGGCAGTGCCTGCAAACAAGCTGCGCCCTGCCGCTGTGGCACCAGGGCTGCGAGGCTGGCAGGACGCAGGTGGCCCGCTGCCACCGTGTTCCCCATCCCCGGCCGGGCACCCCCAGGTCGGCACCCACCCCCGGCAGGGCCCGGCACTTGGAGAGGTGGCCGCTAGATGTCCCAGGCACTCCACGCAGCACAAGCTGCCGCCGCCGCCGCCGCACAGCCCCGGGCCCGCGGAGCGCGGGGGGACCCGGCCGGTGCTGGCCGGCCCCCGCCCGCCTCTCCCGGCCGAGCATCCCACAGCACCGCCGGGCCGGGACGGCGCCTGCATGCACAGGCTGGGCCCACCGCCTATATGTCCAAGTCGTTGGGCACGGCTACGCTGCCCTAACAGCCCATGGCTGGCGTTGGCCTCGCTGGTGTGATCCCACCACCTGCCCGGAGTGGGAGCTTGCCGGGCACGGATGCGGCCACGGGACGTCCCCCGCTGGGATGCACCCCTCCATGCCCCTCATGCAAGGGAGAGCGGGAAAGGGCTCAGCGATCTGGCAAGGCGGGGAAGGAGAAAGCATGAAGGGTGACGGTAATAAAACACATGGTCGTGTGGGTGGCTAGGTGTATAATTAGCAGGTTTGGACTCTCTCAGCATCCTTTTTTTAGCTGGAGATGCAAACAAGTAAATAAGGTGGCTGTCAGGAGTTTCCGCAGGCTGCCCTGGGTGTGGGTCTCCTGGGTGTATGGGATGGGGGAGGAGAGGGGGCAACACAAGCTCCTGGGGGCTGCCCCAGTGCTGGAGGGCAGCGGGCTGGCCACGGGGCGGCCAGCTGAGGCGGAGCAGAGTGGGCGACCTGAACGGCAGTGTTGTGCCAGGGAAGTAGGCCAGGATAGGATCAGAGATGGGAAAGCTCTGGAGGTGCCAACAGCCACTCAGGGGCTGTCTTCTCAGCCCTGGGACGCTCCTGCTGGATTTGTACCCAAACAGACTTCAGCCCTGCAGCGCCCTCAGCAACAAGCCCTGGTGAAGGACATCAAAGGGGCACATGATGCCAACCAAAATTGATTGATAGCCTTCACTGCAGGCTTCTTCACATTCCTGTTTGGGGACCCAGCAGGGTTGCTGGGAGGAAGTGGAAGTCAGGGTGAGGACTCCCACATGGGGAGGCTGCTGGGGCTGTCCCTCAGCAGCTCCAGCCCTTTGAGACATCAGCCAGTGAGACGAGCTTGGGAGGCTGTCGGGCTCTGACTGCTCATCTCAGCCACAACATGCCAGCCCAGGGGCAGGGGAGAGCGTATTCCCCTGTCTGTTGCAGCATCCAAATCACTGGCCTGCGGAAACATGAGCTCAGACTGGGAGGTTCAACCTCTTCTTCCTCAGCTCAGGACCACCCTAAGGAAATACCCTAAGGCTGCTGCACGCCAAGCTGTCTAGACAGAGGGGTATTGGCACCCTACCCTCAGTGCAGAAAGACTGTTTAGAAACGTCCATGCCTGTAGAGCTACTTGGAGCAAAACTGGCTGACCCCTGGTCTCTGGGAAGCAGGAATGCTTCCAGCACAGAGGCAGCCCCATCCCTCGCCGAGACCAGGCTCTCTGCCTGGGGTGCCCATACAGACACCAAGCCCATGCTGTCAGGGACATCTCACAGAGGTCCACCAACACGCGTTTACTACCAGGACATTTTCACTGCTTCTGGAAGATGCACAGAAGCTCGTGCTTGCAGATTGTAATTTTGTTCATGGCTGATTTTCCTATGTTAATGGTTACAGTCCTCAATTTCACGTCAGGTTTTCTCCATTGCTATTTATACCCGGTATTGAACTGAACACAGTGTGTATACTATATGGCTCCAAGCTCTTCTCCCAGCTTCCCCATACCCTTTGCTCCAGTCTCATCACCTCCACTTCAAGGCTCTTCTCTTGCCTGTGAAGTCCCACAGTCCATTGCCCTTTCATGGTTGGTGTTGCTCTGGGACCCTGCACCCCACCCTCCCCACTGCTCTGTCCTCATAGATCACTGTGGGCTGCCTGGTCCTGTGGCACAAGGTGAGCATCACTCACGGGGAGCAGCGATACTCTGCACTGGAGCAGACCTGTGTGTTGTGCTCCCCTCTGGGACCAGCCCTGCGCCCTTCAGCCCTCCTACTCAGCCTGCCCCAGGGCCATGCCTGGGGTCTGCACCCTGGAGATGCTCTCCCTGCCATGGCCTGTCACCCAGGATGGAAGTGATCTGGCAAATAGGACCCAGCTTTCTTCCAGGTGAGAGACCCACACCAGCTGAGACCAAGATGGGGAGGGGGACATAGCATGTCATTGGCAGCCAGCATCGTGGGGGACAGCGTGATGCCCTCCCCTTCACAGCTGTGCCTTGCTGATAGCGCAGCTTAGCTGCAGCACCTAACTCCATCCTTGCGTCTCTCTGCAAATCCCTCTCCTATCAATCGAAGCTGGCAATGTAAAGCGGCTGTTAAGGACTGCTCATTTGTCTCTGTTTAAAACATATCCGTACTCAAATGATTCATAACGGCCCTGAAGGCTAGCGCATGCCGGCATCCTCCTTTCCCCACTGTCCTGTTTATTTTATCCACCGTCTGCCTTCCTGCCTGCCCCTGCCTGCTCAGGGCTATTTCCACTTTGCTTACCATGGCCTGATTCTCCTGGGGATTTACAGGGCTCCTCTACAGGTCAGATGTTTAATTCATTTGCCAATGATCTGTTCTCTCTTTAAAAATGAACTTACACTGTGGGCATGACACCTTTCTAGCTTACTTTTCCAAACCCTGTTTCCAAACAAAGCCTGTATTTATCAGCAGTAAGCTGATCTCCTCTTCCAGCAAATAAGTGGATCAGGCTCTTCCCACTCTGGCCAACATCCACAGCCTGAGACAAACTTCAAGGTGTTAAATTATTACCGGGGTCAATAGGTGCAATCCAAACCACATGTTGAGCCTCTCTTTAATATTTGTTATTGCCAAAGAAATGGAATCCTCGGGTGGAGATGTGCCCTCTGTGTTTAAGGAGGCTCAGTTCACGCTGGCGGGAGCTATAGGAGAGATTTGTTTGGTTTTCAGGAATATGGCGAGAGGAAAGGCAGCAGCTGCCCCTGGCCTTCCCATGTCTCTTGTCCATCCCACAGTCCCAGGGGGCCAAGAGCACGCAGAGTATGATGCTAAATTATCTTCCTTATGGTATAGAAAGAGATGCTACAAAACAATGTCACATTTTCTTTTCCATGGCCCTGTCAAATCCCGACCATGCCTGGCTGACGGGCACTCTGGGCTGCTCCTGCCTCTGCCATCTGGATGTCTTCCCGCTCTTTCTGGCCCATTTCTCTTCCCTGCCCACATCACAGCTGGATTTAGACCAGCCCTTCCCAGGACTGAGCTCAGGCTGCTGCTTGCACCCATCCAGTGTCGTAGCATGTCGCAGGAGGTGGCTCTGCTCTGGGTGAGCAGCATTGGTGGTCCCGCGTGGGCTGAGGGAGGACATCCCGCTCATGGTGCTTCCCTCCCAGCATGTTCCTGCTGCGTGGGGACGAGCCACAGCACCCTCTATCTCGTCCTGCCCTCCCACCTTGGAGGCTGGGAGGGTTTTTGGAGAAACTGCCGCCCAGCTCAGGAGCAGCACCAGCAGGGCCGTCGCATCTCTGAGCTGCTGCACATGTGCCCCAGGCCAGTTTTTCATGCCAACAGTTGAGTGTCCAGACATAGAGCTTGGAGACCAATCCTATGACTGGCTCTGCTTTTCAAAAAATATCTGAAGTGTTTCAGTCCAAAACAAAGCTGGTTTAAGTGATGCACCCGAAAAATGCTGGGGATCAGTGGAGTCTCCCCTTCCAGGCCGAGCAAAGCATTTGGACTCTTTTGCTGCCTTTTTCACTTGACAGAGAAGTAGCAACAGAAAGACAATTTGAAGGAAATCCATACTGGACTTTTTTTCCCCCTTTCTAATGCTGTGGCTTGGTCCTTCAGCTGCAAAAGTCAATAATTTGCCCACCCCTAATTCTACAGATAGAGAAATACTGGCTGAAGACCTTGCCTGAAATTACCCTTTGAAAGCAGCAGCAGAGCTGTGTCCTGTGAGTGGTGCCTGGCAGTCCCAGGCTCCGATATAGGGTTTTAGAATGTAGGCAGAAAAGAATCAAAATCTGCCTGATTCACAGACCATGCTTGCAAGAGAGTTGGAAAAAATCTCCAAGCATGAATAATAAATGGGAAGGAGAGCAATGGAGTCAAGAAGAGGTAAGAGATACTTCAGGAAGGTGCATGGTGCTTCAGTGTCTGGGGTCTAATGCTGATCCGGATGGGGTGGCACCAGAAGCACCCTGTGGGGGGCAGGACGAGCAGAGCTTTGGGCTGCCCATGAAAGTCGAGGATGCTCCTGGGAGGCTGCGAGCACATCCCATCCCACGCAGAGGGGCCATGAAGGGGGTGGCCGAGCCATGAGGGCCTTAAGTGCCCATGCCCATGCCCATGCTGAGGGGCTATCTTGCCAGGCTGGGCAGGACTGATGCCTTTGGGGCTTGCTCTGCCGAGCTTGTGGGTGGCAAGAGAGGGATTTTAATGGGCAAGTTTTTGCCAAGCGCTCGGTCACCTCTCTGCAGGCAATGGTGATATCTGCAGGCTGGGCTGAGGGCAGGGAGGGGTTGGGTACCACGCAAAAGCATGGATTTGCTGTACAAATTCACCATGCCGGAGCTGCAGCAAATTACTCATTCTTTAATAATGGTGTTTATTACCTGCCTCTGATGGTGGTTCAGGGAGCCGAAGTGAAGCGGATTCAGCTCCCCAAAGCTTTATCTCCGCCAGCCATTTTCATGACACAAGAAACTTTTGCTGGAGAAATGCAATCACTACATTTTGGCTTGGGTAATTCCTTCTCCTGACAGCCTACAAACTAACCGGCTATTATCCCCCAGAGACCAAGGCTTTTTTTTCTTGTGTGTTGCAGGCAGGCTCAGACCCTGCTCCTCTGGTTATCCCTGGTATTTACATAGCGCTACCTTCCTCCTGGGAAAGAGGTTGCTACTGGTGGCAGATCCCGAGCTCATGAAAAGGGAATTTATTTTTTCCAGAAGCAAAGCAGGCAGCCCAGTAAAGTGCGTTTGGGGAGAGCAGCACGGCTTTTGTGAAACCTGCAGCAGCTTCAGAGAATGAATTATAAACAGGCGCTAGGCAGAGATGGAAGGCGCTTCCCTCCGAAACTCCTGAACGTGCAGCTCTTCCCCCAGACACAAGCCGGGAGGGTGTCCGCAGGGCTATAGGGAGGCAGTGCTGTTCAGGCAAGTCATTTCCTACTGGCAGTAGCCCTCTCGACGGAGGTCCCCAGACCGTTCCCCTGCCTGGGTGCATCCCAGGGATGTGCACCCGGGCTGGCTGGTGGCAGGGTGGCTCCCGCCAGCTGCTGAAGCTGCTCAGCAGAAGGAAAGCAACCCCCAAACTTCAGCCAGCAGCTAAGCTGACTCTCAGGGCGGGAGCCCCGATGGCTGGCTGGGTCCAAGGTGCCATTGCAGTTGGTCTGACATATCTGGCCTCCAAAACTTTTGCTGAAACCCTTACATTTCGCCCAGCCCTGAGCCTCCGATCAGGTAATTTTGTCCTGGTTTCTCCAGGCTGCAGCCTTTCAGCTTTACAACCCCCGACACATTTCCTGACCCCCTTGGGGCCAACCCGAGCTTGGCGCCGGGCTGGCTTTCCCGGGGGGTCCCGCTGCCACCCCACGGGAACGGCTTGGGGACGCTGGGGACGTGCGCCCGGACTCCCCAGGAAAGCCACCCGCCCGCCTGCGAGCGGGGATGCGCCCACCCGAGAGCGGTGCGCGGGTCCTTACCTGCGTGTCGGGGGAAGGGCTCACCCGCCAAGTTGGAGCGGCGGCTGCAGAAGTGGAGCGGCGGCGGCAGGCATGACGGCGGCCGGGCTGCGGGGTCGCCGCGGCCTGTCCCCCCGGTGGGGGTCCGGGGGCCCTGCGGCGGGCCCGGCCGTGGGCTGGCGGGAGCGGCGGGGAGCGGCGCGGCGGAGCCCCAGCCGGTGCCGGGGTGTGCGGCAGCACCGCGCGGGGCTGTGCAGCAGCGGCGAAGCCCTCTAGCTGCAGCAAACCCGTACTTCACGTTCGTGTCCAGAGACCCCGCGCCCGCTCGCCGGTATCCCCAGCTCCGAAGGGTCGCTAATGAGCGCTGTGCGTGGCCACCGCTCCTCTTCTGCCGCGTCCTCCCGACGTGATTTCTTCTCCTGCTGGTTTAGGTAACAAGGCAGAAACTCTCTCCGTTTTCTTCTGCTCGCTGCATTTCCCAGGGCACAGCCCTTCCCACTCCCGGTGCCAGCAAGCAGAGTTTAAAGGAAAAGGGTTAAATGGGATTTCTTGCTGCTGGAGCCGGTGCTGAGGGGTCAGACAGCCCGGCCTGGGGACCGCATCCCAGGGACAGGCAGCTCGTTCACTGGCTCAGCCAGATATTTTTCTGCCCTGCTCCATAAGGACCCAGGTGGGATGTTGATTAGCTTCACACATGCCTGGGCAGCACCCTGGTTAGTGGAGTTAATCCGGGTTTGCACCAGCACAGCAAGACTCGACACTGCAGCCCATGCAGCCCATCCTTCCCGCAACCCCCCCAGCCCAGGCAATGCCCCGGGGAGCCCATGTGGCTCCCCCACACTCTGGCAGCTCCCCGAGTGCTGCACTGTCTCCCCACTTGCTCCTAACTTCCCCGAGTGCCCCCCCAGTGGCTCCCCAACCTCAGGAGCACCCATCACCGGGACAACTGCTAGCAGATACGCACACAGCTGAAGCCTGGTCCAGCCGGGGGATCCTGTTAGAGTGTGAGCAGAGAGCTGCCTACCCTCGCTGGTCCCCAGTGCTGCTCTGCCAGGAGCGGACCTCACTGGTCAGGCCCAAATGTGACCCACAGCTGTGCGCACCCGCTGCCCAGCAGTCATCTTTCACAGCCTGCACAGGGGTCTCCTTCAGACCACGCTGTGGCTTCTCAGCACAACGTGCCTTTCTGGAGGTCTAGGCTTGTCTCTAACACCTCCCAACTTCTTCCAGGTGCTGAACTGGATGACGGGTTATGTGCCAGGGCAGGTGGATCCCATGGTCCCATTCTCAGAGGGCCTGGGGCTCTGGCTTGGGGAGGAGATGGCAGGGCAGCCTCCCCTCTGCTTCGGCCCCCAGAGAGGTGCATGTCCTTCCTGTAGCAGCTGCGAGATCCTTTTGCAAAACCAAAGGGACTGGCAGGATTACACAGGATAACAACAGGACCGAAGAGCCTGTGTTCCCTGAAGAAGCAGGATTCTGTCTTCAAGGATGTCAGCTGGAGCGCACAGTTGCTGCTGTGACCACAGCAATGCCTGGGGAAAAGTTGTCCCTATCGGCCAGACCCAGCCAGCAGAGCTTGAGGGGGGTCTGAGAAGGGAATAGTCCATCCCCATATCCCTAGGGAGTGGGACAGATAGGAAAGGGCTTGGGTTGCAGCAGAGGAGGTTTGGCATCTCCATCATATGAGGTCCGTCAGTCCAGGTTGGAGGCATCCTTTGGGAATGGCCTTGGCACGTGACACCCAGCTTTGGGGCAGAGGGGCAGAGGGACAGAGCAGATGACTTGTCCAGCTCTCCAGCAACTCCAACTTAGCCGAACTCCTGGTAGGTGTGAAGCAAAGCCCCAGCAATGCATGCCCCAGGATGTTGGGGTGTTTGCAAGCAGAGCCTGGCTCCCCAGTCCTGCATGGGCTGCAGCCCTGTGAGGAAGCAGGGGAGGCAGCGAGACTTGCCATTGCATGGCGGGGAGCAAGGAGGTTTGGTGGCAATCACCTTCCCCAGCTGAGAGTCCCCATAATGGTCTTCACATCCCAGCCTGTGGGGACGCGGTCAGCTGGAGCACAGCTTGCTGCTGGCTGCACACTTTCCCAGTCCTGTTGTTTGCCTCAGTTATCAAAGCCCATGCAGCCCCATCCAGCCGGCGTGCCCTAATTAAAGGCAAACAAAGAGGACCTCATCACACACGGACAGCATTTTGGCAAGGCTGGAGGGGCTGTGGAGGCAGAGGGAAGCGAGACGTGGGCTTGAAACCTCTTCTCTCCATGCCATGAGGGATCCTGAAAGAAAAAGGACAAGAGGTAATGGGAACAAACTTGAATGTAGGAAGTTCCATCTAAACATGAGGAGGAACTTCTTTACTTTGAGGGTGGCAGAGCACTGGAACAAGCTCAGAGAGGTGGTGGAGTCTCCGACTCTGGAGACATTCAAAACCTGCCTGGACGCTGTCCTGTGCAACCTGCTTTAGGTGTCCCTGCTTTGCCAGGGATGTTGAACTAGATGATCTCCAGATGTCCCTTCCAAACCCAGTGATTCTGTGGAAAACTTGGTTACTGGATGATCTTCATCCATGGCTTGCCAAGGCCCAGAGGGCTGCCTCGGCTTTATGCCATGCCAAAGTGCCAAGGCGCCTGGCAGAAGGTGACCGGGGAGGATGGCTGACGGAGGCACACACGGTGTGTGTTGTCACCTCCACCACAGCCGCCCCTGGACAGTCCCTGCTGGCGGCAGTTGTCAGACCGGGGCGGCCACTCTGCCCTTCACCAGGGCTGCACACATCCCTGGATCAACACACAGGCACTGCAGTTGCCCAGCAGAGTGGGGGATTAGCCCTTGCCAACTTTTACAGATACACTACTTAGCAGCAGAGCTGCAGCACTGTTTCTCCTGTTTAAGGATGATAACGTGACATTAGCATCCCAAATCAAAGTCTCTCTGACCTCGGGCAGCTCTGAGAAAGATGCATGCATGCACATATATTATATGTGCATGCTGGTGCTTATGGAGGTATGGCGATGTGGTTTGGGGATTTGCTTTTATAACTGCAGCCATCCAGTGCAGAGTAGAGAGGGGCAGCATCCCTGGGAAGTGACATGAGGTAAAAGGGCTGAGTGACCTGGAGGAGTCAGTCAGAGATGAGCCACCTCCGAGGCACTGAAGGTAAGCTGCCCGTCAGAAACTTTCCTGCCCGGAGAAGGAAAAGGGACAGACTCTGAAGTGAGTGCAGGAAAATGCACGGAGCCTCCCGCTCCACTGAAACTTCTTGTATTTACGCATCCACTGGGATGAATGAAAGGCAAACGCATACCAAAATGGCCCTTTGCTCTCAGCTGCAAGGGAGACCTCTGGCAAGAGCCCATCCAGCAGAAGGAAATGAGATCTCATTACATTAAATATTAACTGATGCACTATCACATTGGACTTGTTATACCAGATAAATAATGCCCCTCTTCAAAAAAAAATTAGAAAAAATGTTGCCATAGACATAAAATACACAAGGAAAAGACTGTGCTTGTGTTTTAAGGATGCCTCACACAGGGAAGTGGGGTTTTGGTTTTGATTATGCTCACTCAAACATTAAAAACTCCCTGCCAATATGTCCTGAGCTTCACATGCTTCGTCTAACTACAGACATAGCAACAGATAAATACACCACGACAAATTTGGTAACATTACTTTATTGACGGCCAAAAAAAAAAACACCAGATCACTCAAGACTGAAAGCCTGAACTTCTGCCAAACAGTTGCAAGTGGAGAGCTGAGATGAAAGATTTCGCGCCAGAAAGGGACAGAAACTACTAAAACCCTCAATAACTGGAAGGCCTCCGTGAAAGTGAGGACTTGGCTGCAGGGCATCCTCAAAGAAGCAGAAACAGAGAGCGGAGACATGATGAAAGGGAAGCAAATCACACTCGAGACAACTGGACGTTGCTGCTGAAGTGGCTGCATCAGCGGGACCAGAGGACATCAGGCAGGACCCGCTTGTGAGGGGCACTCAGTGCCCCTTGCACTGGCAAAATAAGTGGGGGGATTTGAAGTAACTATTTACGATGACTGGGAGGAGCACTGAACAGATTAAAGTTAGATTTGCAGCTATTAAAAATGATCAGATTAGTGAAATCTAGAGACGAGAGAGAAGCTTCTGAGGGATCAGCCAAAGCTAATTAATTGGGCAGCATGATGGGAGAAGAAATTAAGCGTGGACAAGGAGAAGGTAAAGCATATTGGAAGGAACGACTTCAACTCTTCATAATCACTAGTGATTTCCAAATTAACTGGAAGCACGAAGGGTAAAAAAAGATGTGGGTGTATCTGTGGACAATAGAGTTAAAACCATCTGGTTAATGTACAGTGGTGAGGAAAAAAAAACCCCACCATGCTGTCAGATTGCTTTCATAGAGTGATACAGAAAATAATAAAAATATTACAGTACTGTGTTGGTAGTGACTCAGCTGCTGTGGATAAGTTGAGGTTTTTCAATTAGAAGACAGATTCAGATCATTTATTGTGAAAAATACAGTTAAAAAAAAATAGAGTCTTCTGTAAAAGTGAAGCACAAAGCCCTGGAAAGTAAAATTAAGTTTTTAAGCATTTACAAGGAAATCTGGCTGTTTAGGAGGCAGCAGTAAGCAAGGCGTAAGCTTCAGGTTCCTTACAAAGCATAGCACCCCGCATCAGATTTTGCCATGCCTCTGATATGATTAGCACCTGATAACACAGATGTCTCCAACTTCCCGTGGAGTTAAAGCTCCCAAGAAGCCTGTGTCTGCGATATATTTGAATAGCATCCTTCTGGGATTAGTGTCATCTTCTTCCCTCTCAGTAAATGTCGGCTTCTGAGGAGGCTGAAGACTAGAAAGCTTCAGTGCAGAAAAATCCACGGGGAAGTCCCTTCTTATCCCCGACTTGTCCCCCATCACCCATGGCCCCAACAGTGTCTTGTGTGGCCATGTCGAAATGGGGCTCTCTGTTCAGGCTGCCCGGTGCCAGGCACTTTTCATTGGCAGATGATGGATGGGGGAAGGCAGGTGCCTTTGGAAAATTATTCAGAGCACCTGAATTCTGTAGTAATTAAGCTCTCAATTGACATGCTGTGAATAGCCATTCAGTGGGACCTTTTCTTCGGTTTAGCTAGGGAGCCTTGCTGGATGCCTAAAGTATGTGGCAGCACCTCCAGCTCCTCACAGCATAGGAAAGTCCCATCCTCCTGGACAGTAGCTCGGATGCCCATCCCACTTGGGACAACAGGACATGGAGGTCCTTATGGAAAAGGGCAAGTCCTCATGAGGGCAAGTGACCTCCATGAATTCCAAATTCAAAGCTGATTGCTGGACCAGAGCCAGCCGAGGTGTAGGCTAGGAGAGCAGGGGAGCAGTGAGGGATGTACAAGGATGTACAAGGGGGGCAAGAAGGGAGAAGGAGGTGGTGTGTATGAGTGCATGCATGTCATGTAGGGGATGTGTTCAGGCAAATCACAGACATCTGGAGGACAAGCGGGATAGGGAAGGGAACCCTGTGTGCTGTCTAGCTGCTTTGCATCGTTCTGGCAAAGCAAAGCAGCTCTATACCCAGAATAGCTGGTCCATATGCTTTCGCCCGCAGCCAGAGCCTTGTGGTAAATCTGGTCATGAAAGATAACAGTCTCTTAAAAAAAAAAAAAGCTGAGCTGGTGGGACTACCTGTCTGCCATGGATGACCTTGGTACGGTCCTTCCAGCCTGATGCGCTGTGATTCTGCAATCATGTAGTGTGTGGATGGTGTCCCTGAATGGCAGAGCTGAGATTGCTGTTGAAGGTGAAACTCTGAGTTACAAAGAAAATCAAGGGGAAAAAGCTACTGAACCTTAAGTAAACACAACCCCAAACCCGTACTCCCATGTACTCTGTACCAAAAAAGCTCCCTGAGATTCAGCTGTAAAAAACGTAGATGTATTTAGGCCAGGGCAGAGTGTTTGAGACCTGCCCGTGCACTTCTGCATCCTATAATGTTGAATTTAGGGCATAAAATGAAGACTTCGCCCTGACACAATTCTTCCCAAGAACAGAAGTCCACGACACGTGCTTGCCTGGCAAAGCTTGCCCAGCTGCGACCAGGATGGAAGTGAGGTCAATGGCTGATGGGCATGATTCAGCCATCCAGCTACCAGGGCTGGTTCTGCTGCTGGTACAGACTGCAGCCAGTAGTCCCTGGGGCCTTGGAGGGCAAGAAGAAAAGAGCAGGACGGAGCCCTGTTTTGAGGGAAGATGACAGAGAGCGCACTCCCCATGTCCCAGGGCTGGCTTTGAGCCAACAGGCTTGAATCTTGTAATCCCACAAGGGCCTGATCTGCAACGCTTCACTTCCTCAAAAGTTCATTTACCTCCTTTTTTTTCTGTTCCGTCTCATTTTTCAGATTTGTCCTGCTCTGCCTGAAAAGGCCGTGTTGAGCGAGGGTGTCCCCCAGCCTGTGCACATGGGGACATGGGCAGCCACACTGGCTGCGGGCTCTCAGGCTGCCTCCGTACCACGATGCGGCTGTGGAGGGTTTCAGTCCAACCCCAGCAAAGATAGTGACTACCTGCAGTGGCAGTCACCTGCTTGAAAGCAGGTCCCCCACTGACTAATTGCTGAATAAAGCGTCTTTAGAAGCTGGCAGACTGAGCCCTGGGGAGCTCCTCACTCAGCTATTGGCAGGAGGCATGAAGCTGTACAACGCTGCCGAAGCCTGAGATGAAAGGCAGGCAGCAGGGTTAGGTGGAAGATATCAAGGAGCAGCTGTGTGAGCACCACAGGCACCTTCCCCATTTGTCCTCAGCCCCTTGCTGGCTCAGAGGAGGTGCAGCGGTGGGCAGCATCCCTGTCTGCAGGATCCTGCTGACCCTCTGGCATCCCTCTGCCCTCTTCTGAGGGATTGTGCTTGGCTCGTGGGTAGCTGGGTGCATGGGGCAACCTCCGCTTCGGGGCTGGGGTGGGGAGCGGACCTTGCACCGGGGGAGCCTCCCGTTGCAAAACCCCGTGCACACAGACCTGCAGATCTTGGAGCTTCTCCCTTTTTCCTCCTTGCCTGGTATCAAGTCTCTGGGAAACTGATTGTGAACATTTTAAGGAAATTCAGCTCAGCAAACAGGAACAGAAGGGCTTTGCCCCTCAAACACTTAAAAAATATTGAAATTCACTTGAATAAGCAAAAAAATGGCTGAACTGTCATGCATGAGGCACATGAATCATCTTTGGAGAGGAAAGCGATCCTGGCGATGTCTGGGCTTGAAGTAACAGTAGTTAACATTATAATGACTCATACCACATATGCGTCACATCGTTTTTCATTAAGAGCAACATTCTGGTGTCCTGTGACTAACTGGAAGCTGGAATCATGGTCCTAAAGCCTTGGGCTGGGGACTTGTCTTGCCCATATGCTCTGGCTGGGTGCCAAAGGCATTATCAGCTGTCAAATATTAAATAATAATAATAATAATTCTCAGATCAAACATTTCATTCAAATGACAAAATGAGATGGGCTTTGGAGCTGCCATCCCCAGGGAGTGCAGTAGTTTTAATAGGGAGAAAATGGATAAATTGAGGGCAGGCACCTCCAGAGAGGCCCTTCTTCTGCTCTCAGCTCATTAAAGTCAAACCGGGCTCTGCAGCCTATTTCTGATCTTCAGACAAGGTCAAAATTTCCATTTTTGTCTCTCCACAGAAAGACCTTGGATCCCTTTTCAATAACCCTATGGCCCCCTCAGCATCCTCCCAACAAATCTTTTGATCTGTGTAAATCCCTGCTAGCAAGCCATGGACATCAGCTCCTGCAGCCCGAGCCGCTTGATCAGCATCACCCAGACCAGCCTGTGTCCCACCAAGTCTCTTGGTTTGCCCGTACTTGCCAGGGAGCGGAGCTAGCACTGATACTTTGCCCTGTGAAACAGGGGTCTGGAGGCTGGAGGAGTTTGGGGTGACAGAGATGGAGGGGTAATGGCGGGCAAGAGATGCAATACAAGGATGGATGGCTCAGGGAGGGAGAAATGCAGGAGGAGTTGGGGAGTGAATTAGTGGCAACTAACTGAGGACAACCTCAATTTTTTTGAGGGCAGCTTTTGTGGGCTCAAACCATTGCACATGGCCAGGGCAAATGACAAGGATGATGGCACTTTCCCTGGCCAGGCCAGCCTTCTCCAGCATCTAAGCCTTGCTGCTGCCCCATGAGCTTGGTCAGGCTATTTGTGTTTGCTTTCATTCTGCTGGGGGAGGCTGGAGTGCAGCGAGCCCACCCAAGGCAGTGCTCATAAACTATTGCCTCTGCTCTGATGACAAAATGCTCAGATTATATGGAAAATTGATGAGTGGCGGGAGGAAATTGCCAGGAAACAGGAGGTGAAGGCGAGGAGACCCCCAGGAACAACCTGTCATAGGGAAAAATGGGAGAGACGCAGCTCTGGGATACAAGCCAAGGATGTGCTGAGCTGCCAGGGGGATGGTTTCAGGCTCCTACACCACAGCTATGTTTTGGTGGTAGCATAACTCGCTTCCCAGAGGACCACCAAGGCCTTTGAGGCAGAACCGATGTCACTTTTTGGCCATGGTTGCCTTGTTTCGGTACTGGCAGAGCTATCGCACCCATTCAAGGCTGGAGCCGTCCATGGGGGATTGCAACGAGCAGTTCCTAAAGTGACTGCTGCAGCCTGCAGAAGGTCACAGGCTGGGTACCATGAGAGGTTGGGCAAACACCTCTGTGTGACTGGGAACCACCCCTCCTGCTCAGACCTACCTCTGGAGAGCTTGGTCCATGAGATGGGTGGGAAGCCCTGGTGCAGAGCAGTGGCAGATGTGTTTATAGCAAGAGCAACTTCCTACAGACATCCATGGAGTCTCATGTTCTCGTGGCAGTGGCTTTTCCAGGCTCCTGGCCCTGCTAAAGCTTGTGCTATCATCTTAAAACAACTCTTTGTAACCAAATTGTCCTCCAGCATGATGACAGCGTTCGACCTGGGTGTGAGCAGAGTAGCTGAGGGATATGCTGGCATTACTGTATCAAACTGCAGGAGGAGAAAAAACACAATCTGCAAGATATCCGTGGTGCTAAAACCACTTTACCCCCCTCCTATCTGAATAATACAGACCAGCCAAACAGATTTCTACCAAACTTTACAAAATATACCACCTATGGACTGAAGGCAGCAAGAGAAAATGCATCTCAAAGGGTAGTATTTGTACGGAAAGTGATGAACTACCAAAATAAGTGCTTATAATTGAAGCTCCCTCTCGATCGTTGCAGCAGAACAAGGACAGTGCTCTCCCTGCTGAAGAGCAAGCGCTATCATGGGTGGCTCTGATGCACCATCTGAAATCCATAGCAGGCCAATAATCCCTCACATCAGCTGCCGAAATACCTTATAGGGGATGGATTAACAGGAGGAAGAGTCTTACAAACCTTGGGAGGTGAGATTGCCTGGAGATAGAGACTAAAACACAACAGCAGTGGGGTTCAGCGGGAAACAGCAGCCGTATAAATTGCCCATTCAGCTTTGCCTCTCTAACCCCAGGACAACCCCTGAGCTGGACCTGTGACAAGGACAGCATCTGCAACCATTTTGGTACCCCACTGACTCAGACTAGCTCCAAGATACTTTCACAAGAGGCAGGCCATGGTGGGGAGCTTTAGTCCAAGGAGAAGTAGCCAATATATTTGTTTTCTTGTGGATGCTCGGCTGTAACAGCCAACTGTGCGTGAAGTCTGTGCAGCTGCTTGGTTTTTATTTGGGTCCCTTCTCAGGGTTATAGATTTAGCTGTACCAATAACTGCCTCAACCTCAGACTGGAGATCGTTTATAAAGAGGAAAGTATTTCAAGTGTTGAGTGTGCCAGACTATGACATTAATGTTAATAGTTTGGAAGGTCTGTGCCATAATCAATTGACTTAAGATACTGTTATCTGTGAGACATTTAAAGATGCAAACTCAAAAGCACATTTCTAAAAGGTGAGAATACAAAATAAAAATATTGTACAAGCCCCTCTGGCTCTCCGAAAGCCATTGGTGCGTTTCTAACACAGCATGCCAAACCCATCAACACAAATAGCATCACCGCTGTCCTGAAGGGGTCTGCCTGCCCTTTTCCTCCACCAACCAGGAGGGACCTACGCATGCAGCCCTGGCTGCAGGACAGATGGGAGATTTTGGGATGCAGAGGAGGTGGATTTCATGTGCTGGCTGTGGAGACTTCCAGAGTAGGGCAGAGAAGGACAACAGAGGGAAGTGCCTGGGTCTCCCCATGGTTTGGGGTGCAGGAGGTAAGACCTGGTCCACGATGTACCATCACTGATCATGCTGTCCTCATCCACAACCCATGAGACTATGGAAACTCAGCTCTGTGCCTGAGCAGGTAAGGTCTGAAGACCGAAATGACCATGTAGCTTCTGGATTGAGCTGTCCCAGCCAGAGTCACCTCATAGCAGCACGTCCAGGATATGTGGCCAGACATTGTTCCCAACCTCAGCATCTCACAGCTGTCTGAAGGTCCTGTATTTTTAACAGCAACCCCCAGCTCCAGACCGATGTGCCAACGTTGCAAAGTTGGTCTGACCAGGCACTTCACAGCTGGGTATCAGTCACCTGCACTGCATGCCACACCAGTGTGCTTTTGAAGCATGGGGTCCTGCAGCAGCTCTGCTGGCCCTGGAAACCAGGGAGGTGGGGTACCAAAGCATATTCTGGTTTTTTTCCCCCCAGTTGCACAATTTGCACAGGCTTTACCCAGATGTACTGCACCCCCTGATGACCTCGCGAGAGCAGTAAACACCCACATGACCATTTGGTTCAATTATTGTAATTCCCTCTCCACAGGGCTTCTCCATTGCGCCTTGCAGGTTATTCTGGAAGCAGCAGCATGCTGGCTTGCTGGCTGGAGCTGCATTGATCATATCAGCTTCGCTTCTGCTGCCTTTAAAGCAGTGGATTGACTGACTTGGCCTCATCAGTCCTTAAAGCCTTTGCCAATGTCTATTGTGGATGTCCTAAAGTCCTGTTTTCCATCTGCATAGATCTGCCAAATCTTCTTGTCAAATCTCTGTCCTCACCTTAGCCTACTCTGTTCTTTCCACAGTGTTACTATAGAGCAAGAAGGTCTGGGCCTGGAAGACACGGCACCGTTTTTCACCTGGCTGCAATATGGACCCATTTTCTAACACACAGAGATGCCAGTGACAGGCAATATGCTGGCAGCAGGTATTGCATGGACAGCAAAGCAGGAAATGTGGGGTGCATGTCTGGGATGCTGCACATAACGGCACAAAGCCAGCCGCAGAAGAAATGCTTTGAGGAGAGCTTGGAGCTAAAGTGGTTGGGAGATCAGGAAGGGCAATCAGAAGCTAAACAGAAAAGAGAGGAAGGATAAAGTTAGGGACATGATGATGAGAAGTTTAAACCTGATTCAAGAAGCCAACAGAGAGAAAACCATCAATGCCACATCATGGTGACAGAAGCAGGTGCCATTGGGCATGGGCTGAAGGAGGCAGAGATAAAGGAGCATGACTGGGGGCTGCAGAGCAGGGGCTGTCAAGACATGAGTTTGACCAGCACCTGGGTTAGAGCTAGGGTTGTCCATGCAGTGGAGTAAGCCAGACCCTAGGGAAGCCAGGCACAACAAATTGGTAAGTCTTGGACATGGGCTGGGTGCGCAAGGCGAGGGATGGAGGCTGGATGAAGGTGCCCACACAGGCATCAAACTTGGGTCGCGGGGAGAGGAGCATCACGGGAAGAATGTCACCCTGCTGGTACAGTAGGTTTTTAGCATTCTCCTCGCCATCCCATTTTTCCCTCCTGCTCTGCACCAACTTCCTTTAATTTGCTCATTAAAGGAAGCTGGGTTATTAAAACAAATTGTGGCATTTTCTCTTTAAACCTGTGAAAAAGCTAAAGCCCTGAAATTGCCCTGAACGCTAATGGGTACAATTCTGGCTCAAGGAAGTTATTGGCAAGCTTCTCACTGACTCCTGTGGAGCCAAAATTTCACCTCAGATGGAGGCTATCTTTCAATTAAAGGTATTACTCTTAATATTCATTAAAATTCTGTTTAATCCAGGCTCTACAAGGGGCAAACCCTGAAAGTCATTAAGAGTTGTATAAAAAGCCAGTGTGAAGGACCACAGTCAGGAAAAGTGCCTCATTGCAGAGGCTGAGGAATTCCACCAATTTAAGGCCAGGTCTGAGGAGTGGGACAACCTGGTGCTGGAGTCCACTGTGAACAAGACCTCCCAGGGTGTGATGGGCTGTGGAGCTAGTGGGGCCCCCTCCAACTCCCCATGGCTTGGCTCCCATAGCTCCTTGCCTTTTCCAAGAGTCCCAGTGCTGAGGCAGAGGAAGGCAGGTGAAGGAGGCAGCATGGAGCTACAGCTGCTGCAAAGTGCCCAGCTAATGCCTGTGCTTCACTCTCTCTCTTTCCTTGAGCCTCCTTCATGTACCCACCCAGACATGGGCTTTCTCCAGTCTGTCAGTGCTTCCCCCACTTGCCATCCCTGACAGCTCAGCCCACAGCCATGCTGCGGTTGCAGGGCAGTCTGGTCCCCATGACCCCACAGGGCTCGTCTTTGCCATCACAGCCTGTTTCTAGTCCATCTGCCATTCCACGAAGTCTCTCCCCAGAAAAGCCTCAGAGCAGCACAGCCCTCAGTGGGGAGCAGTTGCCGCCTGTCTTACATGGGGACAGAAGCCAACAGCTCCGCTCAGCCAGGGGTCCAGTGGTCATTGTCCACCCTTCCCTGCTTTCAGAGGCTGGGGGTGCAAAGGAGAAAACACTTTGTGCATGTGAGCTAGCTACCCCAGCTCCTTACCAGCTGTGGGGGCTGTCACTGGTGTCCCTCCCGAGGACCTCAGCTGCATCGCTGACAGCAGGATACTGCAGCATCTGCCTGGGGAGCTGGGCTGGTGCTCAGCTTCCCGAGACCCCTCCAGGCTGGAAGCATCCTGAAGACTAGATCCAGCTTGCAGGCTGCCGGCAGACCTCACTGCCTATGTGAAAGGAGGATGAGGTTGGCAGGCAAACATGGGAGCCATCCTGGTCATCAGCTGCCCACCCTCCTGGCTTCAAACAGCGTGCTAAGCAGCCATCTGCAACTCCATCCCCTTTGTGGCACTTTGGCCTCTGCTCATGCAGCAAGAGGGCACTCAAGATGCCCCAAGTCACCCAGAGGCCACCATATTCCTGAAGACAACCAGCCCCTGTTCTGTGCTTCACCCAACGAGACCCTCTGTTCCTGCCACAGCCTGCGCTTCGTTGCACACTTGTGCAAAGCCCTGTGGGCTGCTTATGACTTACCGCTGGCATCTGGTGGTGCTTTGGGCTTCAAAATCCACGCTCACCGAGACATTCAGAGAACACCCGAAGAAGTTGCCCAAGGGCTGCAGTTACCTGCCTGGAGACGCAGACCTTTCTGTGGCAAGCAGGCAGCTGGCAGGGAGAGCCAGTGCTCGCAGCCCTGACATTAGTGGCCGGGATAAAAAACTTGTGGGTTGCTGAAAGGAGAAAATTACGCTGAGGCTGGAAGACAGAGAAATGAAATGGAAGAAGCTGACCATGTGAACTCTGCAAGGACCATGCCACGCCGCAGCAGGAGAGCCGGGCGCTTCTGCAGGCCGAGGGCTGGGATCAAGTCAAGGTTTTAGAGACATTTGGCCAAAAAGCTAACGAAGCGCCTCAATCAGGGAGCTGAACCGCAGATACCATAGCATTTTCTGACCCTCAAATGTGAACCAAAGTGCCTTGGGTCTATCCTTTAGGTCACTTTAATTTCAGTGCAGGCATCTCAGATTCTCTGACTGCATTTGCGGATGCTGTGTTTTTGTATGTGTTTTCATGAGGCTTATATAAGTAGAAAATATTTCTTCATCTAGTAAGTATCAGGGCATTTTTCACAGGCTGCAGCTTTAGGTGGTTGCTCGACCTCTGCGAGAAGCCAGATCTGTTAGACAAATGATTTTTTTCTGTCCCTTGTGTTTCTCTGCATCTGTTAATTCCTTTATTTCTATTTCTAAAAGCTGTCCCATCAGGCTGGATGACTCCTAAATCCCTGTCCTCTCTCTCTGCATTCTGCAACCCAGATTTAACCCTATGAGCACCGCTGCTGCCTGAAGCCAGAAGGCAGGCTGCCAACAGCCCCCGCTCCCTCTCCTCCTAAACATCAGCTGCCTTTCCCAGCCATGAAATATTGCCGGATGAAATATGTTAGGTTCCCTCGATCAATAAACCATCAGTACTCCTGAGCACCAGGGAAGCAGCCAGCTTCTGCCTCTTCCAGCTAATTCCCAGAGAACTGTTCTCCTGTCTCCCCTGCTGCCCTGCCAGATCCTGCTTCTCTCCATCCCTCCCAATTTTCCCTCAGTTGTTTCTGAAGTCTGGCACTGTTCCTTGTGCTTGTTATTTTATTTCCCTAAACTGCACCCATATTTATTTTACCTCTTGCTCTCCACCTCTTCTCGCTTTCTTCTTCCAGCCTCTCCCCTCTGCTTCCTCCTTACTTCTATCTCGTGGTAAATTGTATACTGTCATTTACAACTGTAATGATGATGAAAGACCCGAGATGTGGAAATAGCAGGCGCCGGTTCCCTCCCTGCCCCTTCCCTCCTCCCCTCACACCCCAGGCATATTTCATTTTTCCAGCTCTTCTGCAGCCAGAGCAACAGAGCTCTAGCGTGTTCGGGGAGCATCCACGTCGTGCCAGCAGATGCAAAAGTGATGAAGGATGGCAGAAAGGGCCAGCTCCCCCAGCTAAGCTCCTTCAGGGAGCCGTGATGTTACAGCTGGAGCAAGGTGAGGGCTGGCTCTCGGAGTGCTTTCCACCCAGCCATCGCCAAGTGCTCTGCAGTGATAGGCAAATCGCTTTATCTCTGTGACACAGATGGAGAAGCTGAAACAAATCACTGGGCTCTGTAATGAGTGAGAGGGACACAAGCAGAGTGCACCCCCTCCTTTATGCTTTGAAGGAAAATATCACTGAAGGGGACTGGCCCCAGGGACCAACCATAGTTGAGCTTGACTCTCCTGGTGGGAGCAGTAACAAACCTTTTCACTGCAGATCTGGAGTCTGCGATGTAAAATTCAGCCCGAAGTTTGACACTCCTCTGCCTCCAGCCTGCTGTTGAGGTGGCAGGGGGCTGACTCGCAGGACGTGCACGCAGAGGCTGGACCTCGGCCGCAGCACACAGCATGCCAGGGAAGTCCAAGGGGAGCAGCCCTTTAGTGGGGAAGCTGACAGAGCAGACAAACATGGATATGACCATGGCATGGCAAAGGCCATGAGAGACAGGCATAGCTCACATAGCCCCACACAGAAACTCCCACCTTCACCTTACCCAGACCCCAGGGAGCCGGTACATTTATTGGAAGTTGATCCAAGCAGCCCCTGGACAAACCCAGCCCAGCATCTCAACTTGGCCACAGCTACAGGTCAGGCCCCACAGAGCCACCAGCTCTTCTCCTGCTCATTCTGTTTGTCCTCACTTTAAAGGAGTGGTTTTTACTTGTCTCTCCTCTTCAAATGTTTTTTATCTGTCTCTCCTCTTGAAATACTGCTCCTACATCGCATGTGTCATTCTTGATGATCTCAGTAAATCAAAGCAGGTAGCCAACTGTTGGCTGAACATTAGCCGTGCTGGAGAGGCTTTTCCAGTGGTATAAGCTGTTTCGATAAGATAATGAGAAATTAGTCAAGCGTTCATGAACAGATGCTCTTCCTTCTGAAGAACACAGGGCTCGCTTCATTGTTTGAACAAATCTTTCTGCTAAGCCGCTGCTAGCTGTTAAGGTGCTGATTTGATGTGACGCATACCATTCGTCTTCATAACAGTTTCCAAGTTGGGTCTTACAAACTGAGGTCTGCCGTCACCCATGGGCTGTTTTGGCTGAGTCAGACACATCTCCCAGTGAGTGCCTTCAGTAGATGGAAAGGAAACTTCTTGAACGCGTCCGGGAGGCCACCACCCACTCTGTGGGTGTTTCCCCACCACTCCTGCAATGCCACTGGGCATCCAGCCGCTATGTGTGAGACCCACAAAGCCAGTGGTCGCTGTTATGTTGGTTCTGAGGAGCAAGTAGGCCAGTCCCCTGTTTTCTTTCCTCTCTGGAAAGCACATGCAGCTCTCTGCAAGGGTGAGGTGTGACATGTATACGGCAGGTCGTTCTCATGGCCAGCCATCTTCATGGCAGTGGCCCAAGGGTGTGGAAGTCCTATCAAGGACGGACACCTAGAACCAACCTCTCTGGCCATCTCCAGTAATGGAGTGTGCAATTCCAGTGTCTTCTCAAGAAAGACAACTCAAAAAAGCCAGGCGGTGCTGGCTTTACCATGTGGTATAGTTTTGGTCAGCCTTGTCCTGAGGAATGACATAGTGGGAAACTTCCAAGACTTTTTTTTTGTGTTTCAGAAATCCCTGCAAAAAAAGAATGTATTTCAAAACTACTTGAATTTCTGGAATGAGAGCAAACAGTGGAGTTTGGAGGCTCAGTGGCTTCATTCATATGGATCAAGTTCTGTATAAAAAGTTGATAAACTGATACTTATGATTCCGATAGCTACAGCTCCTCACATGGGGTCTGGCTGCACCCAGGCTCTCAGGACCCTTAGTTTATATCTAGCAGGCTCTAGCAGTTTATTAACATATGTACTCTTGTCCAGCCTCTTGCTCAAAGCTTTATACCTCAAGGATGACACCACCAGAGCACAGACCCGTGCCACTGCCTCCCTGGGCTCTCGTTCTAGGCTTAGCATAGCTCTGTGCTGCTGAAATCCTGGCCGCTTGCAGAGAAGTACAGAGCACCAATATATAAAAAAGAGGTTATTCTCCTGGATTTACAGTCTCTCCAAGATCTCTACAGCTCTTACACCATCTCATTTTTTTTTTCGGTACAAGCATACAGAGCGTGCACAGCTCATTCACTGTATGAAGCTATAATCCAACCCATTCTTCTCCTTCAAGGCTGCACACCCAAAGCTCTAGTTATTCAGCCCCACTTCTCTTCCTGGGATGCTGTATTTATTTCTGGTTGTCTTCTGACTATTAAAACAGTTTTGGATGTGAACTCGGTGATGGACATTATGGGGCACAGGAAACAATTATAAGGAGCAGAAATAGCCTACAAACACAGCAGGAACAGCTCTCCGATTCAGAGCCCTTATTATAGATCAGAGCCTGTAAGATTCAAAGTCCATACAGACCATCAGAGACCATGTGGTCTCTGGATTTCCTCTGAAACATGCCTTGGTAAGTAGGAAAAGGTATGTCTGTCATAGAAAACAATTTATTTAACCCTTGCCAGCCTGGGGTGGACCAGTGTAGTAGAAAGAGGGGCATCTGAAGCTAAGGTCGAGTTAAAGCGAGGCACACTAGCCCAGAGATTTTTACACCTGGATTCTGTAGCGGCAACAGATGACTCGATTAGGTTTGGTGGTGGGGCTCCAGGGCTGCTTGGACTTATTGTCTCTCAGCCCTGAAAATGCACCATCAGCCATTTTCAGAAAATTAAGTTCTGCGTCCACGGGCATCTTCTCACTCAGTGATTTCCCTTGTACACTGGTGAAACAGCCTTAATAGGCAAAGTGGTTCATCAGATAGGACAGAACATACTCCGAAAGCCTTTTCTGACTAAAGCCATTGCCTTTCCAAAAGCAGAATTGCCCTCAATCCTTGGGAAGCCCCCAATGCTGTGAAAATGTATATGACCGGGCTGCTCTTTACTGCACTGATTCCACCATGGCTCTGCGGTGCAGGAGGCAGGGGGGTGCTTTCTTCACCTGCTTTCCTGATTCTGCCTCTGCCCTCAGTGCAGGAGCCATCCTTTCCTGAGACCACTTCCCTGGGGCATACAGAAGCATTACCTGGATCTGCTTTCCGACACATGGTTTGCACCAAACCCAGCGCTTCTTGACCAGACGTCATGGTAACTGAAGAAGCAGTCCCTCCTCTGCACTCTTGTTAGAGGACATTGATATTTGTTGTTTCCTCTCTGCTTTTTGCCATCAGAGATTTGCACACCTCACTGCCCCAGCCCAGCAACTCATCAACGCCATGATACGTTTGTGAGGCCTATCAAAGCTGTGGGATTAGAGCCCTCGCAAGCCACCAGCTTTCTGCTGAATGCACCCCCAACTTCACCGACAAATCTGCAGCAGCAATGACCCAATTTCATCTCTCTCCACCACTCAACCTTAGACAAGAACATGGGATTTATTATGCTGGGACTTGTGCTCCTAAGTGTGAGGACGTTGCTGTTATCAGCAGTTGACAGACCATCAAGAAAACATTGCTGTCAAAGTGACAAGCCAACGGTTAGCATTTCCCCGCACCCCTGTGTGTCTGTAAACAGCAGGAGGAGTGTAGGTCCCACTCTTGAAAGTGGGCTTTCTGGGACCTGGGGGGAATTGTCCCCCCCAGGCCCTGGGACAGGACGTGGGTCCCAGCCCTGCAGCAATGCTGCTGGAGGATGAGCAGTTTCTGAGATGGCTGCTGTGCACTGCCGCAGGCGGGAGGCAGCCCTGGCCACCTCACCAAAGACCTTTGTGGTTGGTGAGGGGTAAAGATAGTCAGTACGGTGTGGCTGTCCATCACATCTGCACCCTGTTTTTTGGAAGAACGTGTATTAGGCTTGAATAACATCTAAGCATGGCAGGAGAGGACTTGGCATGGAGCATCAGGCCCATGGGCTCCCTAATCTGGGCGTTACCTGGGAGTGGCTACTCGCCAGAGGTCACATTGATTTTTATTTTTTATCAAAGCAAACTCTTTCTCATTAAACTGCCTTTTTTAAAATTTAGGACCACAATTCTTGGCACGCTGTTTTCCCTGACGATGCGGATGCTCTTACACTGTGGCCTCCATTCCTTCGGATGAGGACGTCCCTGCCAGCAGCAGCCGAGGGGCCATCACACATGCGGCACCGCCAGGCTGACAAACGGGACGTCACCCGCAGTTGTTTTGCGAAGCAACCAACATGCATTATTTAGAGCGAAGCCCAGAGCAACGCCTCCCTTGTGTGCTCTTGAGCTGGGCTGATCTAAAATGCAATTGTTTGAAATGTCATGTCAAGAGGACCTCTACCAGCATGTGCTGTGTGCAAAAAAGAGACGTTTTTGCAACATGTGTGCATTGCAGTTCTTTTTAGGGGCTGGTCTCTCGGGGAAATAGGCTGTCTCCGTCACTTTGGGTCTCTTTTCCGTGGGCCAAGCCAGTTCATAATTGTCTGGTTACTTTTGATGATGTATATGGGGTTTCCATCTGAAATGAAGCCAGTACATGAGATATTTCCCTTAGCATTTAAATTGCTCTTCCATCAGGCCAACTGGCCTCAGGTTTCAAGGTATTGAATCGCTCCCGTTCGTTCACAGGTGGTTTTCGTTCACAGGTGGTTTTGCTGTAATAATGTGTCACAAAGTAATGAAAAAAAAGAAGAGCAGAAAAAAAATGCTTTAGTCCATCTTGTGACTCAGATATTGAAGACAGGTTTTAGCACCTCATTGCTTCCTCCAGAAAATCCTTCCTCCCTGTGAGGTGCTTTGGTGAAGCACCCAGATGTATTAAAGGATTCGGGATGCTGCATGACCCTGGGTTGAAGTGAGCCCCCCAGGCTGGAATTTGATAACAGAAAATCAGTGTCCTGGTTTGAGGTAAAACAGAACCAATTTTGTTCAGTAACTTTACTTTTTAGCTAGTCTTCTTCTAACTACTGACATTAACAGCATGTTGTGCAGAAACTGTTGGTTCTCAGAGTGATGAGACCCATGTTTACAGTTGATGCCAAGGAATGTGATGCAGAGAGGCTCTTGCTTATCCTTATTGCTATAACAACCAAGGGCAGCCAACTTTGTTATTTGCCCCATTGGAGGGTCGGAAGCGGAAAAGCATAGAGGGATCACACCTGCAGGGAGGAGCGGACAGGACAGGTGACCCAGAACTGACCAACAAGGGTATTCCATCCCATCTGCATCATGCTCAGTATAAAAGCTGAGGGATCAAAGGGTCAGCCCTCTTTCCTTAATGGCTGGTGTCTGAGGAGGACTCTGTCTCTGCATCTGCCTTTGATCCCGATCCCAAATCCAGATCCGGAATCCAGTTCCCGTCCGTCACTGAGTCCAGTCTGGGACTTCCCCAGTGCCTGCTGGTGACTTGACTGTCATCATGGGAGCTTGATACGGTTTTGTATATATTTCATTATTTTCTTTTTATTTTATTATTAATATTTTCATTAAAGTAGTTCAGTTCCTTCTAAACTCTTAAATCTCTCTTTTTCTCTCTCTTTCTTGCCTCCCTTTGGAAGTGGAGCAAGAGAGAGAGAGCATCTGTCGTTCCACCGCATTGGGCCAATCTGGCCCAAACCACGACAATCAGGAACTGCCTATTCCCCAAAATTAGATTTTCTCCAGCCCGTTGTTTCCACACAGGCAGTGTCAGCAGTGTTAGGCAGGACACGGCGTAAGCTCAGCTCAGCCATTAGGTGGGCAGGGGGTGAGCAGAAGCCTGCCTCTTTAATGGGAAAGGAAATCCAATTAATCCCATTCAAACTCAAAGCCTCCCATCAGAGGAAGGCTGAGAGGTCAGTGGAGAACTGCTCTACATAGCTACATTTTTATTGTATTAATTTCCCTGCTGCTCGGTCAGAGGATTCAAGAGCAAATCCATTTTGCAGCTAACATTTAAATAGAGAAAACCTTTTAGAAAATGGTGGGAACCACCTCAGAGAAAGTCTGCATTGCCCAGCGTTGCTTTTCCCAGGAACAAGGCTGCCTTTCCAGGGTGGTCTCCTGGTGCTTGCACGCCTGGTCCCCGACTCCAAAAGGTATTTAATCGAGGTTTCCCTTCTGCGGCCAGCTCAGGGTAAGTGCCGAGCATCCCACAGGAGCTGCTGGTTCAGGGCAGAGTTCCTACCCTCCTGCCTTATGTCAGAGAGCAAAGATGCTGGGTTTTCCTCCCAAACCTTTCACACAACCTCAGTCAGAAAGGAAAGACTCCATATTTCACTCAAAGTTGGGAATTCAGAAGAACAGAGAAAAAAACTGTCAATCGCTATTTCTATCAATTAGATAGTGATCAACCTTTTCTGCCCTAAATGAACAGGCTTCTCTTTCTTCCCCTGCTAATGCAGAAGCTTGCAAATCCCTCCCTGAGAACAGTTTCCCAATTAAGTGGTGACTGTATGCATGTTAACTGCTGAAGTGCACTGAATTATTTTGCACTTTTTATTGGCATTATGAAAAGGTTGGGGAAAAGAAAAAAATAGCTGTCATCTCGTGAAGCCGAGGCTTGGCTTCTACGTTCCCAGTGTTTTGGCTGTTCTTAGGCAAACTGCACGGACCCTGTGAAGGTGGCACAGAGCCCGGTGCCTCAGGGAGGGCAGCAGGGCTAGCAGGAGCTGTGTCCCTCGCTCCATCTGAACATCCTTTTTCTGCCACTGCTGTGGTGGCCTGTGAAGGTGCTCGCTGTAGGAGCTGCTGTCGCAGGGGATGTCCCTGGGTTTTGGCCTGCTGCAGCCTCCACCATCACCTGCTTGGAAACACAGAGCTTAGCAGTGAAAGCTGTAGCTGGTGCCTGCTCAGCCTCCCACAAGAGAGGGGCTTCAATTCCCGTTTGAATCTTTTGGGTCCAACGAGGTGCTAGGAAGGATCCAGGAGACTGCAGGGAGGACTGGCACACTTCACCCCCTGCCTGGGATGCACGGGGCACTGCACGGCACACTGTCCTTGCAAGGTGACCCCGTAAGGGCTAGAGGAGTTGGGGACTGCGGCCCAGGAGAGGGTTTGGCAGAGCCACTGGGATGGGGGAGCCTTGACTTAGGGAGCAGGGGGAGCAACGCAGGGGATTTAGGAGAGCAGTGGAGTGCCGGCAGAGTGCGGCAGTGAGCAAGCAGTAAGACATAATGGGAAGGGAAGCAAAACCTTATGGGGACCTCCCTGAGCACCTAAGGAGCACCCAGGTCCCCAATGGCAGATGGCACTGTCCCCAACCCTGTCTTTAGCCCCGCTACTGTGGGAGCCTGAGCTGTGGGCACCACTCCCAGGGAGCTTGCTCAGCCTGCAGAGCAGCACCAAAGAAAAGAGGCCTTACCCCCTCCCGGCCAGTGTCTTGGGGTGCAGAGATGGCTACAGGGGTAATGGGTAGGGGGCTGCAGCCATTGCAACACCCAGTAAATTGATGCCAGGGCTGCTCCCCAGCGTGACTGCAAGCAGGACAATGCAGGGAGGACTCATCTGGGATGACTGTCTCATTTTTCTCTCTCTTTTGCTCCCTTCCCCTGTCACTTCTCCTTCAAGAGCTCTTCCTCTGGCTCATCTCCCTTTCCCCCTTTCTGCAGGACTCCTGCTTCCTTTCTCCCACATCCTGGTCCCATCTTTCTTCCTCCTCCTCTGCCACCTTCCTTGCCTCTGCCCCCATCCCCATCTGGAGCTTCCAGATGACCACACATCAATGCCACATGTGGCCAGACCATCTTTTCTGATCTTCCCTCGCGCTTAACCACACTATCGCTGACTTCCAATGGGCAAGGAAGAGGAGTGGTGCATAGCTGCCTTGCTGGGAATGGAGAAATGCGGGAGCTGGGTGATCCAGGCATCGGATGTTGTTGGACGGGGCTCAATTCTGACCCAGGATGAGAAAGCTGCTTCATTGTCATTGGCTTTTGCTGGCTCTGTTGGGTTGGCTCCCGTGGTCTTGGCTGAGTGCTCACTAGAGGTGGTCCCCAGGCTCTGGGGCTGAGCACAGACCCCCCTTGGAGGTGGATGAGTCTCCTCTGGACAGGTCTTCAAGGGCAGCTCTGCTTTGTGAGTGCGGAGCAGAGTGCCTGCAGCCTGCAGTGCCCCCACGCTGGGCCAAAGGCAGGGCACCACTCTGTGGCCACATGGGGCAGATTCCCGGACATGTCCTTGGTGGGCAGCAAGGTCCTGCCTGCCTGCCTGATCCTCACAGCACCCCACCTCATGTCCCTTTCTGGGTCGTCTCGGCCGGGAGAAAATGTGCTTTGGTGTGTGCTTGGCTGGTCCTGTGCAGGGTGCTGGGTTGAGGTGGGCCCCCCTGCTGCCAGCACACTGCTGACTGTACGAGTTCCCACAGCTACCCCTGCCAGCCCCCTCACTCACACTTATTGGAAAAAATAATTGGATGGATTGAAGTGCAGCACCGTTTTACTTAACAGATAAGAAATTTCATATCTGCCCTGATTAGGGGCCAAGAGATACAAGCTCACTCCAGAGCCGGCAGCGGAGGCAATTTCATTTCACTTTTGCTGACAGGGGAATAAGTCTGGGGGGGGCTGAGCACTGCTGCGATTTGCTGCATTAATGTCACCACAGGGGGGACCTGCCTGCTCCCAGGGTGCACAGGGATGCTCTGAGGAGCTCAGTCAGGAAGGCATCGTGTCCCCAGAGAGCCCCGTGCAGTGCGCAAGCACAGCTGGCTGGCATCTGGCAGTGAGCAGAGGGTAGGGGCTTGGGGCGGTATGAGATGCTCATCCTCCCACTGAGCACCTGGAAGGCAGGGGGTCCCGAGCCCTCGCTGCCTGTGTTGGCGGTACCCGGCACCTCGCCATCTCTGCTCCTTCATCACAAGTGCAAAACACCCAGACTGGTACAGAAAATCAGAGTCAAGCTGAAGCCATCATGGCACATGGGTCTGTTTGAGCTGGCAACAGCTTGGCTGTCACCCTGTGTTGGGTGTAGCACTGCTGTGATGTCTTTGGTGCCTCATTTCAGCACAACAAAAAGTCTTCACTGGAGGTATTGCCTAAATCCCTCAGGACCAACGTCCCCACGAGTCCCCCTGCTTTTTGGCTGTCTTGCTGCCACAGGGCCATGTGAAATGGACTGTGTCACAGCACAGCCAGCTCTTGCAGATAGGCCAGGACACAAACCCATGTCATGGCAGGGACACATGCACCTGACCATCTCTGACCTCAGCAGTGATCGGAGGAACCCAGTAAGTCCATGTACTCACCAAGGTAGACTGAATGTCCCTCATCTCCCAAACAGGCTGACCGGCAAGGAAGGAAGGGGTCCTGGCAGTCCTGGCAGCCAACATGGCAAAGCTCAAATGGGGAAAATTTGGGCAGCTCTCCAACACTTCAACCAAAGCTGGAGTAAGTGAGTGTGCAGGTAGGAAGAGGAGACATGAAGAGGAGGACCCTTGCCTGTGCTTAGACTGAAACCGGTGAAGTTATTAATTGCCACGAGCAGGATGAGCCAGAGAGGGATGCTACACCATGCCAAGGGAAATGGCACCTGAGGTTGAGGAAGCAAAGTCAGGAGGAGATATAAATGACAGCAGATGTGAAGTCGCTCCTTGAACACAGGGTTCTCAGTGTGCAAAAAGCCAGGGGACAGGGGACTAGAAGACATGGGGCACTGAGGACCGGGCCACTGCTTGCCTGATGGCACAAACACTTGGCACACAGACAGTGCTGTCAGCCCTTACAACTTCATTCCTCAGCTTATGGAGTTTGACACCCCTTCTTGGGGCTGAGTGTCTACAGGTGTGTTTCTGTGAGCGGCAAATAAAAATACTTTTCATATATTTTTCATAAATTTTTCAATATTTTCAAAATAAAAACAATTTCCAGCCTGCCAGAGTGTAACCTGGGACTGTGTGACTGGGGGGCATTGGCAGTGCTGCATCCTGCACCCTGGGCAATCCTTGGGAAGGTAAGGGCAGTGGCTTGGCTAAGGTGGCACGATCTTGGGACCTGGGAGCATCTGCAACATGGCCAGCAGCAGGCAGTGAAGAGCAGCAGATTCACGTGGTGCTGTTTTTAGGCACGTGAAATGCCTCAAAACACCACCAGTCCCTAATGGATCCACAAAATGGAAGAGGCTGAGCATCCTCCGCATACTGGAGGGCTTTTGGGGAGTTGAGTGCCCCCTCACACAACCCTGCACAAGGCACAGGGCACAGCTGAACCAGGGACAGAGGGCGGCACGGTGATAAACATCCCCCTGCCATCAGCCAGGACCAAGTGCTGGTGTTCACAGGAGGAAGCCAGGGAGATTTCACCTCTTTTACAAAACTGATGTTGAGTTTTTAAATCAATAGCTTCACCTTCTAAAATGTTCCAGAAGAGCCTGTAACGATTTTTAATCTATTCTAAATGTCAGAACAAACAGCGTTTTCTTCTGAAAGGCTTTGCAGGCAGCGGCGCTGGGAGCCAGGCAGGCAGTGAGTGCAGCTGCTCTGCCTCTCCATTCCTCTGCTCCAGGTTACACAGCTGCCACGGCGGCCACCTCATACTGATCCGTGGTCCTTGGCTGCTACAAGGAGCCTTGGCTCAGGCTGTGAGCAGGAGCCAGCTTTATTTCTTGGGGTATTTTCTATTAAAGCAGGAGTAACTACAGAGAGAAGACCTGTGCCCCGGAGTGAAGCTTTATCACTATCTCTTGCTGCTACGTATGACTTCGTTCGGAGCAGCCAGGCCCTGGGGGATATACTCAGCCCCCCAGAAGGGAAGGATGTTAACTCTGAAGCCTGCTTTGACTTAATGAAAAAGTCCCTGGCAGCTGTCAGGGCTGAGAGGTCCTCAGGGCATGCATCATGCTCCCACTGCCTTCCCGCAGCCGCTGTTTTGGGAGCACTGGTGTCAAGCCTGTTGCAGTGATATGAGGCATTCCCGGGAGCGAGTTGCTTCAGAGGAGATGCTTTCAGCAGTCCTCCGGTCCCTTTGGGGATTTGCAGACAGCTCGAGTCACATCTGCTGCTTGGTTTTTTCTCTCTTACCTTTGCAGATGCATTTTCCTCACACTTCCTCCGCCAAGCCCCTCCTTCCCTCCTCCGGGCTGTGGGAGCAGAAGTGGTGAAGATGGGAAAATGCTGAATTCATGGAAATAGGTCAGAGACTCTCAGGTCTCCCTGTGTGCCAGAACAGGTTACTGAGAGGGGTGAGCGTTAAGCTATTTAAGCCATGAAATGATGCAGAGGGTCTTGCTTGGCACCGGCTTTGGTCACCCTCCCATCTCAAGGGCATACCTTGTAAAGATCTGCTTTATCAAGGTGGAAACAAGCCCAGACAACCCAGCCCTGCCTGGCATGGGAAACTGTGAAATCCCCCCCCAACATGTGCCCTTAGCCCCTCTAAGGTGCCAGGGGCTTGGGGTTGGGGATGGGGGAGAGGGGTGTGGGCAGCCAAAGCTGTGCCGCAGCTGGTGCCCGGAGCAGAGGTGCCACGAGAGACCGGCGGTCTCAGCATACACTGATACGTTGCCATTGTAAATGGTAATTTCCTCTTGACATCTAATCTTGCTGCTGAAAAGCACGTACAGTTGTCAATAGGCCAGGCAGGGATACAGTAGTCTGTGCCTGTGCCTGCTCCTATCTCTCCTATCAGGAAATCATGCTCTTAGGCTTATCCAAGAGTCCCCTTTTGGGAACATGATTATGCCAGAACTGTCCGTGTTTCTCTTCTCCACACTGCACGAGCCATTGAGGGATGGCTTTGGCTTATTTATAGTTCCTTTCCCCACCGTAATATGCTAAAAATGATCAGGGCCCCAAGTTTTCACCCCTGCAGCAGAGCCATGGCTTGAGCCAAAGGCAGGAGCAGGTACATCGACCTGTGGGTACCTGTGCCATCCTTCCCACCATGGGCAGAGAGGTGCTGGCAGGAGCCGGGTCAGGGTGAAACCCTAAGGCAGCCACACAGAGCTGCCCTGGGCACGGCCAGGACCTGCCCAGCCTGTGCCGAGCATCTCTGGGCAGCCCAGCACTGCCGCGCTTCAGATGCCTGGGTTGTGTCCAGCAGCGTATGAAACGTGTTTGGCACATGCCAAGCTTGCCTCGAAATGGAGTTTTCAGGATGCCAAACTTTTCAGTCACATTTGTTAGCAAGTTTTGTCTGAAAATGTATGGGATAATTTTTTCCTGAAAATGTCAAAACATTTTGTTTAGACACTTTCTAAATGAAGTAGCTTGGCTTTCTTTCAACATGACAGTTCTATCTCAAAGCTGACCTATCTTTAAAATTTTTTTTAAATGCTAAATAATGTGAAACTTCTGGGATTTGAATTGATATTTTTATTTTATTTTCTGAAAGTCCCCCCCAAGTTTTCCATTTGGTTTGAATGGGCAGGTCTCCCCCTTCCTCCTGTCTGTGTGGGGAGGGTTGGGGATGGTTAGCAGAAGGCAAAATCCACTTTCCCCGTAGTGCTGAGGGCACAGGGAGCTCTCCTGGGACTCTCCTTCTCTTCTTGCTGGGGCACTGTCTTGGATACCTGTACTCCCCTCCATTGCCTGACCCCTCTCTTCCTCCTTGGGGTTTTACTCCAGTGCCCCGTTCCCTCATCCTGGGAATAAAAATGCTGCTTTCAAGGCTGCCTGTGCCTCTCTGACCCCCACACTGTGTTTTCCATTAAAGCCAAAGATTAATTTCTGACTTCATTGGCTGACAATGCGCCAAGGGGGGGAAAATGGAGCAGGCTGTGGGGGAAGGAGATGGAGCTGCGGAAGGAGAGGACACAAAATCAGGGGTAGCATCCATTCGGTATCAGTAGCCCCCAGAGGGTGCCCTGCTAGGGCAAGGGGTGTGTGGGGCTGGCTCTGGGATGCATGCAGTCCCCCAAAACGTCCCCTGCACAGCCCCTAGGGGGCTACACACTCCCATTCCACCCTCATACCCTGGCCTGGCTGGGGATGAACCGGGGCAGCCTGGGTACTGCTATCTCCGTCAGGAGCATCAGGATGCTCCTTTTCTCCTCCCACCCCACCGCTGGCCCAGGATGGGAAGAAAGCTTCATTTCCCTCCATCGGCTTCCCCACGTGGCTGACACCACCGATTGCCATGGAAACCCCGGGGGATGCAGAGCAGGGGAATGCTGCCTGGCCGGCAGGCTCCTGCAGCAGGAAGATATCCCACAGGAGGAGGGGTGATGTGGTGAGGCTGGGTGCCTCAGCTGGGGTCAACCCGGGGACAAGCCCCTGTGTGGAGGCACAGGACGAGCACTGGCTCGCCATTCCCATCCCACTGACACCCCGGTGGGTTTGAGGCACTAGTTAGTGCCTAGATCCTGTGCTTCTCCCCTCTCTCTCTGCATCAGTCGTGACAGGAGCTCGCCGCAGAAAAGCACCTCCCTCGCCAGCTGGGGACTGTTGCCAGATTTCGGCTCCACCAGCCTTTCTTCCCTCAGTGATGTACAGAGGATTTTCTTATATGTGCAGCTCAAAGACTCTTCTGTTTCACTTTCTTGTGAGGACTATCAAAGCGCTGGTGGATTTTTTTCTTTCTTTCTTTCTTTTTTAAAATGTATAACAGCTTTTAAGAGGGGTCCCAGAACAGGCAAGAGGCTCTCATCAGGCACGGGTTCTACCTCCCCCTCCAAGCAGCAGAAAAGCAGCAGAGAGAGAAAGTCTTTTAATTAGGGAGCCAGTGCCCCCCCTTCCTTTCTCTCCCAGCCCAAGCCCCAGCAGAAGGCCATGAGTATCCTTCCGGGGCACCAAAATCAGCTTCTGATGACAGTACCTCCCTTGGCTAGGCACACACATCTCCTGGCAGCCTCGTGAAACTTTGAGGAAAACACATAATAATTTTCTTCTGCAAAGAGACCAAATCGGCTTTATCTACCCTAGGTATGTTCGTGGCCCTCTTTCCTCTTAGTATCTCTTAGTTGTTCATGCAGGCAGGTTCCTGCTGCGGCAAGCGCTCTTATCTCGGTATTACAGGTCACGAAGTGACATGAGCAAAGGTTGTGAGCAAGCCGGCGATGTTAAGACGAGGTTATCTGTGTAGGCAGCCTCTGAAACAGGGCAATAGCACGGCCACTGCTGGGATCATCAACCAGAAACATATCAGAGAGGCACACGCATAGGGAGTATTAGGCTTTTAAGGCCATCCAGGTTATGCTTCCTCCCTCTCTTCCCCCACTCTCTCTCCTCTGGGGTAAATTTATACAGAGAAAATCCCTTCCAGTGCTGCTGGCTCTGCCCATGATGCACACGTGAGGCTGCTTGTGACTGAAATACCCATCTCTGGTGACTCCGCTAATAAAATGGACCCCTGGGGAACCTGCCATCCCGAGATACTGGCCAGGCTGCACAGACCGGAGCTGGGGAGAGGAGACTGGCGCTCAGATCAGCAGATCAGACCTGAGAGGTTTTAGTAAGGCAGCAGCTGACTCACCACACTGCCTGAGGCAGGCAAGGAGCGGGAGCAAGCCCAAGGGACAGACAAGTGCTGCCTGCAGTACTCACAGGGGAGAGGTGCGGTGACCCTCACACCAGTTTGGGAGAGGAGGGAGCCAGAAAGGGAGCTGCTTCTTGGCACTCGGCATCCCATTTTTGTTCAAAAAGGTGGGTGTCATTTTGACTCGTCCCCAAATCCTGGTTTTGATGTGACAACCTGCACAGGGAGGTAGAAAAGAAAGGAGGGAGATCTAGAAAATGTTTCTTGCCTGAGCCAGGGTTTAGTTAGACTCTTATAATTAACGACTGCAGCTCTCCTAAGAAAGATCCCAGCTGCTTTGCTCTGCAACCTGCTCTATCAATTTTTCTCTCATGCAACCGACACGCACCAAAACTCATTCCTGTGAGGAAGGGAATAAGTATGTATAAATCAAATGCCTCTGGAAAACATGAGCAGGAGGGGAGGGGGCAAAGGGAAGACAAACTTTAAAGGAAGCTACGCAAATCAGCGTCCCTAGGAGGATGCAATCACGTTCCCCTGGGGCAGAAGCCTGCAGGGTCATGCGTAGCGAGCCCTTCACATCTGAGCATTAGGTGAGGAGCTCAGGCAGTGAGTGAGACCATTCTGTGCCGAGCGTAGCATACAATGTGCAAGGTGTGTCCTCATTTTGTCTTGAGATAAACAATTCTCTCAATAAGCTGTCCTTCTGCTGAACTACTCTGTGTTTGGACCAGCCCCAGGGGGCCTAGGACCTCCCTTTTCCCCCCTAAGCCCCAGTCTTTAGGAAGCCCTCCCAACCTGACATTTCTAGTGGTCTCATCTGCACTGTAAAATTATCACACCCAACACGGATCAAGAGAACATCAACCCGCAATGCCCAGCATATTGTAGAAGAGGGCGTCCTCAAGCAGTGGAAGTCTGTTCCTCAACTCCTTACAACAGGAGCCTTTACTCATTTGGAGAACTAGCTCATGCTCCTAAGCACATAACACATTGACCAATGCTCTCTGTGCACCCTTGCTTTTCAGATCTGCTGCCTTTTCCCCAGGCCAGCGGGGCCCAGTCCTTGCAAAGCAGGTGATTTTCCAGTCCGTTGGCAGGTCTGTTTTTCATTTCTGAAACTTTAGCACTTTCTGTTTGCCTTCCCCACAGGCTGTCGTCATCCCAAGTTCAGCCAGTGCACACCAGAGCAGGTGAGTGGCTTCATGGCTCTGGCACCTCCTCGGCTGTATCTTGGGGGGATGGCCACCCTGTGGGCACAGCCACAGACATGTACTCTGCTCTGCCCCTGCATCCTCTCAGTCTAGCTGCCTACTCTTTGTTCCTCCATCCCGTTTGCTTTTTTCTACACAAACACCCCATCCCTTCACCAGTTCTTGTCTTCTCAGAGGCTCCCAGGTCTCACCAGGTTCTTTTGCCTCTTATGATACCTGGACAACTGTAAGTGCCCTTCTGCCTTCTGACAGCCACATCCATCCACAAACCTGTGTTTCTGTGGCGGAGCTGCGGGGTCTCAGCAAATACCTCCTGCTGCCTTCCACCCCCGAGCATCTCTCTGGGCTATTCCCCCTTCTCCCACACCAGCCTGTTTTGTCTTTGCTCTCTCACAGGACTGGAGCTCCGTTTGATTTGCAGACACAATTTTCTCCTGTGTAATTCAGCTCTGCTCTGTGAATTGGCTCTTCACTGATACATTTTTGCTTAGCTTGAAGAGGATTAAGTAACTTCTTTCACCACAGCAGTCCTATTTCTGGCCTGTGCCTGTTATCTGGGAACATAGGACAGTGGCAGCAGGAGGAAGCATTTTATTAAGAGGCCAAGGGATCTGCCACGCAGTCCCACTGCTTCCCTGCTCCCCACTAAGCTTTTGCAGGCGCTGGTAGATAAAGTTCTGCTAACAATAGCAGCGCCCCATTATTTCTGCCTTTGTCATCAAAGGCAGCTACTGAATTCTCTTTTCCAAACGCTATTAGCTTTTCCCTGAAAAGTTTCTATATTTAACACAAATCTTCCAGGTCTGAAGTTTGCGGTGGGCATGCGTGGGTAGGCAGGGAGGTGAAGTGACACACTGGCCAGAGCATGGGCATCCTCGCCTGGACACAGTGCAAGATGCTGGCAAGAACTGACCCTGTGTGCCAAGGAGAAGCTGAACAAGGCGCCGTGTCACTCCCCCAGTCAATGCCTGCTCAGCTGCTCTGGACACAAGGGGAAGAGCCTAAAGCCACCCCGCTGTGCAGCTCTGCGAGCACAGCAGCAGGGCTACAACTGAGTCCACAGACAAGTCTCCTTACGGTTCTTGCCCACGGCACAAGCCTGCCAGCCCGCAGTGGTTCTCGGCAGGAAGAGCCCAGGCTATCCATGCTCTCAGGCTGCCATGCAGCAGGTCAGGTCCCCACAGCAGCTGAAGGGCAGCCATTGCTTTGTACACAGAGCACGTACAGCAAACCTTCCTCCGTACCCTCTGCCATGGCACCTCATGGAGCCGAGCCAGCCTGGTCCAGCATGAGCAGCACATCCTCCAGCAAACTTCTGCCCATGCAAACCACGCAGAGTTTGTCCCAGGGCTCAGCACCTCTGCTCAGGAGGGAGGTCTCAGAGACCTTTCTCAGTGTCTTCCAAGCAATAGCTCCCAACCAAACCCTGGCAGTGTGTCCAGGCAGTAATTCTTCCAAGGGTGAAATCCTGCAAGTTCAGCAATGTACGGGGCTCTCTGGTCTTTGTTCTCCCCTTGATGAGACAACATGAACCCACGCTGACTGTGACAGCTCTTTGCCATGAGCGATCAGTGCTGCGGTAGACTACAGCAAGGAAAAGACCTGTGCTTGAACAGCACCTGCCTCACCTGGCTGACCTATTCCTAAGACCGCATCTGCCTCCATGCTAACTCCTGAGCAGACAGAGCTTTATCATCCTCTGCTTCAGCACCTGTGAAAGGCTAGCAGGGCAGACGTGGAAGAAGAGCTCTACCACATCCTTTCCATGGATGACTCTATTGCATCAGGATAGAACAGTGCAAGACACACGCTTTTTCCCTCAGTAACCAAGATTAGACCGTGAATAAGAGGAATTAGCTAAAGGTCAAGCCAGCTAGAACAAGAATAATGAACACAGGCTTAAGGAACAGCTGTGTGCAATTGCTCAAAGTACAGCAGATTCTGTCCTTTTTTTGACTCAGTGGCTGGGGGAGGCAGAGACCTTAGCAGTGGCCAAGAGCACTTCTGGCCAGGGGGGGCTACAAGACCCATCATACAGCAAACACCTGGTGTCTCTGCCCTGCATCCCCTGAATTGCACATAAAACAGATAAGCATCACCTTTGATCCCTAACTCTCTGACAGGTACGACCTCCTGGAGCAGTCCATGCTCCCCCCCTTGCAAGAAGGTCCCTTGCTCCTGAGGTTAATGTGATGTGCCCTGGTGCCTCCAGTCCCAGCAGACAAAGGCTTCTCCTTGGAGTCTCAGAATCTGTAATTAACCCTTGGCCCTTTGGACCAAAAGGAACTGGGACACGTTGACCTTTGGAACCCGTTGGAAAGTTCAATTAACTTCAAAGGCCCTTTCTGGGAGCGTTAGTTGAGGAAACAAAGAGCTCAGAGAAGTGCTCGAACATTGTCATCAAATTGTTCTGAATGTCTCTATTTTTAGAAAGGTGAAGGAGAGGAGCTGAAGACAATACCTCAAATCCCCAGCACACTGGATGGCAGCAGCAGTCACAGGCCTCTCTCGGCCCCAAGCCTGAGCCACAGGAGGAAAGGGGGTGGTGATGATGGTGGTGGTAACATCTTTCTTTTCCTTTTTTTTTTTTTAATTTTATTTTTTTTAAGAGATGAAGTTCCATTTTCACCACCCCACCCCCATGGTCAGAAAATGAGACCCACAGATAGAGCTGAAGATAATGGCAGGTTGCCATGGAAATGTGCATTTAGTCTCACTGTTTCCATGGCAACTGAAAGGCATACCATTCTGTTCCTCTGAAGGATGCCAAAGGTAAATGAGCACTGATTAAAACAGGGGCACAAACTTGGGCTCTAATCAACCACAAAGACTAGGGCCATAAACTCTTATTGCTCAAGCAGGAAATACTAAGAGCCGTACAAGTCCTGGGAAGGCCAGAGGCAGGAAGCGCTGACACACAAACTGTTCCCCACAGGGCAAGGAATCACAGCCTTGGAGTAATGGCCCATCTCGCTTGTCATGAACAGCTTCAGCTGCCACACCACAGCATTTCTGTCCACGGCTGGATGCTAAACCCACACTAAGTCCATGATCTACTGAGCTGTTTCGTGGGCAAGTATCTGCACAGATTAAAGCCAGTTGCAGCCTAATCCTGGAAATCACGCAGAGCAAACATATTCCTTAGAACTCAGCAAGATCCAAACCGCAACATTAATCCTATACCTAGCCCTTAACAGAATTTGGTTCAAGGATTCATCCTTTTTTTTTTTTTTTTTTTTTTTTAAAAAAAGGGGGGGAATAAAAAGATTACCCAAATGGAAGAGTTTGATACAATACAGGTGGCTGCAGTTTATTCTTGCCAATGAATCGTGGTTCTTCTTCCAGGCTGGCTGACAGTCGTATCAAACACACCATTATGCAAGGTTATCCCTCTATCTGCTGCCAGTCTCTCTGGAAGCTACGACCTGTTCTAGGGTAGCATGGTGAACATCAGGTGAGAGCTTTGACTGGTGTGCAGGAAAATGGGCAAAGAAAACAAAGCATCAAAATGGCGCACATCCTATCACACCCTCTGCTAATGAACCCCACTGCTGTGTTTGCTAGTGGAGACAGTGTGCGGTTCAGTCTGCAACAAGCACATGTTGTAGCAGCTCACCCTGGAAATACAGCATGCTTGCTCTGAATTCAATAAACTCTTCTGGCCAGTCCCAGCTAACGGTGTGAATAGTGGGGTTTATACCACTGTTTTTTCACTTCCAGCTGCCAGCAGATGTTTGAAATGCTTGCAAGGCTGAAGACAGTCTTGATACAAAAGCATTTGCCTTCACAGTGTGGGACACAGACAAGAGAAGCCTTCTTTCACACACTTGTGCCTTCCCGTTATTGCCTCCTCCACTGTTCAGTGATTCCTCCCCCAGGTCCTGGATTCAGGCAAGCCCTAAGGCAGCAGGAAATTACACTGCTGTGTGGGGGAAGCAGAAGCCCCAGTGGGTGTCATGCAGAGGATACTGGCTCCTCAGCCCTAGCTGTCTTCCTGGCTCACTCAACAGCTCTGTACAGACGTACAATTTCACAAGGGAGAGGACTGAGCTTAGTGAAATTTTGCAGATGAAAATTTGGGGATCAGAGCACCAGTTGTTCCCCTAACACCCAACTCAAGGCTAGCCCTCGGTCTTACAGGAACCACTCACCCTCAAATGCTCCTTGTAGCAAGTAATAGCATACAGAAGCCCACCAAGGTGAGCACAGTATTCTCATGCATATCCCTAAACCACAAGAAAAGGGGCATGACAAAAATCTGCCATTTCTCTACCACTGCCTGGCTTGAAGTCTGGAAGAGGGACCCACAGTTAACAGGCGATGCTAGATAACTAATTTGAAGAACAGAGCCAGAGTCACAGGCTGAGGGTGTGGATGTGCTGGTCATCTACTAACAAGTTCCTGCAGAGCTCCAACAAGCCCTCAACAAAGTGAGGATTTCTATCCCATCCTCTTCTACCCGCCTGTCAGTGACACTGATGATTGTGCCCTTTTCCCATGAAGTTTCATCTTAACGTAAGTTTCCATAAATATCTTTCTTGATCATTCATTCCTTGTCAGGTGGGTGAACTGAGAGAATCCTCCTTCTTCATGTGGGAGCAGAAAAAGATTTTCCACTGCAGTTTCTCATTTGCCATGAAGCGAAGGCGGCACCTCCAGCTCTGTACTCCTGCTTTTTCTAGGTGGTTCAGTACAAAGGCTCCCACCTATCTTCACACTATGGACCCCTCACAGGTGTGTCCTGGCAGCCCCTCACAGCCCAGGCAGAACCACATGCCATGTCTAATCCTCTGTACCCTTTTCTTCGCACCACTGGTCTTGCCCCACAGCCTACAGTGTGGTGTCATCTTTGCCTCCTAAGCCTATTCAGTGTACAAGCCTTGACAGATATTTTTTCTTCCATAGGAGCCAGGATCTAGCTTTTTCTGCCTACACAGCCAAAATTCACCAAGGTCACCTTCACCCCCCTCTGCTAACATAATGCCCTTTGCTGACTTCCTAACACAGACATAAATTTTCAATTTCTGATGTACTGACAAACTTTTTTAAGAGTCAGGAGGATTCTGGAGGTGACAGACAGCCCTTTGCACCCATGCCCTACTGGAAACTGGAAGACTAGTAGCTTTGGCCAGTAGATTACAGCTGCTCCCAGGAAGCAGGACCAGAAGGCCAAGAGCAACGTGTTGTACAGCTGGAACCTCTCCAGTTCCTAACAGTTTCTGTGATCTAGAGACCACACTGCTGCAACACCAGATGAACTCAGCTCCAGCCTGCCTCCAAAACAGGCAGCTGCTAAGAAACTTTTGCTCTTGCCTAGGTCCTGCATGGAGCAGATCCAACCTTGCAGATCCAACCTCACCCCAGAAAGAAGTTGAAATGCCTGTATATATCCAGTACAGCAACTCCCAAGGTGTAAGAGGTCCACCTAGTGCAGTTAGAGCAGTACTGCCAGAACTGCAGGCACAGCAAGCCACACATGCAAGCTTCCCTGTCAGCCCAGCAACGCTGCCCATAACACTGGTGGGGACCCAAAGCCTCATCCTCTGTACAGGCCCTGGGAGGGAGAGGCAGATTCTCCGAAAGGGGTGGCACTCCACATGGACAGCACTTGCTCGATTTACTTCATCAGTGCAGAGTGAGTGAAGGTAGGTGGCCCCTGGCTAGGTTGAACAGACATGGCACATTTACTTTTAGTAAGAACAATAACTCAAGATGAAGGCTGCATGCTTCCAGGGGCTGAAGGCAGGCTTCAGTTTAGGGAAAAAAGCCTTGGTAGCTGCTGGTTTGCTACCTCCCCAGCACTACTGCTGCACTTACATTTCCCATAAAAGATCCCAAAAGAGACTTGACCAAGGTCAGACTGTATGAAACAGGACCAAGAATGGATCTGTACCTCCCAGTTCAGAAAGCAATTTCTTCCACCAACTTTCATTGCTCAGTTATCCCAGATGAAAGAAATTGAGTTTATCTAATGTCTTCTACCTACACAAGCTTTTAGGTCTTACACTTTTCAAAGGCACTTCTAGCTGACATCACATTCAAGACCTGGGAGCATAAGGGTAGACCCAAGACATCCTGCAGGGGTTTAGACAAGTCTTTTAATCACATCCTTTTCTTTACCTTTTACAAAGTAGGACAGTGCTACATCCAGCTCCCTCCGACAGAAACATAACTAGGTAGAATTTGTTGACTGCAGGAAACTGAAATGGAAAGGGCTAGACCAAAAGAGCTGCTCCTCCAAATCCTGTCCATATTCCTCATGTGACAAAGTCACAGCAGTTCACACATGAACTCCTGTAACATCCACAGATGAAAGTGAAATTAAGCTGGCTATCAACTGTCTGAGTGATAGAAATCATCAGGCAAATCAGAGCTGTATATATACACTGCCAATTAGTTTAGAAAGGCATTTGGGAAGCTTAACAACAAAAATGCCTGTGGCACGGAGTCTTAAAAAGCTCATGGTTTTTCATAAGCAGTTTCCTTGAGACGAAAGTCACGCAGTGCTCCCACACTCATGTGAAAGACTCAAGTCTTAGACAATTTGGTTATGATCAGATAAAACACAAGAGAGGGAGCAAAAATAGCTTCCCCCTCTCTCCTTTCACCCAGAAGCAGGTGACTCACTTTAATTTATAAAAACATTTAGTGGCAGATAAAAAGCTACAGAAAACAACCGATCAAAAGGATGCTATTCTGGAAACCAGATTTCCCATTCTATGGGAGTGTCAGAAAGGAAAAGAGCTATTTCATTTTTTCATAAAGCCAAGCACAAGGTCGACAGAGATTAAACGGTGAAGCAAGTTATGGAAGAGATTCTCAGACAACTAAGTCAAAAGTACTTGAGGACCCTTAAGCAGTACTCCAGATCCTCCTCTGCATGCGTCACCTGAACTTCTCTTCGTGCTCGCAAGGGAAGGCAGCAGACACACCATGAAACCTGAGAGTTTGTACGACGTAAAATTCCAAGTCCGGTTTAGGAACAGCCTAAAATAGCACTGGGGGATGGAGGGCAGTGTATTTTTTATATATATACACACTAACTTTTAATTTTTTTAAATAAAAGAAATAAGCTATTAATTCTTCCTACCTCGACATTTTAGCTTCACTTACTCTTAACAAGTGAAAACTTTCATCCCAGGGACTGACAGCAAAACCACTGTAGGTTCCTGGGACCAAGACAAACCTGCTGGGTAGAGAACAGTGAAGTGTCTGGAAAAGCCCACTGTGAGTTGGGGACTGGAAAACCAGCAACACTGGGAGGTCAACAGGAGAGAGGCTCCAAGTCCCATTCAGCTGGAAGATAAAGGATAAGCAACAGCAGCCTGAAAGAACCCAGATTCTACCCACACAGGAATGCATGAGCAATACCAAACAACCTCAAAGACTTTTTTTTAGTAAGAACTTTCAATAAACACACACACATACAGTCATCTCTTACAGAGACAAGCAGTTAAGTAGTTCCACATTCAGGACAGGGTAGGCGAGTCAGCACCACCTCACCGGTGGTTCACAAGCTGCTGAAGATGCTCCCATATGCGTGCTCACGGGTACTTTGTGTTTCTGAAGGGAAGGCCAACAAGTCTTGGAGATAGGCTCAGTGCAGACACACACAGCTGGAGTCACGTGTAACAGCTGTGTTACAGGGTAAGGGAGATGAGAAGGAGCAGCTGGGAAAAGAATAAGCAAAAACCCTCTGAAGGCTGCCAGGAAGCGTCTGCAGACAGCGTCCATCCATGGGAAGTCCAGTCAGAATTTGACAGAGAAGGAAGTCCCACATGAGCAACCCTTCTCTGCTTGGGGGTTGCTCACCACCTGGAAAGAGCTGCGAATCAGCTCCTGGCTGAAGTCCACCATGGAACCTTTCACGAAGGCCAGGCTGTCCACATCCACAACCACACGGGCACCACCTTGTTCAAACACCCTGCAGAAAAGCAGCATATTTAAGTATTAACTGTGCTGCAGACACGACAAAGAAGCATAGCCTGAGCACTTTCCTTATCTCATAGGCTTCCTCCCTTCAATGCAAGATACTATCATGTCACTGTCCTGGTTTCAGCTACGATAGAGTTAATTTTCTTTCTAGTAGCTGCTGTGTTTTGGATTTAGTATGAGAAAAATGCTGATAATACATATTGTTTTAGTTGTTGCTAAGTGATGTTTACATTAGTGAAGGACTTCTTCAGCTTCCCATAGAAGCTGAGAGGGAGCATAGACAGGACAATCTGGCCAAAGGAATATTCTGTACCACAGACATCATGCTGTGGGGGTTGGCCAGGGGGCAGGAACACACAATCAGTGCTTGGGATGGTGAGAGCAACTTGTGTTGTATCATTTTATTTTGCACAGTCTTTTACCATTATTATTGTTATCTTCCTTTTCCATTACTGTTCTATTAAACTGTCTTTATCTCAACCCACAAGTTTTTTTCCTTTCCCCTTCTTTTCTCTATCTTCTCCCTACCTTACTGTTGGGGAGGTCAAGGGGGCGAGTGAGTGGCTGTGTGGTCCTAGTTGCTGCCTGGGGTTAAACCACAACAGCCACAAACACCCTTCTTGTCACCTTCGTAAAGAACAGTCACACCTGACCACAGCTATAGCCCTTTGTCCTTGCCTGTCATCGGGATTGATAACTGTGTCCAAGGAAAACTTGTACTGGAATCCAGAGCAGCCACCTCCTTCCACCTGCAGCCTGAGAAACTCTGAGCCTTCTGTGATCTCCAGCAGCCTCTGCAAACAAGAAAATGAAGAGGATCAAAAGATCTGCTGAACAAACTGGCAAACACTCAAACGCCTCCCCTATGGGCCCAGGGCAGGCCAGGCAGCTTGGAAATCCCCCCCAGAGGCACCGGAGCTGCCTCCCAGGGTCCCTACCTTCACGCAGCTCTCGCTGAGGAAGACCTGTCCCTTGCTGGGGTCGCTCTCCGTCGGGCCCGGCTGGGAGAAGGACGATGCCCAACGCAGCGGGCGGCCCACCGCGCAGGCAGGGCCCGGTGGCGGCCCGGGCAGCGCTCGTTCTCGGCAGAGCGGAGCGGGACACCAGCTGCCTCTGGGAGAGGGGAGGAAAGGGGGCGCCTCAGAGGGGTCGCCGTCGAGGGCTGCCGGCCCGACCCCGAGCTGGGCCCCCACCCCCGCAGCCACCACCCCCTGCCGCACAGCGGCGACACAGGGGGACACTCGACACCCCAGGACGGGCCAAGAGGACCGAGCGGGCCCGCCACCGCCGCGGAGCGGTACCTCCTCCGGATCCCCAGCGCCAACCTCCACCAGCGCCCCAGCGCCCCCGGCGCCGCCATACTGCCCCTCACGTCCGCCTCAGACGCGCGCCCCGCCCCCGCCCGTCCATTGGCTGCCCAGAGCCGCCGCTTCCGGCGAGGGCCGCCATGGCGCCCGCCGAGGCGGAAGTGCGGAGGCGGCGGGTGTTGCTAGGCAACGCGCTGCCCGGGCGAGTGGGCCGACGTGACCCGACCCGGCCGGGCGGCGCAGTGTGTCCCCGGAGACGGCGTCCCTCCGCAGGTAGAGCTGGGCTGCTGTCTCGGTAAAGCCAGCAAAGCCGCTGGAGCTTTCTTTGTCCTTGGGAGCGTTTGCTTCCACACCACTTTGCTTCCACAAGTGGTGACACTTATGGAGGGATATCAACAGCAATAAAACAATAAAGATTAATAAAGTAAATAACGCAGCGCTCTCCAGCGGAGTGTGTTTGCCCTGAAATTAGCTGTGAGGGTTGTTCATTCTGAGCAGTACCCAGAGGCCCTGAGAAGGATCAAGGTGCTGGCGCAGGGGGAGCTCAGCAAGCAGAGGAGCAAGTGGGGTCCAGGCTGAAGGGGGTTTTGGGGGTTTTCCCCTGATCCTGGATTTTCTGGTTTGCTGTTCTTTATCAGGAGGGGGCTCAGCTCAGAAATCCCTGCGGAGGCCGGTTTTCCTCCAAGGGGGTGCTCAGCCTCTTGCACACCCCCACCGTCCCTCCCTCCCGCTCCTCGCTTCCCTCCTGCCTCCCTCCTGCCCCGGAGCAGGGCCTGCGGCACCGGCAACACTTCCCTCGGTGGTTTCTCCTCCTCCTTGGTACCTCAGACCTCCCCAGCTCTCTCTGCTCTGATCTGTTCCCTCTTAGGGGCTTAGTGGCTCTGCATTAATGCTTCACAGTCAAAATGGCAAGCAAGCAAGGAACTCGGACCCAATAAAAGCTTACACGCCTTTTGCTCAAGATGCTTTTCCTCTTGGAAAACTTGTCTCTAGAGAGCTGCTGTGGATGCATCTTCTCTTACCTGGCTGAGTCCTGAGCCTGGCTGGCAGCCTTAAGCTAAGCAGCCCTGCTTAATTCCTCTCTTAAACCTGATCATCTGACATGTGACAGCATGTCTGGCTGGTTGTTCAAAGGTGCGTCATGGTTAAAAGCCTTTATCTCTTTCTTCTGCATGTGCTTCTGGGGGAGGAATCCTGTTCCTCATCCTCAGCCAGGCCTGTGGAGAGTCACACAGTGGGATGGCGGAGGAAAACCGGTCATCCCAGCAGGAGGGGGTGATTTAATGTCAGGGGACCTTGGGACCATGTGATGGTTTGTTTTTGCACTGTTCCACTCTAAGCAAGGCGATGCTTTTGCAACCATGTTCTTTCGCTTATTTGTCCCACCCTGAGCATGTAAATACAGACTGGTCTGAGCTGTTTACTTTTGCTTGCTCTTGGGTTAACTCTTAACGATGTTAGGATAAAGCCAGGAAAGTATCACAGGCAGGGTCCCAGGGGGGCTGGTATTAATGCAGGTAACTGCAATGGTTGATGAATCCTCAATCAGGCACACTGGAACACTTAATGTTTTAAGAAAACATATTGGGGTGTTTCTCCAGTTATTACCAATGTAGTGTCTCAAAAGCAGATGACTTTGGAGGATCAAATTAAGAACTCCTGGGAGAAAAGGCAGGGGATCATCCTACCCACTTATCATATTGCACCAGCTTTCCTGCTCTCTCCTGCAGAGTATATGAGACTGATCCCACTGCATTTCCCTGTGTTGTGACTGCGTTCACTGTGAACACCTTTTGGAGAATGGATAGAGCCCCAAAACCAGACAGTCTTACTTTCTAATTGCCTTCATTTTTACCAATGTTAAGTGTCAGGAGTGTGACAAGTACCTTCAAGGCACTTGGGGATGTTGCTCAGATGGTTACTGCAGACCAAAAGAATGAGAAGGAGGCCACCTGGCCTCTCTCAGAGTTAATTTAATCTAATTAATAATCCACTATGCTGAGGAGTGGCTCAGGTGCTGGGGGCAAATTTTTTGAGCGGTTAGGAGAGGTAGGTGTAACTAAGGAGAACAGCTACTTCTTTGCATCTCTTTCCTATCACTGGCTGTTTTTTCCTTCTGCTAGCTATGTGGTATGGTGGTGTTTTTCTCTCACCCAAGATTATAGTCTAGGTTTTCTTCCCTCCTGGGCTGTGATTTTATTGGTCATCTTGTTCTTGGTAATTTGATGTAATCTGTTTTTAGGTTTGGTTGTGTTTTGTTCTCCCCTTCTTATTCTGGTCTGTGGTATCTGGGTTTGGGGAGTTCCTTTACCTCTCTTCAAACACACTGTATTGAAGAGATTTGTCTGAGTTGAATTCTCTAGATATTTTGCTCTATTATCCTCTGCAATGTGTGGGCTTAAAGCATCTTGTGTCTGTTTTGGTGGAAAATGGAGCTTGTTTCAGTGATTCAAGAACTGGTGATAATAAAGCCTCTGGCATGGTGTTGAATGTGAGAACGGCTTGTGATGCCTTTCAGTGTGAATTCTGATGATTCGTAGCAAAAGGAGCATGTTCTGGCTGAAAGAACAGTAAAATTGATTAGTCCCTGCATGCGGATTTTCCTGAGAATCTCACTTCTGTATTCAGTACTGCTGTAGTGCCTGCAGGTGCATCTGTTTACTGAGCTGCAATGCTGTTAGAGGGATTTGGATTCGTTGGGTGTAGCTGGCTCATAAAGTGGAACCATAGACTTCTTCCTTGTGTAATAGAGTTGGTTGGATTACAGAAATGAAGAACTCCGATATCAGTCTTGCTAGAAAGAATGTATCTGTTGGCTTTCTTAGCCTTTTCTCCTGGTGTTTCTGCACCTTAACACAAGCTCCTCATGATGTTGGTGATCTAGTCCTGCCTGCCTGTCTGTAAAATAATGAGACCAGCCTAAAGTTGTATTGACTATTTCTGAAGTATTTTGGTGAAATGTTGCACTCCAAGGTGACCTGGAGGCCCATGTCTTGTATCAGATGTTGAAAAGGGCATTTGCCTACAAGCAAGGTCTGTCAGGCTGATAATGGTTATGCTGCCCCCGGGAATTTAAGCTTTAGTGCTGTTACTGCAAAACTGGCATGATGGTAGTGTGTGATACCAGCTAAAAACCTTGGGCAGAAAGTTTCTGCTTCTTTCTTGTGTGAAGGCCTTGGTTGTAGTTTTACAAACTTAGGCTTATTAGGCTTTTTATTAATCCAGTTCTGGGGGGCACGGATGTGTTAATTCTGATCCTAGATTCAACAGTCCTTGGTTCAAAGCCTTTGAAATAAGCGTAGCTTTGTACGTATGTAGTCGCTGCTATCGCGCAAAGGCATCTGGAGACCCGTTTCACAGGGAGGCATCCTGATTTAATGCATTGTGGAATTTGCTCCCAAGCACGACACTGTTTATCCTGTGAATGTGCGATGGTAGTTTAGGGCGTTGCTCTGACCTGACCGCTCTTCTGTTCCCGGCGGTCAGATAGGCAGCTTTGTTTAGCATCTGTAAGATTTGAAGGATGGGGAGAAGGAAAGCCTTTCTAAGGTCATGAGTTCCCATGTGCGAGGAAAAGACTTTATGTGGGTTGGTTACAAAGAGGGCTAGGTAGGCTTAAATACACGGCTTAGTCTCAGCAGGGCCTTTTGGGGTTTTGTTGTTGGTTTTGGGTTTTTTTTTTTCATAGGCCTGCTGTAAGCACCCTGGTCTGTCTTGTTTGAGGCCTCTGCAAACTGAATGCTTATTCAGAATCTTAAATAAATAAAAGCCCTGTTCACCTTTCTGAAGGAAAGGCTTTTTTTTTTTTTTTTTTT
>VFFE01009207.1:6781972-6913169 GCA_008921705.1 Burhinus oedicnemus
TAAAAAAAAAAAAAAAAAAAAAAAGTCACCAACAACTTTACAGAGAGGAAGCTGCACCTGTCCCCTTGCCCAGCCAGCACGGGGCACGAAGGCAAAGTGCAGGGCTAATGGATGCGCCTGGGCTGGTGGCAGGGAGAGCTGGCCCTGGGGCCCTTCCGGCCTCTCCACCACAACCCAAGGTTAGGCAGCAGCTTTAGAAAGCTGGGGTTGACCACCCCCCCTCAAAGCTTGATGCTTCACAAGGAGCGGGGCCAGCACCTGCGGTGTGGGTGAGGCTTGTCGCTAGGTCAGTGCAGCAGTGGCGGGGAGATGAACCTCCTTTCTCGGCAGAGCTAGGGGGCAGAGGCTGGGGCTGCGTGGCAGGGGAATGCATCCCGTGAGTCTCCACGGCACGCGGCGATGCGATGGGTGCTGGGGGCCAGGGTGGGTTCTGCTGCGGCAGGAGCAGGGGCTGGCAGGGTGCAGGGGGGTGCAGAGGCTGGGAGCTCAGCCCTGGCCCGTAGAGAGAAGTTGTGCACTTTGGAGGTGAAGGAGCGAAGAGCCTCGAAGCACCCACAGTCCCAGGGGGCCTTTCTCCATACTCCCAGCTCCCGGGTGCCAGAGTTGCGCGCCAGAGGGGAGCACCCTCACCCCCACTCCCCTAGAGCTATGCTGCCGCTGGGCGCTGGGCTGTCTGAGGCACGCAATGGTGGGGCTGGGCCAGGGCCACGTAGCCCGGCAAGCAGTGGCAGCGGTAGGAGCCCTCCGTGTTCTCGCAGGTGCTTCCCCGGCACAGGGGCTCAGGGCCACCCACCTCCTCACACTCGTTGATGTCTGCAAGGAGAAGGACGGGGGTGAGCTGATGGCACAGAGAGCAGTCCCAGCCCGCAGTCAACATCTCTTTGTGCCCCTGCCCCTGCCACCGCCCCAGCCCTCCCCCACAGGTGCCCCATGCCTCCTCCCAGCACCTCCAGGGTGCCCACCATGACCCCACCAGCCTCCCACACCCCTCAGCACATCCGCAGAGCCCCCTCAGTCCTCAGGGGTGACATCCCCAGCATTTGGCATCCCCCGGCACAGGAGGGAGCCCCCCCCACCACCAATGCACACCAGATGAGGGCTACCCTCATGCTCTGCAGCTGGTGACACCCCTGGGTTAGCAGCTTCCTGGTAGTAAGTTGTGCTAGCGTAAGATCTGGGAGAAAGGCCACCTCCAGCCTTGGAAAACACCCTTTCCTGATCGGACAAGGCCAAGGAGGCAGATGATGGTGGCCCTGAGAGGCTGATTATCACCTCCAGGAGCAGAACACAGAGGGACCTCGCACTGCGCAAACAAGGGATTGTTTTATTAACCTGTAAACTGTGCCAAAGGGCTCCCTCGGCCGGCTCGCCGCTGGGATAAAACATGCAGCTGCCCTGCTGTGACGGGTCTGCTCTGCTAAATGCACTTCCCTGGACACCCTGCCTGAGCTACCCCAACTTGTGATGGGGCCACCAGCTGGGTAGAGCATCCTTGTGCACCCCAGAGCCCTTGTTTTCACCCACAGGACCTCCAGAGCCCAAATCCTCACCTGCCAAGGCAGGTCCAAGCCCTCTGACCACAAACCCCAGCCTCACCCCATTACGATCATCAGGGAGCAGGAGTGGGAAGCAGCTGATGGGTTCAGTCGGCCATCCAAGGGAGAGCAAAGGCCCCGGCAGTGACCGACAGACCCCAGCAGGACTGAAGAGCTCTGCTACCCTGGGGACCTCGGGTTATCCCTAGTGCAGGTGGAGGGGGCCGTCTGGCAAAGAAAGGGATGTGCAACCCCAGGGAGGGAGGCTAGAAGCAAAAACTCCAGGTGTGGTGGGACGAGGCACAGCAGTCATGGGAGGAAGAAGGAAGGAAGTGAAACATGAGATGAGAGAGCCTGAGGAGCAAGGCAGCCTTCGTACGCAGCCAAAGCAATGGTTGAATGGGCACTGCGGACTTGGGCTAAACCTCAGGACCAGAACATCACCATGGATCGGATGGGCTTGCTCAGAAGCCGAAGGAGGAGGTGTTAGGCAGCACATCAAGAGAGATGTGCTCTGCAGCCTGGAAAGCAGGGGGAGGCAACCTTGCTGGGGGCTCCAGAGAAAGGTAAAAGTGGGAAGAGCAGGCAGGCTGGCCTGGCTGTGAACCACCAAATCAAGAGGAGAATTAAACCCTACTTTAGCCCAGAAGCACCTGAAAAACAGAAGTAGTAGAGTCATACTAGCAGTGCACACCAAGCTCTGGAGCTTGCCTGCTCAGGCAGGGGTAGGGGCAGGCAGCCCATCCTGCGGGGCGAGGGCAAGCTATCCCCATACTGAGGCAAGAGAAGAAGCACTGCAGCAGCTACAGGAGTACCCTAAAGGCATCAAGTCTCCATGGTAAAAACATGGGGATGACTAAGCACCACATAGGAGAACTGAAGGGGAAAAAAATGAGACAGGCTGCAGCGTAAAATGAGTGCTAGCTAGTCCAGGACACAAAAGGCAACAAGCAAAGGCTCCATAAATATGTTAGCAGGAAACAATGGGGAATGCCGGACTGGTCCTTATCGGCGGAGGAAACAAAAGCCAGCCCAGCTGGCTGGAGCAGCTAATGTGGGCTTTGTTCCAGCCATCATAAAAATGCTCGTGGTGACCAGACAGGGTGCAGACCACATTTGAAGTGTTTAAAAGAGGGTGCAGGAGCACAGGGAGGGAAAGGCCATACTGTGATGGAGAGGTTCGACAATCAGATAAAGTAGTTACATCCATATTGCTAAAGGCTTGCTGCAACTCATCTTCACGTGCTTAATGCTTCTGCAGCCCCTGAAAAGTTGGCAGTTCTCTCTGAGATGCAGGATAAAGGAGGTCTCAGAGACCAGAGGAAGGGTAAATCTGGCAATTATTTTCAAAAACAGAGAAGGGAGAATCCAGAACTACAGACTGCTCACCCCCATTCCCTTAAGCAGGCCAGGTTTGTGAGTGATTAGGTCATAACCCTCCAAAGGATATCAGGGTCATTAAATAGCTGGTGCGGCTCTGTTAAGGCCTGATTACGTTAAGCCAATCTGGTTCCCTTCGCTGACCTGATAACTGGTATGTCAGATAAGGGAGAAGCAGTGGGTATGACGTGCCTTGGCCACGGGGAGGATTTCAACACGCTCTCACATGACACATTCAAACAGACTGAGAAAATACGGTCTAGATGAAACCACAGCAATTGCACAACAGGCTGCAAAGCTGCACTCCAAACATAATTAGCAATACCTGGCTGTTACAATAAAAGCCATTTAAAGCATAGCCTGCAGGGGTCTGTCCTCACCCCTACTGCATTCAGTGTTGTCATTAAGGTGGACAAAGGAAGACTCCCATGATTATGAAATGTATGCATGTGATGACAGCACTCTGGGGGGCCCTGGGGTTCAGACTCATTCTGATCAAGCAGAGAAGCGGTTCAAAATCAACCAGACAAAATTCACCGAATCCAAGTGCAAAGTATTGCGGCCAAGGAAAAGGAAACAGAGTGCACAAATGCACAAGGAGGAGTAACAGCTCAGGCAGCCATTCAGCCCAGCAGAATTTGGGGATGCAGAGACCATGGATTCTGTATGAAGAAGCTGCATGACCGTGTTGTGCAATAAGGACGCTGGGAGCTGGAGTAAGTGCCATGCCTAAGGAAAGAGGGTCTTCATCTGCTCTGTTGGGTGCCCAGTGCCTCAGCTGGCTTGGGGAACTGCACTGTGAAAAGGATGGAGACATGGCATAGGGATGTAGAGGAGCTGCAGAGAGAAGCTTTAGAGACTGCGTCTCATAGGGCAGGGTGGAAAGTGAGGAATTTCACCAGGGCAGTGGTGAATGTAGAGGAAAGTAAGCAGGGGTAGAGTAACTGGCTGGTGATGTACGGCAGCTGTCCCGACCAACACCGCCAGAGAGCGGCAGCCACCAAGGGATGGATGCCGGGACCAGGCTGCTCGCACAGCCCAGGCTGCAGCCCCCGGCAGCCCCCGGGATGGCCCCGGCCACCACTCACCCACGCAGGCCATGCGGGTCATGTCCAGCTGGAAGCCATCAAAGCAGTCACAGGTGTAGCCCTCCCGGACACGCACGCAGCGCCCATTCTCGCAGCCGTTGAGGATCCCGCACTCCTCAGCCTGCAGCCCCTCGAAGCCCTCATAGAGGCCTGGAAGGTGGCAAGACGGTGTCAGAGCAGGCTGACCCTCCACCCAGCCGCGGAGGGGACATCGGGCACGTGGCAAGACAGTGCTGGTGGGGCCAGGACCGACTCAGAGCAGCCAGGAGCAGAGCTTGCTCCAAGCCTGAAGCATCCTGGCTGGGGTGGGTGCTGCCAGGCAGTCCCCAGGGACACAGGCTGGGTAGAAAGGCACATCTCAGTGTCCCCCAGTACTCACCAGTTTGGCTGGGCAGGTAGCGGGGTGAGGACCGCCCTGAGCCGTGGTGGAAAGGGCTGCCCCGAAACTCGCTGTTGGGTTCCCTCCGAGGGAGACCAGAATCGGGGTTTCCATACTCAGACTCCAGGTAATTGTAGTAGGGGCCTATATCTGGGCTGGGGAGGCCATAGTGGGGGTCTTCCAAGCCTGGTCCGTACTCATAGCGAGGTCTTTCTCGGAGCTCAGCCCCTCTCTCACTATCTTCACTGGCCCCATTGCACAGGAAGGCAAAATCAGCTGGAAGTGGTGAGGGAAAAGGAAGGGTCAGTGCAGCCTGGCTCGAGAGAAATAGGTCTGCTATGGCTGGAGAGGGTGTGTCCACACCGGGCCAGCTGAGCCAGGCCTGTGTTCAATGGCCTCCAAAGCTGCAGCTCTGTAGTTTGCTGATGGCATCCTGACTTTGAGAAGACCAACTCCTGTCTGGGGCCAGCAAGTTCTTGAGCAGTGAGAACCCTGTTTGCCAGTGTGCTCCCATGCCGGGCTGCCACTCCCTCACCTCTCCTAAGCTAAGCAGGAGCAGTAGGATGCTCAGAGCAACTCTCCCCTCAGACACCTTGGACTCATTGCAAACCAGTTTCAGGTACATCCTACCCACTGGTGCAGCTCAGCCCTGGAGAAGTGGGGGGTCCACCCACTCTTCGGGCTGGCTTTGGCACTGCAGACAAGAAGAGGAGCCCTCACTGCAGCCATATGTGGCCAACTCTGCCTGGCACAACCGGCAGCAGCCCAGCCCAGCCCCACCTCTGCCAGGAGTTTGCTTGCCAATGCCACCCTGCTCACCTGAGGACCTGTGCGGACAGAGCGCGCAGTTCTGGCCCCAGGCTTCACCAAGCCGGCAGCAGCACTCAGTGTACGTGGTCTGCTCGCCGTGCAGGAGGTCTTGGCAGATGTAGTCAGCAACGGTCTGCCAGCAGACGTCCAGGTGGATTTCATACTCCTCCAAAGTATCTGTGAGTGCCACAGGCAAACGATGCCATAAAAATCATCCAGAAGACTGCCCCCCCCCTTGTCCTTAGAGGGATGACCATGTGGCCCAGCTCCTGCCCCCCTGCCCTGGCTGCACACTCTGCTGGCACTGGCACCCCTCAGCTGCTCCCACCGGGAGACCACTGAGCCCCCACCCACTACTCCCTCCCAGGAGACCCAGCTGCAGGGTGGGCTGTGCAGGGTGAAGGCGTGCTGCAGCAGGCACTCGGGCTCACCTGCCCTGCTGGAGAGGTTCACACACCGGTTGCCGGTGGCATCCAGCACGAGAGGGAGGCTGCAGAAGCAGTGGTAAGAGCCATCCGTGTTCAGACACTCGCCGTTGATGCAGTACACTTCATTCTGACACTCGTCCTGGTCTGCCCACGCACAAAGACAGAGCAACGTTTCAGGCTGGCAGACACGGGCAATGCAACCCTTTCCCTGCCACATCCTCTTTCATTCCCCAGGAGGGTCCCAGGAAGTCTGTCACCTGGAGCTGGCCCTGTAGCATGGGCAGCAGGGACAACTCTGGGTGCAGCCGCACAGCTGTCCCTCTGCACATGGTGGGAGCCCCTGCTGCTCTTTGAAGCCATCTTACCAACACACTCAAGCCTGCTGGAGTCATAGAAGTAGCCTGTACGGCAGAAGCACTTGTAGCCCGGCACCGTGTTCAAACACTGTCCGTTGCGGCAGAACTCAGAACCAAATATCTCACACTCGTCCATGTCTGAGAGAGGGATAGAGGGAGGGAGAGAGCGTCTCAGGGAGTAGAGCCATGGAAGCAGGGCAGGCTGGGTGCTGTGCCCGCAGAAATCTGGCATGGCACCTTGGCCTGGACTGGCAGGTCCCCGAGTGAGCCCCCCACCTCTCCCACCAGCCACATGCCTGGGAGCAGAGGTGGAAGCACCCACAGGCAGAGAGCAGGAGGAGGGATGATGGGGAACAGGATACTTTCACAAATAGGATTTGCATGTGTGTTTCTGGAAGGTTAAGACCACAACCCCCTGAAGGTGAAGGACCGAGCTAGCCGGCCACTGGGACATCTATCAGTAACTGTGTCTTACTGGAGCTGATTCCTGGTTCAAAATGGGCATGGGAGGCTTGCACCAAGAAAAGAGTCACTGCCAGCAGTGAGGCAGGACTGGAGGAAAGGGCACTTCCAGCTCAGTGATACTGGCAATCTGGGATTTCTCTGGACGGAGGAAAGCAGCAGCAGAATGTTAGCATTCCCCACCACAGCCCCAGGGAGATATTTCTGTGGATGCATCTCTATGCAGGGCTTTGCACAGCGCCCTCTCTTCCCCCTACAAGAAATGAGAGAAAATGGTGCTAGTACCTGTGAAAGAGACTTTTCCTGAGAGCAGATCTTCCTGGGGAACATAGCCCTTCCCGAGAGGACAGATCTCTTGGTACTCCACTGGCCAGGAGGCAGATGCCAAGGGGAGATGGGAAGAAAAGAAACAGCTCATCAGTGCAACCAAGGTGGAGATGGTGGTCAGAGGACTGTCCTTGCCTGGTGTGGTGGGTCCACAGTCCTACCTGTGCCCAGGATGGGGCAGGGGTAAGTCTCACAGTTGTCACCCCAGGCTGCCCCCACAGTACAGCAGCACTCCTCCTTGGTGATGTTCTTGGCCAGGACACTGTCACACAGGCGAACATCGCTGATGTGGTAGTAGCACTGCTTGCGCTCTGTGCTGTCAGAGAGGTGGGCTGCGTGTGTCTCAGGGCCCTCTAGAAGACAGCAGAGCAGGGACGGGATGGGGTCCTTGGCACCCCAACGCAGCATCCCACTCCTAGGAGGTCCTAGAGCACACCCATCACCGACAGCATGGCCTTCCCAGGTCCCCACTTTCAGGCTCCTCAGCTGACAAAACCTTGCCCTTGCCTGCGTGGGCTTGTACAGTCCTGGCAATGCCTCAGCTTTATCTCACCCCAGCCAGGGCTACCACGCTCCTGCTCCAGCTGCCACCCATGCTTCTGTCCTAGCTGCCTACTCACCCATGGCTGCTCGGGGCTGGCACTGCCCTGTCTCTGTGTCATACTCCTCGTGATCGCTGGGGCAGAGGCAGAGGAAGGATCCTTCCACATTCTCGCAGAGCGCAGTCCCGCACACAGCAACCATCAGCTCGCACTCATTCACATCTGCAAAGCAAGGGGCAGTGGTGGCAGCTGGAGTCCTGCCTCTGCATGGGCAGCGTGTGCATGGTTTGCAGCATGGGGTCACCCTTCAGCAGGGAGATGGAAGCTGCTAGGGACCAGTTGAGGGCTCTGTTCACACCGTGGCTCAAGACAGGTCTGGCAAGAGCTTCCTGCTCTGCTCTCAGTGGATTCAAGGAGCCTGAACCCCAGCTTGCAGTGAGTCACTGGATCACAGGATCATCCCGGTTTGAAGAGACATCTGGAGGTCTCTAGTCCAATTCCCTGCTCAAAGCAGGGTCAGTTATGGGATCCCACCAGGCTGCTCAAGGCTTTGTCTTCTTGGGTCTGTAAAACCTCCACAGGTGGCGACTGCACAGTCATGTTGGGCATCTGTTCCACTGCCTGTCTGTCTTCATGGTGTAAATGTTTTTCCTTATATTACACCCTGCCTGTTCTCTCCAGGCACACATTAAAGTACCTCTCCAGCACCTTCAGTGCCACCAGCCCCCAAGCACCTCTTTTCCACCTGCACAGAGAAGGGCTCCATGTTCACTGGGAGCCACTCGCTTTTTCATAGAGCCCTGCTCCTTTGCAGCCCCAAGGATCTGCTGTGCTAAGGGGAGGGGTTTTGCCTCCATGAGCTACCCTGTCCATGTCTGGGATTCTCCATGCATGGGTGCAGGCCCCATCCATGCCCCAGGAGCCGTCACACAGCAGGGACACCAGCCTGGCATTGCCAATGGCTCTCCTTCACTGACTGGCAGAGTGATTGCGGGAGACTCACCAACACAGTAGTGCCCGGAGGGCGAGCTCTCATAGCCACGGTCACAGAGGCAGCGGAAGGAGCCATCTGAGTTCTCACAGAAGCCGTGGCTCCCGCACAGCGTCTCATTGGCGCATTCATCTATGTCTGCAGCAGGGCAGAGAACAGGAATTACCCCAGACCCCACCTTCCCCTGCCCAGGCCCTTCTGCTCTGACCCCAAGACCTGCGGATGGGGCAGGCATTCCCTTGATGTAAGGGACTGGGTCTGGCTGCCCCACTCACTCCCCTGCTCTGAGTGTGTGTGTTAATAGAAGCTTTCTGCAACATCCAGAGCTGCAGAGAGGCCACGTGGATAGAACAACAGGAGCAGGGTGGGAATGGTAAATGGACGTGAAGTGTGGAAGGTGGCTGGCACGGGGGACTGAGGGTAGCGCAGGTCCCTGCATAGGCAAAAAGGGACACAGAGCCTACAGGCTCACATCGACAGGAGGTACAAGGGTGCATCTGAAGTGCGTGGGGCAAGTGCAGACAGATCTGGGATGATACCCGCCTGCACCATTCTTCTTGACCTAGTCCTTCTCCAACTGCTATAGAGCCAGGGAGTAATCTCTGCCTTGCCCCAGCCTGGTGGGGTTGGACACGCACAACTGGGTCCTCTGCCTACAGACAGCAGGTTTACAGCCCTGCTGGCTGCATCTCACTCCCCCCCTACCACTGCACTGGGCAGATTTATTTCCCTGGAGCAGACAGAGCAGCTGCGTGACCACAGCCCACTGCTCCCAAGGCCAGGAGCAGCTCCATACGCTAAGTTTGAGTCCTGGCACAGCCCAGAGCGCAGTGGCTGGCAGCAGCTCCTCCTTGCTGCAGCCTTCCCTAAGCCGGGGGGAGCCTCAAAAACTTCAGAAACCCCTTTGCTCTTTCCTCTTTGCTGGAGCCTGAACTCCAAACCCAGACTCCCCAGCCTAGCACTCAGTGGTACCAGCAGCCTTTCCCATCACCCAGCCCTGCCAGGCAGGTGACTGGCACAGGCGGCAGCCCCAGCAAGCGCAGCTTACAGGGAGCTGTGGTCCAGCCCCAAGCCTGGAATGGCTGTAACCTGCCCAAGACTCTCCCCAAGCGGAAAGCAGCACAATGCGGTGTCTGTTCCAGATGCCAGGAAGAGAGAAGTCTAGACACAAGCAGGCAGCTCAGCCAAGAAAACAAACTCTCAGCATTATCTGCCTCTCCACCAGCCACATACTTCCTCCTCCTCCTCCTTCTCCCCTGCGCCCCTGGCAGAGACGTCCCACAGTCACCCTGTCCCTGCCAGGAGGAGGGACAGGGAATCCCCAGGGCTGTACTCACCGATGCAGTCACCCAAGGGGGTCCAGTGGAAGCCGGGCTGGCAGCCCATGATACAACGGTAGGAGCCCAGGCTGTTCTGGCACCGCCATGTGCCACAGATGGCATCCCCATACTCTTTACACTCATCCACATCTGCAGGGAGGAGGGCAAAGGAATGAGGATGATCAGATGGGGACCCCGCTTGCTCACTGCAGCAGCTGGGTCAAGTTCAGTTGGCCAGAGGCCCTGAGCCATTGCTAGTCCTGCTTACAAGTCACCAGCAACTTTGGGTACTGGGAGCAGAACTGCCCTCCCCCCTGCACTGGCTGCATCCACCCCCCCCAGATCCCAGGGGGCTGATCTCCCCAGCGATGAGCTCTCACCCACGCAGTCATCAGTCTCCTGGGAGTGTTTGAACCCATTTTCACACAGACACCTGTAGGAGCCTTCTGTGTTCAGGCACTGGCCTTGTGAGCACCGGGATTTGTCTGCGCATTCATCCACATCTGCAAAATGTGCACATCTGCACATCAGGCCAAAATCATCAACCTGGATCTCACAGCAGGGGAGGAAGCAGAGGGCAGGTCCTGAGGTATGTCCTTGCCATCCTCCAGCTCACCTTGGCAGCTGACTCCACCAGCCGCATTCGAGAAGCCAGGAGCACAAATGCAGAAGTAGGATCCGTGACTGTTGAGACACTCGCCATTGGGGCTGCAGATCTCACCATTCAGGCACTCATTCACATCTGCAGAGGGAGCAGAAGAAGGGCCATACATCCAGCTCTGGGGGACATCCTTCACTTAAGCCACATGGATTCCCTCTCCTCATTCTCTTACAGGCAGCCCTTTCAGGGCTCCTGGCCCCTGGTTTTCCTGCCATGGAGACAGAGATCTTCCCTGTCCATGGTGATCCTGCAGTTGGCTACAACCTTATGGATATGCCCTGCATGGTGGCATCAGTTGCCTTGGCATTGGCATCCTCCCTGCCAAGAAAGAAGAGGGATCTATAGGGAAGCTACAAGTCCTGGACTCAGGGATGGGGTTCATACCTTCACACATGGTGCTGTTGATGAGCTTGAAGCCAGCCTGGCAGTGGCACTCGTAGGAGCCTGGGGTGTTCCTGCACTCTCCTCCCAGGCACTGAACAGCAGGGTCCTCACATTCATCCATATCTGCCAAGCAGAAGGGCACAGCACAGTGAGGCCCTAGCTCTTGCTGCCACTGGAGAAGATCCCCACTCAGAGAAGCCATCACCCAGCTGTTGGCCTGCAAGGTGGGTTTGAGCTGCCCTCCCAGACCATCCAGTCACAGTGAGATGAGGGCAGAGACTCCCCATTACTGGGGTGTGAGAAGTCAGCCCAGACCCTTCACTCCCTCCATCACAGGGACCAGGATAAACTGGATCCCAGCACCAAGTCAGTGGTGCCCAGCGACAGGACCAGAGGCAATGGGCACAAACTGAAACACAGGAGGTCCCACCTGAAGATCAGGAAACACTTTTTTACTGTGAGGGTTACTGACCACTGGCACAGATTGCCCAAAGAGGTTGTGGAGTTTCCCTCCTCAGAGATATTCAAAAGGCATCTGGACATGGTCCTGGGTAACCAGCTCTAGTTGGCCCTGCTTGAGCAGGAGGGTTGGACAAGATGATCTCCAGAGGTCTCTTCCAGCTTCACCCATTCTGTGATTCTGTGAGTGCAGGGATACTGCTAACTCCAGTGTCTACCTCGAACAGACCTCTGCACTGGGTACCACAACCAGCGCAGAGCCACAGTTGTTGACAAATCCTCTCTTCAGTCAACTGAAGCAAACATCAGGAAAGTAATCAAACTGTGGCTCTGCTTTCCTACCTGCCAGACTTGCCTACAATGTCCTTCTCCTGGCAAAACTGGCCGGGGGGGCTACATCAGTTCTTACCCAGCTGCAGAGTTCCCCACAAACACTCTCCCACCCAACTCCCCCAGGCCTTGGCCAGCGCCTGCTGGCACTCTGAGGGTTTTGCTGACAGCAGAGGAGAGAGGGGTGCCTTCCCTCTAACAGGGGGCTGTGACATGCCAGCAGATTGCTGTTGCCTGTAGGCCCATGAGGTAGGGGGAAGCACTGGAGGACGCTGCTCATCAGAAGGATGGGCTGGTGTGCAGGCAGCAGAAGACATGCTAGTGGACAAGGTCCTGCTGTACTCTTCTCCCCTGCCTCAGCTAAAGCCCTGAGACTGGCAGTTCCTGAGGGAAGGGCAAGGACCTTCTCTTACCCTTCGCAGAGCACTGAGCACGTCACAGGCATAAAGAGCATCACATAAAGAGCATCACTCCCTACTGCCTTGGGGCAGGATTCCCAGCCGTTCAGTCTCAAAGGGTTGCAAGTAGCAATATTCTTGAATCTTTCTGGAGATGAACCATTACCTAGTTTATTTATCACAAAACTATCATGAAACTCTTATCATTTTTCAAATATGAAACCCAGATCTACAGACAAGGACACCAGCCAAGGCATGGAAGAACGTGCCATCCTGCCATCAGGTCAGTGTGACCAAAACAGTATCAAATCCTGATAAGGTGCCCTCGTGACATGGCTGGGGCAAGGTGGCTGAGAAGGGGCTCACATGGAGTCTTGGGAAAGGGGGAGGGCAGATAGAAGGGATCACACCATGGTTCTTCCATTGCACCCAAAAATCAGATGGAAAATAAGCTCATTTCATGCTGGCTTTCTCAGACACCAAAACAGAGGAGAAGAGAGGGAGGAAAGCCTCCCTCTCCTCCCCCACTGGAGGCCCCCATGCAGGGGGGGTCTTCTGAGAGTCACATCAAAGGCAAGATCTTCTGTTTGCCAGCTATGTGCAGGCTGCAGAGCTCTGCAGTGCTCCAGAGAGAAATCCGCAGCACAGGGCCAATGTTAACAAATACCTTTGCCAGCTCTGCCCCTTCCCTTCCCTCACCCCAAGCAGGGAATTTGCATCAAGCCATCTCAAGTGCAGGACGTCCCTGGGGGGCAGCCACCAGGGAGGGATTTTCCCTGCCTGCGCTGGGGCAGTCAGGCTGTAAGACTGGGACAGAGCACTCTCATGTCTGAGCAAAGGAACCAACACAGATCCATGCTGGTGTTAAATCTCTGCCATGCATACCTGGCACAGCAGAGCCCTTGAACTACTCTTTCCTTTTTAAACATGTCCACGTTACACTAGGGACTGGGGAAAAAAGATGAACCCTGGGTGCCCACAGTCTCTTCACTGGCTGTGGACCCAAAGTTTCTCCCTCTGTTGAAGACCTACATTCAGGGCACATACTTCCAGACACACAGTTCTGAACTGAACTATACACAGCTCCTCTCTGCCCATGTTTCCAGGCCTCCTGTACTTCTCTGGCTGGCCTTTGTCAGCATCCTTCAGGTCACCATTAGTCCAGGAGTCTCATCAATGAGTCCTTGCCCCCCATCTCTTTCCTGGATGAGGAAGATCACCTTCGTACTGCTCTAGGTGACATCTGCTTGCAGCCCCCTCCTCTTCCCCCCACTATCTGCTGATCAGAGAGTTAAAGGACTGGAGAAGGACCATGAGGCTAAAGAAGTCCCTGGGCCCCACCAATAACCCAGCTAGGGCAATGTCTCTTCCCTCATTGCCTCCAGCACCCGCTCCCCTGCCCCTGGGAAAGTCATACCTTCACATGTGCTGCCATCTCTGGACACGGTGTAGCCAGTGTCACAAGCCATGCAGGAGTAGGAGCCTTCAGTGTTGAGGCAGAGTCCAGAGGGACAGGCAGCCTGGGCAGTGCATTCGTCGATGTCTGCATAAGCATACAAGGGAGAGCAGGATGAGTGGCAAGGATGCAGAGGAACCATGACCAGGGGCAGATGTGTTGAGGGAACCAACCAACACAGTGTCCAGGACTTGGGCAGAGCCAAGTGCTCAGGAAGAGCCCAGGGAAACCTCTGGACTAGGTGCGTGACATTTCAGAGGGTCTAGACTCATGGCTCCCCAGTACCTTGGCAGCTCTTCCCATCAAGTGCCACCTCATAGCCCCGGTAGCAGGAACAGCGGAAGGAGCCATTCAGGTTGACACACCGCCCATGAGCACAGGTCCCCTCCGCAAGACACTCGTCCACATCTGCGTGACACAGAAGAGAGAAATGGAATGGGAGGGTGCTCAGGACCTTTCCTGCCACCAAAATTGTGAGGGCATTGTGCCCTGGCCATGCAGGCTGGCTGCCCATAGGAAGAGCATGCTGCCTGTGCCTCTGCTCCTTTTGAGGCTTGCAGGGAGCACCGCCACCTGGGGGGTGTGGGTGCTGCCCAGAGACAGCCTACATTCCTCACCAACACATCTCCCGTTCCTGGGCTGGTAGCCATCCCCACAGCTGACACACTTGTAGGAGCCTAGTGTATTAACACACTTCCCACGGGGGCAAGGGCTGGGATCCACGCACTCGTTGATATCTGCCAAGAAACACACTCCTTTCAGGCTCCCGAAGGCGAACAGTGCAGCCTTCTCCAGGATGTCCCCTCCAGCTGGATCCTCTGAGTCCCCCTGCAGGGGACAGCAATGCCCAAGAGGAGGTGAGATGACTTTTCTAGGGCTTGGGCAATACTTCCTATAGTCCCATTTATCACTCAGGATTCTACGCCCACACCTGAGGGCTGACATAATCCAGCAGCAAAACCCACTGCCGCAGGATGTTGCCAAGGCCAGGAATGTGCATGGGCAGAGAAAGGGATCAGAGAACATCTGTGCAGGGCTGTTTCATCAGGGACTTTCATAACTATGATTAGGATGCAGCCTCCAGCTCAGGAAGTCCTTAAGGCAAGTGCTTTCTGGAGGCCATGCCGGGGGAGCAGCATTCTGTGCATGCCCTGCTTCCCGTACTGCCTCCTAAAATAGTCTCCAACTCTGTTGGAGATGAGCTACTGAGAAAGGGGGATCTTTGATCAGGCACATCGTATGTTCACAAGGTCGAATGCTCTGAAGGGCCCAGGCCATGCCACGTGAGCAGGATGCTGTGGGGACAGGTGGCCCAAGTTTCTGCAGCCTGCTCTCCCTGCGGTCCACTTGCCAGCACGAGGGTCCAGTGACAGAGCGAGGCTGTCACAAAATTGCATGGGCATCTCCTCCCAGAATAGGAAGCTGGCACAGGCTGGTCGTAGGGGACCTCCCTGGGGAGGTGGGAGCGGATCTCAGAACTCCCCTCTCCCAGCCCAGGAAAGCCTGTTGCTCCTGCAGCAGAGGACAGGGAGCCCTCAGGGGAAGACACAGGGCAGACAAACATGGGCGGGGGGTGGGGGTGGGTGTCTCCTCCCTTTCAGGAGGTTACACGGAGTGGTGAGAAACGGAGGTGTTCAGCCCTGCACAGGGTGGGTTGGAGGGCCAGGGGAACAGGGAGCAGCAAGCTTCACCTTCACACTGTCCTCTGGGGCCCATGGCAAAGCCCTCCTTGCACTCGCAGCGGTAGGAGCCGGGAGTGTTGATGCATCGCTGTCCCCAGCACGTAGAGGGCTGCTCACATTCATCTCGATCTGGCAACACACAGGGAGATAGTCCTGGAGTTCTCCCTCTCCAGTGTGGGGAAGGCTGGGTGCAGGAGAGGAGCTGCTCCACCTGCAGCAGGCTCTACCCAGAGGACCCAGCCCAGGGCTCTCCTCCATCCCCCATCTGTCCTTGCACCCTCCTTGCCATGAAGCAGTGATCAGGGCTGGCATAAGAGGCTCCTGCCCAGGTCTCCATAGGCAAGGTCCTTCCCCTGAGTGAGCAGGAGAGGGTGATGCCCATGGATCAGGCTGTTCTTGGGCAGGCCTGCAGGGAGGAAGGGTGTGCAGGTGTGCGTGTGTGTTGCAGGTGTGTGCACTGTGTGCATAAGTGCACGTCTGTGTGCATATGCATGAGAAAGAGCAATGGTGGGAGACTGGGGAGACCCTGGGGAGGTGGCAGCCCTGTGCAGGGTGGACATCACTTACCCTGACAGCTCTGCTTGCCTTCCGAGACAGCCAAGGTGTACCCAGAGTAGCAGAGGCATAAATAGGAGCCCACACTGTTGATGCAGCGACCTTTTCCAGCACAAGGATCTTCCAGGCACTCATCTTCATCTGTGCCCAGGCAAGGAAGGAAGACAGGCAGTCACCACAGCAGCTGTCTGCAGCCTCCTGCCAGCCCCATGGTGCAGCGGGTGGGCAAGGGCTCAGCAGAGCTGCCAGAAAACCTTCCCCCAGCAGCCTGAAGGACCAAACAGTCCATTGAGGCCCGGCAGGCAGAGGAGGTGCCAACCTACCAATGCAGCGGAGGCGGCTGGGGTCCAATGTGTAGCCGGGGTGGCACAAGCAGCTGTATCCCTCTGGGGTGAGCACACAAGCACCAGCTCCACAGAAGAGGGGTGAAGAGACACAGCTGCTGACCCCTGGGAGGAAAGAGCACGGGGTTGGGGGCAGCAGTCCAGGGTTTGCCTTGTGTCCCCAGCACCATGCTGGGGAGGCTGCTTTTTTCCTTGGAGAGAGATGGAGCAGGCTCAGCTTGCTCCTCTACGTCTTCAGGCAGCCACTGCCCATAAGGCTGCAGGGAGGACACCACAGACCCTGCCACCTCCTCTGGCCTGAGCCCAGCTGGGACCCCCCAGTCCCCTGCACTGCCACAAAAGGGCGGTGAGGAAGCTGACCAGCCCCACACTTTGGAGGGGAGCTGTTGGCAGAGCCTGGCACCTGTGAGGGGGCTCCTTTTGGGGTGACAGCAGGGATTTCCCGCCCCTACAACCCTGCTAAGCAGGGCACAGGCGGTAGTGGGGGGGTAGCGGGGCATCGCATGCCTCTCGGCACTGAGCCGGCTGGGGGGGGCCAGCCCAACCCCAAACAAAAGGCTATTGAGGAAGACGCATTCCTCAGCAAGGTGCCTCCGCCAGGCCTGCTCCCCAAGGTGCTCCAGCCCCCGGTGGAGGGCAGGGGCTGCGCTCCCAGACACTTGAGCAACCCTGGAACAACAGCGCCCTTGTTTCCGGCGCAGTAAACAAGCCGCCCCGGGAGCCACATGCCTCCCCTTGCGCTCCCACTTCCCGATGAGTCAGCTCACGCCGCTGGGGGAACAGGGCCAAAGCCACCGGAGCAGGCGCGTGATCCCCCTCACCCAGCAGCCACTGCCGCACCGTGCAAGCAAGCTGCAGCGGGGGAAGGATCTGGAAAGCCAAACACTTTGCTCCCCGTATGGGATTGCTCTTGCCTCCCCATGGCCAGGCAGCTTTCCCTGGCTGGCAGCAGCTGGGGCCAGGCTGGGACAACACCCTAAGGTGGTAGGGCAGGGACTTTTCTTTGGGAAGTCAGGTGGGGCATGTGGGAAGACAAGCAGGCTGGGAAAGGGAGAGAGCCCCTGGGCAGATCTTAGGGCATAATTTCCCCAAAGGGCCAGACAGAGAGAGGAGGGAAATCCCCGAGAGCGGTGGACACACACCCGAGCCCTGAGCTGGCATCTGTGTTGGAGCAGCAGCACCCCAGGTGCTGGTGTGGCCAGGCTGGGGAGGACCATGCCAGGACTCCTCTTCCTCTGCTGAGAAAGAAGAGAGGTGAGGTCCAGTCCCTGATCCCAGGCAGAGGTGCAGACCCAAGGTTTACCCGTGCTGGGTGTCCCTGCACTCAGAGCCCCGAGAGAGCACATAGGACGGGGCCGCAGGGTGGTTGCGGCAACTTCATCATCTTGTTATTTAACACAACCTCCTCCACCTCGCTGGAGAGCCGCCACCTCCCCGCATCCCTACAGCCCTACATCAGTCACAGCAGTGTGGCAGTGGTCCCCCGTGCCACCCTGCAGCCAGCCCAGCCAGGAGCCCATCCTGCCCAGTGCCAAGGGCTGCTGTGTGGAGAAGGCAGCTCCCAGTCTCCTCACTCTTCCCCCTCCTCGCTGCCCCATCCTCTTCCCCACGGCCACCCTGACCTCCTGCCAGCTGGGCGCTCACCTCTGTGTCTGGCGGGCTCTGCGGTGGCATCAGCAGCACCCTGAGGGACAGAAACATAGGACTGCCTCTATCTACATGCATGTAGCTGGGACACAGCATACCTGAGACATTTTCCCACCCACCTCCTGGCTCCTCTTGCTCCCGGAGACACTGTGCTGGGAGGAGAAGCTGCCACAGCTGAGTGCAGCTGGCAGGGCCGCTCTGTCCTGAGCACACTGTCCAGAGCAAAAGACAGCTCCTGGCCATGCCCAGAAGGCTATCTGCAGAGGGGCAATGCCAGCACGCCATGTGGGTAAGACCCAGGGCACTGCCACAGGGCAGACATCTCCAAAGGGGGGCCAGGAAGAGCAGTTAAGCACAGTAAATACTGCCACTGTCACTGATGGCTCTGGAGGGCTGAGGACAGCCACTGCTTCGACCTGCCTCACAGCGTTACCTACTAAAAGGGTGCTTTCTCAGCATCCCCTCCTGGCAAATCCATGGCTGGCAAAAGAGATATTGGAGCACAACCTGGGTCTCTGCTCCGAGGAACTTTCCGCAACAGATAAAGAAAACAGGTGACTGAGCAACACAAGTCCCAGCCTAGCTTTGTTTCAAATTTGCAAGTTTTCGTTCAAATTTCTGCTCTGTCTTGAGATTTCTCATGTGTCCTTAGGCAAGTCACTTCATGTCTATGAAGCATGACAATGGCAGTGCTGTCCCTTCTCTCAGAGGAGCTGCAAGTACACTCTGAGGGCCAGGCTACTATAGCAAGGGGGGGCACAGAGATGATCAGGAGAGATACGACCCAACCTCTACTGACAGCAGGGATCAAGAGACACATTTTTCAAGTGAGACTTATTATAAAGGAACCCAGCTATGGGAGAGCCTGGCAGAGAATCGGTCCCCAGGTTGCTCCTGTCAGACAGGTGAATTCACACAGCCAGTATGGGAGACCCCTGCCCCGCCTGCTCTACCGGGGTTTCTGCTGCATCCACGCCAACATGGGGAGACCTGCCTGCAAGATGGGCTTAAACTTGACACCGGGCTCTGCAAGAGGAGGGCTCCTCAAGCTGTCTGCAATGGTTCCCCTTCCCCTGCTGCCCGCCTAGCCCTGCAGCCAGTCCGGGCTGACAGCAGCCTGGGCTCCTATCCCAGCCCTGGCAAATGCCAGCTGGAGTTAACACTGACCATGAACTAGTGCAGCAGAGCTCCCAGTTCCTGTTGGTTTGAGCTAATGGCCTCTTAGCAAGAGCTGAGCGGGCACGTGGCACAGTGCCTTCAGCCATGGCAACTCAGCCAGGGTGGTAGGGTTTGCAGTTCATATGCTGTTCCCTCCAGCAGCAGCTACTTGTTCTCTCTTTAGTGCTTGCTCTGACTACATTTCACACCTCCCTGTCACCTCTTTGTATGACATCCCCCTTCCTGCCCATCAAGCTACCATGGATGCACCCAGATGTAGCAAGACAAACCTTACTCACTTGCACAGCAGGAGAAACTTCACCTGGAAAGTGAAACAGTGTATGGTGAGCAGAGTCAAGGCAGGCATCCTCCTCAAATCCTGGCTGCCCTGACTTCATCCCACTTCTAAGACACTGATGCTCAGTCCCTTGTGCTCCTCCACAAGAGCTTGTTCCCAAAGCCAACACACCCAGACTCCTCTCCTGGCACTGCACAGACCCCAGGAGCTTCCGCTCCAGCAGACGCTGGCACAAGCAATTGGTCACACTTCCCTCCAGCTGGGCTGGAGAAAAGCCCAAGGACTGCAGTGCCAGGGCTGCCACACAGACCTGAGGTCCGGGTGAAGGCAGCCTGGCCATCCAGCACCAACTGCAAATCTGTGGTCGCAGGAGCCTGAAACACTTAACCTCCTCTCCAAAGGCTTGAAGATCTGGTGTCTCATGCCCCAGGAACATCAGTAGGGCTGAAGAACACCTTGCATATTCATACAGCTGTAGAAAGCCCTTATCAGCTAGAATTCCATCCATGGGGGCACGGCAGGACCTTGGAATTTGCCCACCCTTGCTAGGGCCCCAGATGGAGCAGCTTTAAGCAGCAGACCCCACACTACCCTCTCCTGCAGAGGTGCCAGGGTGGGGGAATGCCTCCAGGACACTCCCACGCAGGCTGTCTTGAAGTTGCTGTCTCCTTGCTGCCCAGTCCAATGTCCAGTTTCTGCTCTCCCCTTGCTCTTCCAAGCTGAGGGGCAGCTCTTCTGCCTCTGCCTTCCTCATTGACAGGCGGATATCAGAGCTGGAGTAGGTGTAGCCATGTCCTGCTGGGCAAATCTCCTTGAAGGCTTCTGCAAGGGAAAATCAAATCAAAGCTTTAGAGGGCAGAGGTTGGAAGGAAGAGGCTGATGCAGGAATCACCTGTCTTGCTGCACCCAGACACAACGGTGGGACATGTGGAAGAAAGAAGTGAAGATGGACAGGCATGTATGTGAATGCAGGTACCAGTTTCTCACATCCTATCATTTTCTGGAGGTTTCTAAGGGTTAAATCCTTATAGAAACACATATGGCCTACTGTGTGTGGATGCTTCAAGCAGAAGGAATCTGCTCACAGGGCAGTGTGGGTTTCTAACAGGCACTGGCTGGTACTCCCAGACACCAAAAACTAAATCCCTTCCCTGGGTCAGTACTGCTAGGAAGGGATCATGCCACAGGAAGGTCCAAGCTGAGCAAGGGAGCAGATAAAAGCAAACCCCTGGTACATCAGCACATCACTCATGATACTCTGCACAAACCACTTGAAGATTTTTCCCAGCCCTGAGGATTTTGATGCTTTCCCCTCCACCCTACCCCGTGCTGAGATACACCAAACTGATCCTCACCTGACTTTCATCCCAGCAGAAGATGTATGAGAGACAAAAGGGCTGTCAAGCAAAGCCAGGCACAGACATGGCTGTGCTCTCCCTGTGGTACAGAGTGGTTTCCCATCAGGGATTTCTCTGTCTTCCCAGTATTATCCAAGTCTGCTCCCTGGGCTGCTGTACCCATCTCACAGGCCAGCATTTGCATCACTCAGCTCTGGGTCCTGCAGTCGTCTGCGTGGCGGCAAGTTCAGGCAAGCCCAAGTCCCAGTCTAACCAGAGCAGGCAAAGCCGAAGCGGGCACGTCTCACCTGAGCCGGGCATGGGGCACTCCTCACAGTTCTTCCCCCAGCCCTTGCCGACACGACTGCAGCAGCAGATCTGCTGGGTGATGTGATGGGAAAGGGGGAAGGAGCACACGCCTCCAGCTGCTGAGCGGTAACACAGCCCCTGCTCCATCGACACCGCTTTGTCCGCTGAAACACAACAGCAGGGTCAGTGCCAGAGGTCAAGCTCTACGCTCATCAGAGAGAGAAATGAGGACACTCAGCCTCTCCCCATCAGGCCTTTCTTTGCCTGTGCCTCCCAGCCTGTCCCAAGGGCTGCCCCATCCTCTCCCCAGAACAAGTCCTGGCCTTCAGCCATCAGGCCATCCTCCCAGCAGTGCCAGCCCCAAGCAAGTCCAGCTCCTGTGGGTGCTCTCTCAACCTGGGAGGCTGTGTCCTCTGCTACTGCGCTGCAGGCACGTCCCCTCTGGGCTCTGCAGCGAACAGCAGCAGGGGCCATGAGACATCCATGGAGAGGAATGACGGGTGAAGGGGGCCTGAGGCATGGGCTCCCATCCTGCACACAAGCGCAGGACAGCATAGCAGGCACTCAGCCACACTTGCAAGAGGCATGAAGCACGCTGCAGCCTCAACTCAGCCATGGGCCCTGCTCAGGCCCCTCTCCCAAACTGAGGGGTTCCCTGGAGCACTTACAGATGCAATGGCTACGGGATGGGTCCAGCATGGTGCCAGGCTTGCAGGTGCAGCGGAAGCTGCCGCGGGTGTTCAGGCACTCGGCATCTTTGCACAGGCCCTGCATCAAGCACTCGTTGATATCTGTGGGGAGGAGAGAGCCCAGTGAGATGTGGGAAAGCTGAGGGTGAACTGAACTCCCTACCCAGTGCCTCCCATTCAGGTGCCGCAGACCGAGGGGGTCTCAGCAGGGCTGGTGTCTGAGGCAGCCTCTGCACCGAGCAGCGTCATGGAGACCTCCGTGGTGACAGCAGTCCTACATCTGTGGCACAGAGCTCACTCACTGCAGCTACAGGGATTGCTCGTGAATGACTGCTCTGCTCCGCGGTCCTCGTGGAAAACAGATGTGGCTCCTCCAGCGAGCTGCTCTGGCAGGGTCACTCTTACAGACATCATGATTGTTGTTTGCAAGCCTGGACTGATGAGTCCTGTTCTCTCACCCAACCCCTGGTCCTGCTCATATGGAGCCATCATCCATGAAGGATCCTTGCTGAGAAACTCAGTGCTGGCACACATGGAGGGCAGTGACTGATCCCTGCACACAGAGCCCAGTGCTAGGCGGAGGAATGGTGGGCCAGCCTCCGGCTCATCACTGTAGTGTCTTCTTCTGGGAACTGGTTGAGCAAGCAAGAAGATGCCAAGCTCAAGCCCTGTCTCGAGCTCTGCCTCTGCCCCTGACTCAGCACACAACATCAGATGCAGTCTTCAGGAAGGGAGCTGGGCTTATCCCAGGGAAACACCATTGGTCTCATTCATTTGGCCTGCACCACCTGCCTTTCCTATGCAGGAATGTATGAGCTAAGCTGGAGAAGACAGGGATTGGCAAAAAGTCCATAAGGGGCAGGTGAGGGCAGCTTTCACGGTGGAGAGTGAGGAGGAAGCCCTTCTCATGGACTGATGTAGCTTTATACCTTCACTAAAGAGCTTGGCACCAGAAAAGTAAGTGTGCTGACGAAATGTGTTGTGTCAGGAGGCACAAGCAATGCAGGAAGAGCTGCATGGGAGCATGGAGCAGCAGGAGCAGGATGAACCTCAGCACTATTCTGGGACAAATCACAGCAACATATGCTAAAGCTAAGAGGTGGGAGCAGGAAGTGAGAGGGACCTGGATGCTCTTGCTTCTCGCAGGACAGCTGTGAGCCACCAAGACCAAGAAATGCCAACCCGATGCAAGGCAGCATCATGCCAAACACTTTCCAAAGGCACAAGGCAGTCCTAACGCCAGTGTAAAAGGCCCTGGTGAGACCTCAGGTGCCCTGAGAGCACTCAGTGTTGCTCTAGAGGCTGTCTCAAGGTGGAAGGGGTGCAGAGGCGGGCTGCTGGGACACTCAGAAGAACGGAGACACTGGAAGAGCCTGACTGAGAGCAGCTATGCTCAGGAATGGCTTTCCCAGCACTACCTTATTCCTTGGACTTGAAGCATCACTGCTTGGTGGAAGTGGGGGTATTGCACAGCCAGCTATGACAGCTGGAGTTCAGACTTAATGACCTGAGAGGTCCTCCCCAGTCTTGTCCTCTTAAACTCCTCCGTTCACCCCACCAGCTGCCCTATACATGGTCGAGACACACAGGGGCCATCAAGACTAGGCCATGATGTTCAGTCAATTGGAAGTACGAACCCTACAGGGATGTGCAGCAGGCCAGGGAGGAGCAGGGCTTGGCTGCGTAAGGTAGTGGTTTCCTGCTCCATACCAAGCACAGGACAGAGTTCATGAGAAAAAACAGTGGCCAGATCCCAAATGTGCTGGGAACCCCACTGAGGGAAGAGGCTTGGGCTCTCCAGAGGAGCCTTGGGGCTCATCCCTGTCACTCCTGGGCACGGTCGGGGCGTTGTGTCATTCCAGCACACCAACTGGATGAAGCGTTTGGCCTCCGCATGAGCAAAGGGATTGAAGGGATTAGAGTAATGAGAGCACAAAACAAACAAGCACCAAGGGCCGGGCTTTATGAGCTTAATATAAAACAGGGCCACGTCCTGGCCTTAGGCCAGTCCCCTCTATTCCACTGGCAGCAGAGAACCCTCCTGCAGTGGAAATCCCCACGGGGAACAGAAGCAGGCAGGCGCGCTTGGGGCCATGCACTCCTACCCCCTGCAGCATGCCAGGGACGAGGCTGGCCCACAAAGAGGCCTCAGGGACTGCAAACTGAGATCTATAAGCTGTCTCAGCTGCATCCTCCCACCCCACACAAGCCTGCTAGTGGTCCTCAGAAACAGCCATGCTGAGTCAGCCAGCTTGTGGTGGAAAGGTGCAGGCTGGTTTACACTGGTGCTTGGTGAGCAGAAAGGACCTGAGTCAGCAACAGACAGCAAGGATATATGGACACCAAGGTGCCAGCGTGTGTCCTGTGCAGTGAGCCCTGTGCATGCACACCTCCCTGCCACTGTCTTCAGGCACCCCAGCCTGCAGCCTCCAAGACAATCTTTGCCTCATCTAGCAACCACATTATCCCTTCCAGTGCCATCCTTCTTCCTGGTCCTACCAGCACCGGAAGGTTTCCTGACTGGGTCCGCCAGGCACTTTCAACTCAGACTCACTGCAGCCTTGTTCCTGGTCGATGGGATGCAGGAAGGAAAGGAGCAGAAGTGATATCTTGCAGAGATAAGCCGTTTGTTCCTCTGCTGGAAGGCACCAGAGACAACCCTTTCTGTCCATACAGAATGGAGGAAAGTAGGCTCTTGCCAGGGTCCTCCTCGAGTCACTCATCTGTGCTTTGAGGACAGCCTGCAAAGCCAGAGCTCAGCTTCTTCCCAGCTCAGCTCCTCTCCTACAGCCAATGACCTCAGGAACCATCAGCTCCTGTCCAGCCCCTTGGCTCCCCTCCTACCTGGGCTGGAAAGAGAAGGCCCTGCGCAGCCTGTCCCAGAGTCTATCAGCCAAATTCCTCACTCTGGACTCTTAAGTGAGGTGGCTAGGCTTCCCGACACACATCCCGCTGCAACAGCAGAGATGGGAAAAGCACCTCAAGGCAGCAGACTGTCTGCAGAACAGTACTTTTCCAGCCCAGCTTACGAAGGAGCACACAGAGGCACAAATCTCTGGTTCATGGTTCATGTGCAAAAACATCTTCCTAGCCAACTCCACATTGCCATCTCCCTCTGCTCCTCAGAGTGCTGAGCCTCTCCCTGCTCCAGAGGGGACACAAACCCAGAACAGGTGCCACAGGTCTCTGCTCACTGACATGAGTCCCTCAGCTGCTCTGCTCCTCCAACTCCAATGTCTTGGGGTTGCTTCTCATATCCACAGCGCAGTCTGTGGCCACATAAGGGATGAGATCTGAGCACCAAGGAGAAGAGAAGCTGTTGCCTTGTTGAAAGTTCTCCCCCAGGACAATATGGGGAGGTTGAATCATTAATTAAGAAAGCATGGTGGAAAGTCCCAGCTGAAAGAGATGATTCATTGGATTGCCAGCCCTGGGTTTGCATGGCCAGGGCCCAGGCTCCCTGCTGTATCTTTGAGATGACACCTCTCAGCTTATCATGAATCATGAGAAGGGAACCATAAAATTCCACTTCAGTCACAGCACGGAAAAACACAAGCCCTGTGGGCCAAGAGATGCCAAATAAACATGAACCAGAGAGAAAAGCAGAGAGATGGCGCCTTCCTCATACACAGCTGAGGGACCACAGGAGTGAGAAAAGATAGACCCCCATCAGTGCTGGGCAGGCAGGGCAGCCTGGCAGCATGGGCAAGCCACAGGCTTGGAACAGAAGGACTCACTTTTATGGCACTCTCCCACTTGAAAATGAACAAATGAACAAGCCAACAACCTTCCCAAATGTTTTCAGGCAACAGAATTTCTGTTGCTTCAGATGATGGGAGAAGTGTTTTTACATTCACACTTAGCAGAGCAGCAACATAGGTCCTTACTGTGGCAGTAGGACTTAGTAGGTGAGTTTTCTTGTGCTAGCCCAACCATGCGCTGACTATGCTTATCAGCTGAGTGATGTAGTCCAGTGTTACCTGTTTTTTTTCATGCTTGATTAAAGCACAGGGATTTTTATGAGTCACGTTCTTTGTAGATCTGTATCAGGGAGTTAGATAACTGTATTTTACTTGTGTAGACAATTGCAGGTCTGACAGTGGATGTGGGAAGGGGAGAGAGAGATGAAAACAGTATCCTTACCTTGGCAGTGGCTCCGGTTCAGCCTCTTGTATCCTTGGGGACACTCCACCTGCCCATTCTCAATCACAGGGTGTGCTGGGAAGAAAGCAAACAGTGTGGGACGCCGGCAGTAGAGCCAGCCACCAAAGTCCTACCTTCTTTCTGCCCTCCTTGCAGAGGGGAACGGATCCCTAGGTCTGCCTTGGATGGGCCTCTGATGACTCCCAGGGCAGAGGGAAAGGCGGGAGCAGCCACATTTCCCAAGCGGTGTCTTCTGCTGCTTGGCAGCTGCCAAAATGGTGACCCAGAGGTGCTGCCTGTGGTTCATATCTATCACTGTGTCACCTCAGCTCCTCCCAGGCCAGCTTGGATAGCCAGGTGGCACATGACAAGGGGGATCAGAGTGAAAGGAATGACAGAGGTCCATGACAAGATGCTGAAATAACAGCCCAGGGCCTGTTTATTACATTTTCCTCCTTTTTTATTGCATGTGATTTCCTGCCCCGATCACTCTACTCAAAGAAAATTTCAAATTGCTGCTTAAAATAGTTTTGTGGGTTTCAAAATGTCCTATAACCCACACAATTAAATCTCTCCAAATTTTTTAAAGGCAAGTAAAATGTGGTCCATAAATTCCAAGGAGGTCAAATTTAGGCACTGTACTTTGGAGCAAGGGAAAGGGAATCCGGGAGGTGACGGATTGGGAAGTGAGTAAGCACAGGGTGGGGTAGGAAGAAGGGTGCTTTGCCTAAGGATGGGATTTTCCCAGGGTGGGGTTTCTTTTTAATCTTCTGGACCATACACTTGGGAACAAGAAGTGCGTGTAACAGCTAAGTGACTGTCCAGCTGTATTACCACCGCTCAAATTCCTCCTGCCTGGCATCAGTAGCTCACACCCTGGTCTCATACATGGAAAGCCCTCCATGGCAATAGCTGTATCGAGGATCTGGCAGATTCCTAATGTATTGCAGCTTTCGAGAACCAGGGACAAATTGAGACCATCCTTGCGGCAGGAGATGGTCGGCCTGCAAAGGTTAAGAACACAAACAATGCACAGGGGGCAGAGAACAGGCGTGTCCATAACTTTCTCCTGAACACTTTGACCCTAAAATGCAGTTTAAAGCCATTCTAGGACACTTCTTGAAAGGCAAAAGTTAAAGACCAGCCTCCTAGGATGAAGGCGCTTGGGAAATAAAAGATGGGAGAAAAACAAGCCATTCACCAGCCTGTACTAGAAAGGAGAATAGAAAGCCTGGTTTCCCCAGGTATATTAAATGAAGCTACAAGGTTTTCCAGGTGCAGAAAGATCCTCAGCAGCTGGATGAATGACTAAGATGAAAAATCTTTTCACCTTCTTCAGCAGTTCAGTCATGAACTGTAAGCAGGAGGTGCTTACGAATATCTGGATGTTAGGGGTGAGGGGGTTGCTGGTGATACTGGGATTCACTGAGTACGTTTCCAACATTCTGGGAAGGGAAAAACAACCTCTGGCTCATGGGCTGCAGGCTCAGCGCCCCTGTGGGATTCCAGGTCCTCCCACACCACAGCCTGTGGGCTCAGGGCTGCTGACAGGCATTAACTGTGCTTGGAAGCATCTGTCAGCCTCAGCACGATGTGATAACAGACGCTCAAACGAAGCAGTATCGTTATGTGCGAGCCCTCCGATGGGGAGCCAAGCACGCCAGAGATCAAACAGTGATGACATGTGTCAGAGCCACGCTCCCTCTCTGAAAAGCCTTTGCAGAGAAACAGATCCTGCAGCATCCCTCCACCAGATGCTGCTAGGGAGAGGGCAAGGCAGAAAATGCCAGTGATGAGGGGCGAGCATGCAGGTCTCGTGCCACCTCAGCACTCATATGACTCCAGTCTGCAGAAACCTGTGGCTCATTACTGCAGCAAATCACTGGTGAGGCTGTGGACAAATGTCTTAATTTTGCAAAGAAACTTGCATTCCCTGGAAAGAATAACTGTAATGTAATGTGAGCAGATCTCTCTGTACCAAGGGGAACCATGACAGTTTCTGAAGTACTGGATGGAGGCTGCTCTCTTTCTGCCAGGACCTGGTCACAAGGGAAGACAGCGTGTGGCTGCAGGAGGATGTAAGCTATTAACTCTCAGCTTTGTACTTTGTTACTCGAGCAGAGGACCATTTCCTTCCATGAGCTCTGATGTCGCTGAACTACAGCAGAGACAGCCAAAACCCCCTGAAAAACCAGCTTAGGGACACCTGAGTTTCCTGCAAAGGGGATCAGCATCCAGCCCTTTTCCATGCAGCTGGCAGGAGTGGGAGGCCATTCCTCTGGAACCCAGCAAAGGGCAATGCCTGGGAAAAAGCCAGTTGGATGATCGGATAGGGAAGAAATCTGTCAGCACCCACATCCAGAGGGGTCCCAGCCTCCTGTGTCTGTCTGTCTGTCTGTCTACACTCTCTCCAGGAAGGGGTGCTCCTGGAGCCTGAGGCTGGGGACAGAGCAGCTGAGCTGCATCTGTCACGCAAAGGGATTTCAGGCTTGCTGAAGGCGTGATTTTGGAGCCTCATTCCTGGGCACTTCAGCCCTGCGGGTGCTGCACTGAAGCGATGTGCTCACTAGTTACCTGCACACCAGGACTTCCCCTCAGATCTCCTCATCGCTCCTGCCAGCTCTGCTTCATCCCACCACCCGGTACTGCCTCCTGTAAGCTCTGCAGGCACCAGGCATCCCCGGCGGGAACGGGCTCTCACAGGGGAGCATGTGTGCAATAAGCTCGCAGATCCAGAAAGGAGGAGGTGAGCATGAAGCAGCCACAGCCCAGGACTCCCACCAGCACCTTTGTCCCCAGCTAGAACAATACCTGAGCACAGCAGAATGAGAAGGGAAATGAATGCACGGAAATCAGGCAGAGGAGTTTTGCAGCCTAGCAGGATGATCTTCAAGCAGCCAGGCCCACTTCAGGAATTGTCCATCACTTTCCAGGAGAAGACACATCACCCAAGGGCCCTGGCTCCCCAAACGTTGTCTGAAGATGGGATAAAGAAGCTCAGGCTGATGGTGAAGTGGAAAGAACCACTTCTAGTGGTGGTAGCCACAAGGGCCTGAGCAAGGCAAGGTTTGTAGGGTGAGATTGCCTTAGGCCAGCCGATATCACTCGGTTAAAAGGGGAAGAGGCAAGCCTGTGGTCAGATGAGAAGTGAGGAAATGCTTGGCTGCTGAAAGCTAGCCCATTTCTCTCAACTCTTTCCATTTATCACACAAAAGGAATTATCTCCGTGTGAAACCTTGGCTGGATGAACTCCTTTGCCACTTTCAGGACTCACAGACATTTCTGGAGGCTCTGGACCAGCTCCACAGCTGGTGGTCAGCTCCAGCTGGACCCCGGACATCTCCCCATGCCTGCAGCGGGCACAGAGCGTGCAGTCATGAGGGTGGCTGTGGTGCCTCTGCTTGCTCTGGTTTTTCTAGCATGTGGGAGATGAAAGGAGCCAGAGTGCATCATCTTGTGGCATCTGGAGTGGTGGGGGTGTGGACCCAGTCAAACCTCAGTTTGGTTTAGTGTGAAGCAGAGAAGATCAGCCTCCATTGCAGAGAGGACCTCAGATGCTGAATTCACTGGCAGAAGAGCAGAGCAGCTCCAACCCCACAGCAGCCTCCAGAAAGAAAACGTATTGAAGGTGCCAGACTAAGAAGTAGGCAGGGCTGTGGCTGTGGGGATAAGCTGAGTTCCCAGGCAGAATGGACAAGAGGGAAAGGACATGAATCCTTCAGTCCAGATATGTCATGACCACTCTCCTCCAGGTGGTCTGTGGTAGGCAGGCTCCTGCAAAACTTTCTCCAACACCCCAACAAAGGCAGGGGTGAGGAGGGCATGCATCAGTGCTTACGTGTGGTACAAAACTAAGCCCTCTGCTCTACTCATGGTCAATAAAGATCTTCAAGGTGAAAAATATGCTTGAGGGAAAAAAAGACTCTGGTAATTACTGTTGGCTTTTGGGGTCATTTAAACAGAGAGAACCTCATTCTGCTCCCACAGTGGCTTCCAGCTGAGACAATATACCTATGTACCTAAAAACCCCTGTGCTGCTGTGTGCCGAGACCATGACGCTGCACATGAATGATGGGCAAAACAAGCACCCTGCAGAACAAGGCAGTCCTGAAAATGCTGCACTTCCCCAGGTATTGCTCTCTGTGGTACTGCCACAATCTTGCAGAGGTTTCAGCTTCCTTCCCCACCTCCAGTCCTTCTTTAATGTCTCGGACAGAATCCCTGTGGCATACGGTGTAGCAGTGGCAGAACCAGCCCCCTCCATAGCCTCCTTCCCATATTTCCAGGGGTTTTTTTCCTATATCTGATCACAACAAGAGCAGACCAGGGGGATGATTTTCAAGGGGCTTCCTGTGGCCGTTTCAATGCCTGCAGGCACAGTGCAGGGGAGCGTGCAGCTTGGGAGCTGCTCAGCGTTTCTGATGATGACGACTCCATGGGTGAGCTGCCACCCCTTTCACGGTGGGAGGTCTGTTTGGGGAGTGTTGCGGATGCCAAACCAGACATTACAAGATCCAACTTTCCAGTGAAATTCAGACTTTTCTCTAGGACAAAAAACTTGAAAAAACACGGGGAGTGGGAATAAAAACAAAACAATAGCCTTCAAAGACTTCTCTCTTAATGCAGTTAAAACCCATAGGCAGGAGGAGAGAAAGCAGCCCAGGAAGATCTGCAGTGAGCACAACCAGTGGGTGAGCAGCCCAGGCCGCACTCAGGCTGACTCCAGCCTGAAATAAGGGACAGCGGGCAGTGAAAAAGCAGGACCTGGAAGATGCAGGTTTACTTCTGCAGCCAGAAAGTCCCCCAAGCCCCTGTAGAAAGCTACTGCGCACAAGAGGACAGGGTGTCCATCACCAGTACAAGCTTCTCCTGGAGCGCTGCTGGTTGCAGAGCTGTGTGGTCTCAGGGATAGGGAGGAGGTGGAAGAGGAGGGCTGTGACTCTCTCTGGGCAGATTGCCTCACCTTACCTTCAGAAAAAACTCTCCACTACCAGTTTCCTCTATCCCCACGTGCCTGAGGAGGGCCAAGTCTTCAGGGAAACCAGTGTCCAAATCCACACACTCCCTGAGGTCTGCGTCAACCTGCAGCTTGGGTCTTGCTGGTTTTTGTTTCCACGGACCATCTCTTGACCTTGTTCCAGCATGTTCTTCTCCACAGACCACTGTATACCCTAAAATAGTATACAGTCTGGCAGGTAAGCAGGAGTAGCTCTGCCCAGCAGTGTGCCTGCTACTAGCCCCACATCCTGAGCTTGCCACAAGAAATGACATTGCTTCAGTGTGGCTTCCTCACCAGCACTGCTCAAATACCCTGTCAGTCCTTGGGCTTCCTCCCAGACACATCCAAGTGTCTCTACATCAGCTGCTTCCTCAGCCTCCAATTCCCCTTCCCCTCTATCAAGGAAACTCTGAGTTTTACCTTCTGGTTCCCATATCCTCCTGCCTCTCTGTTCTTTCAGTGTGTGCTCCAGCACCTCCTCTGAGCACTAAAGACCCAGGAGGGTCATTGGATGTCTCCATCTGTTTTATCCTATCTTGCAGCACAGCACATTTCATCCAGCCATCTCCAGACAGAGCTGAAGGACTGCAGCTGCATGATAGCATGCAGGAGTCCTGCCACTCTCCAGGGCCCTGTCTCTGACTCATCTCTTTCTTTCACAGGTTGGGTGACAGCCTTTGCCCCAACAGCTCACGGAGCAAGGTCTTGGCTCTCACCTTTCTCCCAGGGCTGACTGACATATCCCGGGGATCCCGTCTTCAGCTCTCACATGAGCAACAGCAAACTCCCAGTGACTTCTACTACAGCCTGCTTGAATACTCATCTCTGTGCCAACTTCTCTGAAGGGGTCTAACAATATACGCCCTCCCAGCAGCAAACCAGACAGTCAAAAGCCTGAGCGGAGCCTAAGGAAACCTCTGAGACTAATGCAACACCCGCTGCAGAGAGTCCTGGCCAGGTCAACCCCACCTCTCCCTTAATTCTGAACTCAGCTTTTAACACAGTCTCCTTAGGATGCAGACAAAGCATTCAAGCGCCTCAGCTTTTCTGATGCTGGGCAAAACACGAAAAATAGTGGGGATTGGTCACGGCAGGTTCACTCGGGCAGATGCCTGCCTCCGATTCTTCTTCTCCTCTGATGTCTTTCCGCACACAAACATGTACCAAACATGAAAGCTGCAGTCAACGGAGACATCCGGACATATCCAGACTCTACTAACAATCAGTGTCTCGGGCAGACAGTCAATCCAAACAAGTTCTCCATTTGTCTAGCTCTTGCCTGGCTGCACTTCTGTACATTTGTAAGTGTTTACACTGAACTAGCTTCTGCCATTTCTGTCTTTGGTTGCTGGAATTAAATTCCCAGTGCTGTCAAGTCTGCTCTGGTGCACACCTCCCCAGGACACACGAGTGTAAGGAGCAGTTCTCTCCAAAGACCACAGTGCCAAGAAGAAAGCTGGAAACATCCACTGGACATGTTATCTCTGTGCACGAGACACCAGGTCACTGAACTACAGTCCAGTGACTTTCAGTGAGCACAACACAGGCCAGCAAGACCAGGAGACAGAAGGGATGTGAGTGTGGGATGTGGTCTACAGACAGGAACATTGCAGAGCGATGCCTTCACACTGGACAGACATGGATCTGGGAGCCCTGGCAGAGGAGACACGGGGCAGTGAGAGGTCGCAGTGCTCAGTGGCTCCATTAGAGCAGTAAGAAAGGACTGTTTCCCTGGCTCCACTCTGGGGTGAGATCTCTTGTCTGTGAAGACAGCACACCAGAGAAAAGCATGCCAGTGCCTGGGCTTCTCACTTCACAACAGCCAGGCTCTCTTAGTCTGCCTCCATTGAGTGTCTGCCTTACAGCTCCCTTCACTTTGCACTGTGTGGTCTCCTGCATGTGGGGCTAGTTACCCGGCAGTCAATCAGAGGTAGCCAAAGGAGGAAGATACTTGCACATGATTAAAGAGGATGAAAACGGCCCCTTCAACTAGCCTGAACTCCTGCCAAAATCAACAAGAGCCATTTGGTCTCCAAGGGGAAACTTTATCACCCAAAGCCAGAGGGACCGAGAATGGGATTTTCTTGCAGCACAGGAAGATGGAAGACCCACGGGGATACATTTTTCATATCCCCATGGAATTACTCTGAAAAAAAGCCAGACAAGCATCTGTCCACTCAATGAAGACCAGCAGCAACAACCTCCCTTGAGTTTCAGCTGCTGCTGGGACACAGGGCATGTGCTGAGCTGTGGAAGTGGAACTTGCTGGCAGCTAGGAGGCATTTCTTAAGTGCATTTGCTCTACTGGCTGGCTGACTGCAAGGAGCACATGGGGGTATTTCATGCCTGTTTTCATATCTTGGAAGCCTGTGGTTAGAGACACATTTTGAAGCCTGAAGATCTAAGTCCAGCAGAGCGATCACTGCTGCAGCTCTGGCTGCTGAGTGGTACCTATCATCCTGGTATGGAGAAAGAGGAAGGTGGTGCAGAGATTTTGCAGCCATCTGCAGCCGAACCAAAGCATTAAGTGGCCCCCCTGCTTCCTAATGGGGGGATCACAGGGCTAGTAATGCAGATGGGGAGGAGAAAGCCATGACTGGGGATACAAAGGCTGGGGACAAAGAGGGGACTGAGGCCCATGTGGGGCATGTTCTTGTTTGTGCTGAACCTGAAGACCCTGTAGTCACCCACATACCGCATGTGCCCAAGGCTCCCTTGGGGCTGGCACATGGACGAGGGCAGGCAAGCAGCAGCGTGGCCCAGGGCCACAGCAGAGCCGTGCAGAGCAGGAAGATGACAGCAATCAGAGCTCCTCAGATCTGTGCTGGGTTCCAGGATGCTGACAACCTCGTCTGTGATTGTGAGGAATTTGGCTCCAGCCAGCCATACCCCTGGCTGAGGAGGAACTGAATCAAGGGAGGACAAAGAGATGCAAACAGCTCTTGGGAGCATGCGTGTGAGCGAGCGGGACAGCCTCTGGGCAGAACTAGAAGGCATCAACACTGCACTTGCTTGCACAAAACCTGCCACCTTGAACACCTCCACTCTCCTCAGGGGTTGAAGTCTGCTGGACCACAAGGTCTGTTTACTCTAGTCCTTCAATCCAGTGAAGGCATGTGAATGAGCAGCCAGGCAGTGATGGAAGGGGGCAGGCAGGCAGGGGAGAAGTGAGCAGCTCCCTGCCTGTATTGTATTGGACATGTGCACCTTGCCCTGCAGTGGACCTGGTCAGCACTGGCTGCCCACCGGCCTGCCCCCCTCCAGCCACGAGTCCTTCAGCACAGCCTCTCCACGGCAATGCAGGAGGGGGGCTGCGGCACAAAGGGCACCCCGAGCGAAGCAGACGAGGAATCCCCGTCTACAGCTGGATCAGCCTGTCCAGCCCCCAAGTGCAGCAGAAATAGGGCTGGACGCCTGTGCCCCTGGAACGGACCCCGGGTGCGCTCCTGCCAAATGTTTGATGTAGTGTTATTTCCAGAGCCCCTGCCAAGCCCGTGTCGGCCCCAGAGCAAGCCCGTAACTCTATAAGGCCGAGTCTGCAGCCTCCTCCACTGATCTAGGACTGCACCTCCTAAAACCACGGCAGCTCTTTTCCTCCTTCTCCCTCCAAGCGGGGCTGGCATGGTGGGAACCACCGGCTGCACCAGGGTTTTGTAGGGGCAGTTTGGGGAGAAAGTGCTGAGCTGGGTGCCAGCACCCAAATCAGAGCACTCCTCAGGGTGGCAGCGGAGCAGGCATGGCCCCGTGTGCTACCCTGGACACTCTGCCTGTCCCCAAGTGCCTTGGGCAAAGGAGAGCCACATGGCAGGGGACCTGTGGCTCTGCTCCATGCCTCCTTGGCCATGTGAGGCAGCCTGACTATTTTTGCTTGCTGAGGGTGCTGTACCTCATGTCGCGCTGCCCCCGGTGGCAGCAGCACTCACCTGGCCGGGGTGGACAGGCCAGGCACTGGTCCACACCCCAGAAGAGCCCCACGCTGCCGCAGCAGTCCTCCAGCTTGGTCAGCCCTGGCAGGGGGTTGGTGCACTGTGGAGAGAAGACCAGAGGATGAGGCTTCTGCGGGACAGGGAGGGGACACGTGCCCATCTGCTGTGGCCAGCTGGTGCCGTGGCAGCAGAGGTGGCATGAAGGACAAGAGTTTGGGACCAGAGGCTGGCATGGCCCTCCTGGCACAGCTCCTCAGTGGGACACAGTGGAACTGGGAATGCGGTTTAAGACAGTAAACAGTTGTGCAGACAGAAAAACATGAGACTCCCTCGACTGCACCCCTTGGAGAGGAAGGGGACATCAAACGGAGCAGGAGATGAACCAGAGATGATATCACTGGGCAAAGCCCTCGGATCAGCCCCATGCCTGGATGATTAGCCAGCGAAATGGGTGCACTACTCCAGCCCGGCGGGGAGCTTGCGGTCAGGCACTTTCCTCTGCTTAATGGGTCTCTCTTTCCCACCCCGCTCACCCCCCCAGCAAGGCCCTCTGGATTACAGGCTTCCCCATTAGAGTGGAGCCGCCGTGGCCCACAGGCCGGAGCTGGCCCTTCTCCAGGCGTGCGTGGCCGCCTGCCCAGCGCTCGCATACCGATCAGCTCGGCTGCGGCTAAGCGGGGAGAGGCGAGCGCTCCCCACCGGGCTCCTCACCCTCTCCCGAGCATGGCATCACCCCGGCTGGGTGAGGTGCGAGCACAGCAAGGGTACCCCCTGCAACCCCCCTCACCCCCCACAGAGCATCTTCTGCAGCCTCTCTGGGCATCCATGAGCATCTCCATATCTCCATGCATCATCATTTGCTCATAGGCGCAGAGCGCTGCGTATCTCCCCATGGAGGAGTCGGGCTTTTCCAGCCCCAGGGTCTGATCTCATTTATTTTTGTGCTAGGGAATGGCTGAGAACGTATTCCGCTAGGAATGCCTTGAATGGGAGTGACTGAATGGGGAGCAGTCCCCCAGAAAGGGCTGGGGAACAGTGGGGAGGGGGCCGTGTCCCAGGCTGCCCAGCCGGGGGTCTCACTGAGCACAAGCTGCTCCAGGGGAGCTCACAGGTGTTCCTGTGGGTGCCAAAACCCTCCAATGCTTTTCCAGTGACGCAAGAGAAACATATGGGGAAAGACAAAATAAGAAATTACGATAACTGCGGGACAGGGGTGAGAAAGCCCCTCACGTGCATTTGCTTCCCAAGGCTCGACCGAGCTGCCCGGGAAGGCGTCGTTCCATGGAAATCAGACTTTCATTTATCGTCTGAGAGGGAAAGGAATTTTCCTATGTTTTATACGTTTCCTACAATAATCGCAGAGCGTGGCTGTAAATGTTGCTATAAATAGGGCACCCTTTTTAAACGAGACTGTGTGTGAAAGCCATCAAGTCTGGGCTGTGCTGCCCCAGGGCACAGGCTGGTCAGGGCAAGGCAGCAAGGTCTCCCTGTTGGGCCAAAACAAGGGATTTTCTTCCCCAGTATTAACACATTGCTGCCTGTGCCCACGGCACCTGGGTGATGTCCACGCCAATGCTGAAGAGCTTCATGCAATGAAAGGCCACCCTCCCTGCCCCATAAGCCAACACACCCGTACCCCAGAACAAGAAACATATGTCTACACACCCTCTCCAGTGCTTGATGGGTGACCCCTTACCTGTCCATGGAGAGCCTCCCGAAAGCACCTGCCCAGCAACCCTGGGGCTCTCTGCTGCTGCTGGCCACTCTCTGTGGCAATGCTGTTGCCATTCCCGTGGGCATAGGTGTACCAGGGCACGGCAGCCAGCTGAGGCACCAGGCCTGCCTCCACGCTGTTCTCCTCCGACACCTCTGTGTCACCCCGCACCCTGGCCACCTGGTGAATCTGCACGGTGGCTTCTGGAGGGTGGTTGATGTGGACGTTCACCAGGGAGGGGTTTAGGGAAGCTGGAAGATGAGTTTATACCACAGTTGTGACAATCTGGCAACAATTTGGCACTGGAAGAGCATCTTGTCATCAACAAAGTCACAAGAGAGGAGAGGTAAACTGACCCCACCAGGAAATCTAGAGGAAGACTGCATCTAAGAGAAAATACTTCCCTGGCCCAAAACCAGGACAAACCAACCAAAAACTCTACCCGGCAACCTGAGTCCTTCAGAAACTAAGGGAACCACTTTTCTAACAACCTGGCATGAAAAGGTAAGCATAAGGAGGTAGTGGCCTCCTCGGGCCTGGTAATGAAGATGTGAGGAGCACCCAAGTAGGAGGACTCAGAAGCATGAGAGAAATGTGGGATCTGGAGCCCCCAGCCATGCTCACCCAGCTGGTTGGACAAGGGCAGGGTGTAGGTCGACTGCTTCATGGAGCCACCGGCCTGGGTCTTTGGGGCTTTCCCTCCTTGCTTCTTTTCCAGAGAGGGAGCTGGCAGGTGGCAAAACTTCCCCGTGGAGTTGGAGGGGCACCAGCACTCGTCTCTGCCCACACAACGCCCTCCATTCAGGCAGGGGATCTGGCAGAAGTCTGCAAGGCAAAGAGAGGTCTGCTTAGCAGAGAAACTGAGCCACTACCTCTAGCCCAGGGGTGGCTGGGGGAGGCCAGGCAGCTTGATCTGGGCCAGCACTAGCCCTGTGGTGCCCATGGAGCTGACCCACCACCAGGCTGGGGTCAGCACTTACAGCCTAGAGGCAGCCCAGGGTCCCTGCTATGCACCACCATCCAGCAGGCAGCAGGTGGAGAAGCTGGGGTCCTTCCCGAGCTCTGCTCAGGGTTGGAGTCATGGGTTGAAGCCCTGCCTTGGGCTCTGGGGCCATGGACAGCCTGGGGACACCCATGCCCTGTGGGGCAACTCCCCAGGGCCAAGGTGGTGTTGATGGCATGACAGGATCCCTCGGAGTGGTGCAGGAGCTACGGCAGCCACATGCAGCCGAGTCAGCACAATTCCTTCTCTTCTGCATCGCCCCCTCCCCACTTGGCAGGGTTTTTACTCCCAGCCCAGAAAGGAGCTCAGTGGGGATGGGAGAGGCAGAAGGAGAGAACGGGCAGAGAGCCACATCCTCAGAGCCTGTCTCCTGGCCAGCCCTGGCCCTGCCAGCAGCTCAAGTGGGAGAAGCTTGGAGTGGGACAAAAGAATCAGGAGCAATTCGTCTGCACAGGCTTGGAAAAAGCATCCACAGATGAAACCGAAGTCATGTCATTTCTGGCCTCATCAGATGCTTGGAGCAACCCAGAGCATTTCTCAGGGTGAGTGACGCTCAGGCAAGGCACGGGATTTCCTGACAGATCATCCTGACTCATTTCAGTGTGAGATGAGACGCTGCGGCTGCACATCCCAGGATGGCTTGTTAGGTTCATCCCAGGGGATGAGCTCCCACCCTGCTCCGAGTTCATTTGCTCTACCCCAGCAACCAGTTTTGGGGGGAGGAGACACATCTTTGGACTGGGATCCAGGCAGAAATTCCCATGAACCAGTTGGTGTCCACAACAGCCAGACTTTGCACTCTCTCAGTGTTAGAAAAAACTTCAGAGTTACAGAGGCTTTCAGAGGACGAGTCCCACCCTGTCCTGCAGGCTGCTCCCACCAATTGGCTCCAAGAGGATGTTCCCAACCCACCGCTGGGTATCCCAGTGACCTGATGAGCAATCTCAGCAGCTCTGTAAAGCGAGCAGAGGTTTCAGCAGCCCTGTTTATAGGAACAGCTTGCAACCTGCAGCCAGCTCTCCTGGCTGCCACGTGAGTGAAAGGAGAGAACAGGAGGAAATTAGGTGATGAAAGTCAGCCCCAAGACTGGGTGCCAATGAAAGCAGCAAGCTGGCTCTGAGAAGGAGGGGGTGGTGAGGCTTGGCTGCAGGCCTGACTCAAACATACGCGTCCCCCCTACCTGGGGTGGGATGGAAACAGAACTTGCTTGCCCAGGAAAGAGAGCAATGAGGCAAGGTCTGTCTTCCTACCCCAGAGAGAGAGATGGATTAAGCCCCAAAGATCCCAGGAGACATCTTCCAAGGCACTAGGAGGGGCCATCTCCTCCCGTCCCTACAGCAGCCCAACCCCTCGGTCTGTAGAGGCAGGAAAGGCAGGAGGAGAGTGGGGGAGCAGGCAAGAAGATGGGCTGGGGGCCTTGGGGTGCTCACAGATGCGGAAGCCAGACTTGGGATCGTGGTCATGCCCCCCTTGGCTATAGAGAGTGGTGGTGTCTCCTTTCTCGCAGCTGTTGTAGCAGCGCCCGCTCCGGCATGTCTGTTTGCAGATGGTGGGTGTGAAGACGATTTTTATCTTCCTAATCTTCTCTGTCAGGTTGGCCCCTACGAATGAAAAGGACAGTGCTAAGTGGAAACAGCATCTCCAGGCCAGGGGGCTGGTAATCTGCAGCTCAAGCTCCAAAGCATTCCCAGAGCAAGGAGAGGTCCGTGTCTCTCCCCAGGGCAGTGTCTCTCCTTGCCTCTCACTCACTGCAGCTTGTTCTCTGCTCCATCAGTAAGGGCTTGTCAACGCATGAAAAATGGCCAGCAACATGCTCTCCCTGCCCAGTGGTAGTCCCTGTGAAGGGACACACACACTAACTCCAGTATAGTGTTTTTCTGCTTTAGACAATATTCCTTCTCAAGCCATGTCAGCAGCTGGAAGACTGGCTGCCCTTAAACCACTGGAAGGCTTCCCACACGAACAGCCACACTGGTATCCATCAAACAGAGCATCAGGGCTTGAGAAAACCAGTGTCTCCCTATCAGCGTCCCCTGACCTCCTGCAGTTACCTGCAGTTGCCTCCTGGTCCCTCACCATCCTTACAGTAGATATGGGGGGAAATCACACTCAGCGCTCTTGGGGGCTTGTGGAAAATGGACAACAGGCAGAACTACTGTGTAATCATGAACCAGCTGGCTCAACACCATAGCCCTCCATCCCTGCCCAGTGAGACAGCTGTTTCTGTGGGTGCCCCCCTTGGTGCGCTCACCCTCAACTCTCCCCACTTCAATCCCCAGTTTCAGATTACAGCTTCAATCAGGCTCACGGCCCTACTTATAAGGGCTGCGGTGCCACATGGTGCCTCCTTGGGGAAGCATGGCTTCAGGGGGAGCCAAGCTGCAGAAGACAACTTGCATCTGTCCTAGCTGGGGAGCTTCTGAGGCTCTGCCAAGCAGCCTGGCCTGATTGCTGCTCATGTCAGAAGGCACCAAGGGGGCAGCCAAAGGGAAGAACTAGATGCTGGTTGCACAATCTGACCTCAAGAGCTGCTCAGACTGAGGAGGAAGTTGGGAGACACTGTCCCTACAGACTGAGGCAATCTCCCTTCAGGGCAGCAGTGCTGGGGTGATGCTCAACACCTCTCAGATGCATGTGTCACATCCCCCTGGATCCTCTTCCCTGCTGCCAGCATTTTGCTACCCTAATCTCTCCTCCTTCGGTAAGGTCTCTTTCTTCACCAAGCCCAGCAATGCCCGTGCTGACCTTCCCTTTCTATCCCACCCAGTGGCACTGTCCTGGGAGTCCAGGGTTTCTTGGGGATCCTCAGCCACACCATTGCCCTTCCCCAGGACACCCCAACAAGAAGCCCCAAAAGAGTGACAGCCCTGGAGACTTTACCCCTTGCAGACAAGGTGTGCTCCTGGGAAACTGCGTGTGGCCCAGAGCTGCTCTGCTCATGTCCATTCCCGTTGGGGAGTGCATTAGAAGTGAGTTGGCCATTGCTGGCTGGGTAGCGCCGGACAGTCCGTGACGGCCCTGTGTGCTGGGGGGAGACAGGAGAGCCAATTCTGCTCTGAGTCCTGTGGAAGAGAAAAAATGAAATGATACTTCTCACGAAGTGCATTGATGCACAGTGCCCCTCCACCAGGATGCCCTGCGGCAACCTTCACTGCTGAGCTGTCTGAACCACCACCTGGACACAGAGATCTGCCTACCTGAGCAGGGTCCTACTCTTCACCTGCTTTCAGTCATCACGATGGCACCATTTCACTCTAGGGACTGCGCCCCACGCCCTGACCCTGGCAGGGCATAGTGCTCACCAAGATACCCTCCCTGTACTGTCATATCAGGCTGCCCCCATCACATGGACACTCCGGCTGCCTTGCAGCACCTCTGTCTGCCCATCATGCTCAAGGGCTGCTCCTTGTCCCAACACTTCCCTCCCCCAGCAAACACAAGCAGCTCCAAATCAGTTCATTCTTGTGGTGGGAACTTTCCCAGGATCTGCCTTCCCAGCCCCAAACAAGCACTGAAAAACCAATGAGGCAGTCAGATGAGAAGCCAGGTAAAGCAAATATACAAAACTTGGCTCACAAGAGTCACAAACAAGAGAAAATGACCAAGAACTCCCTCCTGTAAGTGCAGTTAAAACTTTCTGCAGTAATTGTATTTATAGCTTTTGGTGTTTTCTGGGAACTAAGCATGGAGAAGCCATCCAGCTCACAAGGTCACACTTCTTACACTCTGTGATAAAGCTATGTAGACCACTAGGCAGAGCTCTTTGCATTGAACCAACAGAACAGCACATCTTGCCCTATTGCACTTGCTCCCTTTCCTTTTTGCTGACTGGCAGCACTAAGACTCCAAGAGGGTGCTCTGTGCTTACCAGTAAATGTCTCCCTCACTCTGGCCTGCACCACCTGCAAGGAAAAAGGCTTTAGTACACCAGGGGCCAAAATAGGTTGGCTGCCCGTATGCCTCTTGAGTTTCTTTGAAAGTCCAAGCCTTGGATTTCTCTGCAACTGAACTTAAGCACCAACAGGTCTTCTGTACCCCCTGTCCAACACCTCCATCTCTGACCAAATGGCTGGGGCAAACTAGCTCTCTCCCATCAAAGCACACAGAGAGGTCCATCCCACTTTATGGTTGTCACCATTTTCCCTGTCACAGTCAGCACAGTGGAGGTGTTTCTAAACCCAGCAGGACTCATTGATCCAACGAGAGCTGGCTGAGAGCAGCTCTGGCTCACTAACATTCCTGGCTTGGATAGCTTGGAATAATGGTAAGATCTGGGGAGATGGAAAGGGAGCTAATGCTGCGCTGGTATTCCAACAGGCCAAGCGCGATACACAAGGTAACTGTCAGCCAGCGAGCCCAAAATCAGCCCTGAACAACAGAATGGAAAAGATGATGAACAGGTCAATTAATTGGGAACTAAAGGAAAGGAATATAGAAGTGAGGTCAAGTCAACAGGTCTATGGAGAACTGCTCTTGTCAAAGGAGTCTGTTTTCATCATTCTCTAGAATTACATACACGCACACCGACAGGCTGAGAGCCCATGCTATTCCGATAAAAAAATAAACAGGGCAGTACGATGTCAATCAGGCACATGTGAAATGAATAACAAACTGGCTGTGTGACAGAACACAAGAAGCAGTTGTCGCTGGGGAGGGAATTAGATGGGTTCCAGGGTGATCAGTACGAGGCCTGGCATGATTCAAGGATTTCATCTGGAAATAAATATTTTTATTTCGAAATAAACATACGATCGACATTGATAATGTGTGCTGCTGACACAAAAATTTGCAATGTGGTGTATCGTGATGAGAACAGAGCAATCACACAGAGCAGTTTGGATCACTGTGGAGGGCAAATCCATCCAAGCAATATGGGATTTTAATAGAGCCAAATGCAAAATTACGCTTCTAGGAAGAAGGAATGCAGGCAGCAGCTGCAGATAGAAGGAGATGATCCTGGAAATCGGCAATGCTGAAAAGATTTCAGGGGTAATGACAAGCAATTAAATATAAACTGTCAGTTCAATGCCCTGACATCAGGGCAGTGAAACACTGCAGGAACAGGGAGGTATTTTTGCCTCCCTACACATCCTCATCACAGCAGGGAGTATGTATGCTAAAATATCACATCTAGTTCTGATGTGAAATATGTCACATCTAAGGGATGTTGAAAAACTGGAGAGGATACAAGAAAAAACATGACAAAAATAATTTGAGGGCTGGTGAAAATGCCTTTCTGTAAGAAACCTGAAGTATTCAATCTCTACAGTTTAGCAAAAAGAAGATGAAGAGGTGGAAGAGGTGCTCTGATTACAGGGCACAGGTTTCGCCACAGGAACAAAACGCCAGGTGTAAAGAGCCTTGTAATCTGACCAAGAAAGGCAAACCATGAAACAACATCTGCAAACCAAAGCCAAACAATTCCCTACAAGAAATCGTGCCCACATGCAGTAGCATAGCTGTTTTCCTTCTGCAAAAAACCACCCCAGTAGTGGATTCCCTAATTCCCAATACCATCGCTTCAGGAGAGGAAAGTGTGCTGCTGGGAGATGAGATACCACTGGAACAGTGCAAATATAACTAAATAAAGATGCACAATCTGTGCTGTCCTGGAGGCGATTTTAGATTATCTATTGATCTATTGATCGTTTCTGGCCTTGAGCTGTAGGAATCCAAGAATGAACGGTTTTAATACTAGAGACAGAAGTCCCCGGTCCGGATACTCATTACCTTATTGTTTCTAATGCAGGAAAACCTTGAAAATGAGTGCCTGAGCTGCTGGGAGGAGGCATGAATAGGAGTCCTGAGAAGAATCAGTGCAGGTAATCCGTGCTGCTGGGCAGACACCCAGCTTTGCAGGCTGAAGGTTCATACACTGTTTGGAGTGGAGTCTGGCAACAGGTCATTCAGGGATGGAGTCAGAGCAAATGGGGTTGGTCAAAGAGCACTGATGGATAACAAAATTATTACCTGCTGATCAAAATATTTGTTATCTTGCTAAAATCAAGATCTAAACTGAGATTAGGACAGCAAACAGTGCTTATTTTTCAACAATCAGCAAGGCCAACCAGAATAACTGCAGAGAATTGAACTTTATTTCAGTTCTACCTCAGTCCCTACCAGCCCCTTTCAGAAGATCTCCTAAGATTCTGCAGAGTACCACGTACCCCTCATGGCCATGGGGGCCGAGCATGACCTGCCCACACATTTCTGAGCTACTAATCCAACCCTGCTGCCAGTGAAGGAACTTCTGGTGCCTGTTACCTACTGCTTTGTTATCTGGTGTGCTACTGCTGGTTTTGTAGTGACAAAGGAAAAGCTGTATGGAGCTCTAGGGAGACTCCAAGCACAGTCCTATGGGTGACCATGGCTGGTGTTCCAAGATCTTTTACTGCATAGATGGAAGGAGCCCCAAGGTAAAGAGGTGAGAGTACCCCAGCCCAGCAATGCTCACTGTCCTAGTGCTGGTCACTTGAGGGCAACTTCAGCCCTGAGTTTTGAAGAGTCACTGGGTGAAGTTGACCAGTGGCGTAAGACAGGGAAATATCAGCTATTTTGCTTGAAAATACTCACGTCACATCTATCCTTGAGGGAGGGAGCATGCTATGTGCAAGCAGCAGGGCTTGGCTGGGCACTACCCATTGCCTGCCTGAAGGAATTCCACCCCTTGGCTTTACAGACAACTGCTGTCATTCCCAAGATCATCAGATTTTGTAAAAAAATAAAAAAAAAGAAAACAAAAAACAACATATGAAAGGCTTTAAATAAAATAATCATTAGCATTTCAATTACAAAGAAAAGTGGATTATACGCGTTTACTTTGAGGGGCAGTGCCAACTTCACAAAGGAAAAACAGAGAAGGAACATTACTCCATGGCTTGCAACACTTGAGGAAAAGTTATCCTACTGGGATCCTGTTGGCAAAGCATTCCAGTGTGTGTCGCAGCAGGAGGAGGCAGATTTGCTTTGAATTAATTTGTTTATTTGGTTCTATTCTAGGCAGATGAGCTCTGGGATTTGTAGACTGAGTTGAGTAACACCATCCTACCCTGGGCCACAGAAATCAATGGCAAAGGGCGTCTTTCCATCTCGGTTTGTCAATCCAAATCCATCCCCAAGTCACGCCAAGCAGCTGGCTCATGGTCAGAGAATACAAAATAGAGCTTTTCCCCTCCAAATCTTCACATGCAGTCCACGCTGGGCAGATGGGGACTGGCTCGCTTGAAGGATTTCAAGGAATGGACCTGAGCTCACCACATCAGTACAGACCTGACCAGAAGGCATTAGCAACCCCTAACCACCTGGTGGATCTTAGTATGTATGGCCAGAGCTTGTCCGCTTCCCAGGGATCTGCATTGCCATAAGTTCTCTCCCTGGTGTGGCTGTCCTAAGGGTAAAAGCGAGAATGGAAAACAATGGGGCAGCTCCAGATCAGCAGAGTGGGCAGCTTGTGCTACCACTTCCCATGCATCCACCTGCTCAGGGAAGAGGCACTGAAGAGGCAAAGGAGGCTGAGACTTCAAGGACTATGTTCTGGGACACTTTAAGTCCCAGGGTTTCACTTTCATTTAGTCTTACAGCCTCCCTCCGTGCAGTATTACTCACTTCCACTCCTCCAGCCAGGCACATGGCCAGCACAGATCTCTGCAAAGAGGCAGTGGTCTCTTCCTTTATAGACGACCGCCTGCCAAGCAGCTGGTTTCCCTGCTCTTCATCCGTCAGAACTGCTGACAGCTTTCTCCGTGTCAGGCACAGCCTGTGGGGCATAAAAAGTGTGCAGACTCCTGGGACGCCTCTCCTTCTGGGCTGCTCTGGGGCACTCACCTCTGCAGTGTCCAGCTAACAGCAGCAGTGGTCCAGGGGAAACACGGGTCAAAGAGGGAAGGTGGAGGGAGCAGCATTCTCCTTCCAGGACCATGGATGTGTGTACTCCTGCTGATCTCTACCGGGCTGATGGCTGAAAGGTCACTGGCTGAGAGACCTCAGTCACCAGCACGTGGAAAGTTTCACTCCTATAGGTATTAGGTGCTAATCAAAATTAAAAGAGATTTGGGATGGGAGGGAGCTGTGCAGACAGAATGACACACATCTACAACAGTTCAAAACTACCCAACAAGTACTTGTAGCTGCCCCTTTCTGCGGTGTGGATCAAGGACCTGGACTCCCCATAAGCCCCTGAGGACACATGCCAGAAGGCAGGAGAACCAACGGAGAGCTGGTCGCTTACATTCTAGTGCTACACATCCCTGCAGGATCCAAATGACACCTGTATGATATCCAGCAAGGGAACTGCACACCTACCACTGCACCTCTGTCTGTGTATAAACACTTTATTTTAAATAGGTTTTGTTACTGATTACACTCTGCTCTATATTTACTTTAGACATCAGGCTAGAGAAGGTACAATGGATATGATGGCTCTCCTGCCCAGTCCCAGATGAACCTGCAAGGTGCCTGTTCCCTGCCCAGAGGAGGTGAGTGGTATCTCTCACCCTGCTGACGACAGTGAGCAGAAGACTGAGCTGGCAAGCTCCCAACAACCACACAGAAGAACATGAGGACCACTATTTTCTGAATCAACCACAGTTTTTTTAAAAAGCCTGCAATTTCAAGACTAGGTACACAGAATCACAATGACCAAGTCTAAATCACCAAGACCACAGGGTCCAGAAAACAATACTGTTTTTCTCACCCACTGTATATAGAAAACATTTTTCAAATCTCTGATCACTTTTAATGATCATGGTTCTCTGGGTAAGCAAAAGCCACAGGGAATCCAGGCAGGTATACAGCTGTGACTTCTCTTAGTGACCTAAGGCCAGGCATCCTCCTTGGGGCTGGAAGCAAAGGTGGCAAACACTTCAAAGCACTTCCCTCTCCCCAGCAGCAACACCTCAGTCTTTCCTGGATTTAGCTTCTATCGGCCACTCTTCATCCAATTGTTGACTTTGGCCAAATCGCTAGCAAGCTGGGAAATGGTGTTTTTTGTGTTTGCGTAAAGGAAATGCAGAGCCAAGTGCCACAGGAGTATTACTGGTTTTTCATCCAGCCTGCCTCGCCCTCTCCCCAGCCAAAGCCTGAATGACCACAGCAGGGTGGATGGCCCAAGGCACTGTGGAGAGAGTGAATCCTGGACAGTGCGGTCAGCAGGGAGGGGTGCTAACCCCAGACAAGGCAAGGGCTGGCCAGATGAGGATTGGAAAGTCACTGTTCCACCTGGAAACAAATCTGCACCCTGCTGAGCATCAGGGAGAGATGATAGAGACCGTGGAGACCTAAGGAGCAATTCCCAGGAGGGCAACAACAGAGTGTGACCGCACTGGCCAAAACAAAACTAAAGATAAGAGACTCTCAGAGCAGCAACCATCTTCCCAGAGTCCAGAAACCCCCATCCCAGGGTCCGAGCTCAACAAGCTCCATCTCTCCAACTACAAACAACCTGCTGCCTGGGAAGTGACTGTTGCCTCCAGCAACAGAGAGGCAGTGTGCTGCCCACGGGGCTGGGAGCAGGGTCCCACGGAGGGAAGCTGCTGCAGCACTGGTAAGTCCACCCCAGCTCCTCCAGCCTGCAGCCTGCACACACAGATCCAAGGCAAGAAGGCTCAGCCAGGACAGGGGCTGAGTCATGCTCAGCCCCTGATAACCTGCCAGGACAACAGGCGGGTTCTCCCCTGGTTTTTAAACACTGAACAATATAATCGGTGTCTGTCTTGTCCGTCCGCCTGTCCCTTTGGCTAGATGCCCTCCCCGCTTGGGGCCATGGGGACCAAAATCAGTGATTCACTTCCCCCTTTGTAATGCTCAGCAGTTGCTGATTTTCCACTAAAACATCACAGAAGAATGGGCAGCCTCAACACCAGCGTCTGTGTCTACAGGGGGAGAGAGAAGCAGCCAGCCTTGGAAAGCAGTAAATTGACCGCAGACCAGAAACTTCCCCTTTCTTGGACTCTGAACAGGTTCCTCAGCAGGCAGACGGGATTCATGGCTCAGGCTCCAGGCCACGGAGCACAGGGGAGGCATTGGTTAGAGAGCACTCAAGTTTATTATCAATTAGCTCACAAACATGCTGACAAGGAAGACAGCTCTTTTAGGACTCGGGGAGAAGGGGGGAAACCACACCATACAAGGCACCTGACTTCAAGCCCACCCACATTATGTCCATAAATCCTAGCTCAGCTTACCCCCATGAGCAGCATAGATAGCTCTGAAACCTGCCCATTCAGGCTTCCCACTGTCCCTCCTGCAGCCGCCTTCAGCCCTGATACCCCTTGTGCAAGTGAGGGAGACACTGAAGCCCGAGGCCCCCTGCTCCCCAGGGTTTGGGGGAAGGCAAGGGAAGTTCTCCTGGCCAGGAGAAGCAGCCACCAGCCTCCACCAGGCAGAATAGCTTCCTGGCTGAGCCAAGCAGGACCTGTGTACCATGAAGGCCACAGGAATGACCATCTGTGTGCCCTCGTGCCCGATTCAGTCACCTGCAGCCAGATCTCATGCCAGACGGCACACCAGACACAGGCACCTGGACTGTCACAGGGACATCAAGGCAAGTGGCAACCCTATTGCTTACCACAACAGGTCTCAGCTGCAGGGATTTCCCCTTGCACGTTCACCTGTCACCTCATAGAGCCACAGGCACAGCTCACACAGTCAGGTCATCGGGCAAGCAGGAAGGGACTCTTCCAAATCCTCCTTCCCCTGTGAGACCTCAAGACCTCCTGTGGGCAGAGGTGCCACTGGCAACACCGTGTGCCTTAGGCACAAAGAGCACTGCCAAAGTGGGGCTGCAAAGGCAGGAATGAGGGTCAGGCTCCCTGTCCCACACACATGCGCAATGCAGTTGGCACGTGCCCAGGAGTCACTCAGTCCAGCACCCAGATGTCACCACTATCCCTCACCACGGCTACCAAGGAGCTGTCACAGAGCCCACATGGCTCTCATTTTGGGCTCTCTCCTGTGTCATCTTTCAGTGGTAAGTCCTGATCCCTGCTCCACTTGACATATGCGCCAGTGGCTGGCCGAGATTTCTCTGGATCTCTCACTACAAACAGCAGCAACAGATGTGTAAGTCCGTGGGACAGCAAAGGCACCAGGTGTCTGCTCCATGCCACCAAGCTTAGTCCCTCCACAACCACCACCCTGGCACCTTCCTTCCTCTGGCCCCCAAAGCAGTCCCGGTGCCGTAGGGCCACCCGAGCTGGCTCCCAGCCCACCGTATAGTGCATGAGAACAAAGAGGGAGAACGAGATGGGCTGTGAATGCTATTTTTATCTGCTCAGGAGTTGCCAGACACTGTAGAAGTGAACATCTATAAGCACGTTAACAGCGAACAGGTTCTCTTTAACCAGTCTCTGGGGGTCTAATTTGCTCCTTAGCCAAAGTGGCTGCTCACACGTCTCTGCACAGCTCTCTGCTGACGTTACATGCCCTTCTCTTGTCACACGTGCCACCTGCCACTCTGCGAGTGCTCTTCTTTGCTCTCATGTATTAGGGAGTGAGCAACTGACTCCCTGGAAGCAGTCCAGCTCTCCAAGCATGGGAGCAGCACCTGCCTGGCCCAGCGAGGCTGCAGAAACATGCTCTGCGCAAGGGCACGGCACCAGGCTGTCACCAGGAGCAGCAGACCGTGCTCCTGGTTGGATCCATCAGACCTTAGTGCAGACCCATAAAGCAGCCAGAACCATGATTCTCAAATGTGATGAAGGGCTGTTTGCAATCTGCCTGTCTCCAGAGCTGAAGCGTGGGCCAATGCCTCCCAGAAAAATCAAAATGCAGCCCGCAACCCCTCTCTGAGCTTCAAGGGGAGCCAGCAGAGGAACCGGGCCAGGCTACTTGACTACAAATGCCACATCTGGGCCAAACCTTACACACTGTGTAAACTAAAACAGGGATTTAGAGGGAGGCCAGGCGAGCTACCACCCCTCTGGCAGAGCTGCCCAAGCTGGCCTGCGGCGTGTGCGGTGAGTGGCAGGTGAGACAGGCGGCTGTGCAGCTCTCCTCTCCCCAGCTCAGCTGCACACTCCTTTGGGCTGAAGTGGTGAGAAAGCTGCTCCAGTTGGCTCCCCTGCCTGCATGCAGGGGCTGGTGTTCGGCAGCACGATCAACAGGCACGGCACTGCTGCCAGACGCAGTCGCGCAGCTGCTCTCACACCTTGGTGAGAAGAGACCCATCCAGAAGTGTCCTAACAGGTGCCATCACACAAAGGTCTCCATCAGTGCCACCGTCTTACTGCAGACACCACCCCACGGCCACAGCTTTTGCGCCATTACAAAACTGAGCGTAAGATGCTGGCACAGTTGGAGAGCTGGGCTGTCCGCCGTGCAACATGACCACCCCACAGAGGGTTCAGCCACCACCACTGGCCATGGCAATGCCTCCACTGCCCCTTTCCTCCTCCCTGTGCCCCCCAGTACAGTGAGCAGCAGGGTCCTGCCAGGCAGGGGAGGGACCTGTATTTATGGCAGAGGCACGCAAGAGGAGAGGACAACACATAAACCTGCCCTTGTACCCACAAGCGCACCGAGATCTCCAGCCCAAAGGGCCCTCTGTCTCCACAAGACACAACAGCTGCGAGCTGAGGGCCCAGTCCCCATCTAATGAAACCTGCTGCAGAGGCGTTTGCCAGAGAAAAGCTCACCGCTGGCTGTAGGGAGGTCACTCGTCTCCCCCGTATAGCAGGGAGAAAACAAGCACTCTGGAGTTTAATTTCCATCTTGTTGACAAGTAACACTCACCCCTCCATCAGGCTGCCAACTTCAAAGTCCTGAAAAAACACTTTAGGTTATTCATCCTCGCGCCCACATGCACCCCAGGGAGTGGGGGGAGCCAGCTGCCTGCCCCCTGCTTTACATGGGACACGGAGAGGGCAGGCAAAGCCTCTCTCATCCCACGCATGTGAGTGGGGTGAAGAGCTTGCAGCTGCACACACACACAGAGGGCATGAGAGCAACAGCGTGCAGACGAGACGTCTCATCTGAAGAAGGGTAGGCTCTTCACCTACAGCAGGAGGTGCTGGGAAGTCTCCCACTCATCCTGGGAACACTGGATCTAAAACATATTTTAATCTAAAATAATGGTTGAACACCCAGCAGGATGCCTGGCCTTTGGTTCTATTAGCTTGATGTAGTTAGGTCTCCTGACATCTCTCCATCCCCTGCCACACATAGGATTCCCTCACCTGCAGCACTCCAGCCACGATAGCTGTGTTGGGATGTGACACTTTGCTACCCACTCTCAAAGTCTCGGCCCTGCCAGGGATTGCAGAACGAGCATCCTGATGATTTTATTCTGTACTCTTCTGCACTGCTGCTCAGCAGCCAGAAGACTAGAGTCTGGCTGGGGACCAGGAGCACTCCTGGCCATGTATGCATGATGCCTGGTGGCAAAGCCAGTGCTTCCAGAGGCACCGTGACCACGAATCTACTCTCACACCTCTCCCATGTGGCCTTCGATCTCCACACCAAGGAGTAGCAGGGAGGAGCAGGTTTCATGGCACCCCTGGTGGGAAGGGCTCCGAAGCAGGCAGAAAGGTTGTGCCTTGGCAGCCCCTGAGTTCCAGCTCCTCAGCAGAGCAGCTCCAAAGCAATGGAGAAGGCAGAGCTCCAGTGTCGTTATCAACCTGTCATTACATCCCTGGAAGAGTTTGGCACTTGGCTGTTGTAGAAAGCCTTGTAGCTGAAAAATTAGCATGGCCACCCTGCCAAGGCTACAGGCAACCTAATACACCCCGTCTGCCCACTCCAGATAGCCTCAGCCTCCGAGTATGCTCCCCATCCTCCAAGGCCAGCGTTTGGCTCAGTTTTGCAGATGTGGGTCTGTTAACCATTCCCCTCGGCTCCCTCCCTCCTTTTGTAGTTCTCAGAATTCCTTCCAATTTGTCAAGATCTCTTCTGGCAATAAAAGATGCCTTGACTCAGTGCAGGACCCCAGGGTGCGCAGGAAAAAAGTCCATGCGACTTGGGTCTTTTGCCTAAGCACCGCTGGTCTCGTATGCGGCCACACTGCATTACTCTCTGCTGCCTAATTTGCTGTTCACTCCTACTCTGCAAAATCTCAGCCTCTCCTTCTTCCAGATTTCTTCCTCCTGTGGAGGATTTTTTTCCTTCAGCTGTAACAGATAATATTTTTCCAGCCTGAATCTCTCCTTAGTTCCTGTCTATATGTTTAGTTTCTGCATGTCCCCGTCCCTGAAGAGATCCTCCACACAAGTGAGACAAAAATGGGTTGGTGTGGAGAGCTGGATACCAATCCCATCCAGCACCAGGCACTCTGGGCAGCACTCCTCAGGGTGCTTCTTAAGAAAGGAGAGGAGAACAAGCATATTTTATATCCATTTCAACTACTCCTTGTACCAAATCACCTTCAATTCATCCCTTGTGTCCTGCCAGCACTTGGTGATTTATGGAAAACACTCGAAACCAAAGAGAACAGCTTTGATTTTGCTTAAGTACCAGCTTAAACCAAATAAGGCAGCAGACGATCAGGTATGAGAAACTGCAGTGTAATCCATATGCACAAGGGAGCTAAAAGCAAGCTGGACGACAATCCTAATTCAGGCATTAGGGAAAAACTCTCCAGCGTCTGATCATGTGGCCTTAGCGCTCTTCTAACATCTTTCTTTTTCATACAACTGCTTTATAAATTGTATTGTCATAAATGTCCCAAATGATATATGTATAGTCTATAAAATAGGCTATAAACTGGATTTTCTGTACTACCTCACCTACCACATGTACAATGCATTTGCCGTGCACCCTGCACTCTTGCATGTAGTCTCAGACTAAGCTGACAGTAGCAGCATTTTTCTTTCAGTTAGAAGGTAAAGTGTATTTGAACGTTCTCTCCCAAAGCCTAGAGGCTGAATTAAGCTATAGGAATGGCTCCCAAGGAGGTGCAGAAGAACCAGGCCTAATGTAAAGACCGTATTTGGAGTTTAAAATGAGCCTGAAAAGCCAGCTATCCTCCTGCTGCTCTGAAGCACATGCAACCCCCTAGAAAGTAAATACATAAAACACATAAACCAGAATGGTGCTGACAGCTTTAAAACACTAGAAAGTAGAGCAACTGTATCTGGTGCCAGGCTAGAGAAGGTATATCACGTAATTTAAAAATAGAAGTATTTTTATGTAAGAAAAATGACATTTACGCTCCTCTTGGGTAGCTTGAGTTTTTCCTTTAGGCTTCCCAGCTAGCTTGCCAAGGGCTTTCAACTATGTCAAAGCAGGAGAGAAGCCGAGATCTGGAGCTTATGGAGATCTCATTGCCCTGAGTGGAACCTCTTTTTGCATATTCTCACACAGACTGGCACTGGCTTTTTAGTTTCAGTTTTTTAACAAGGTCTCAGATATCTACTCAAGTTGGCTCTGGATCAAGGAACGTAAATGTTTGGCCACCTTGTGAAAACTATATTGCCAAAGGAAAGCACCTTAGAAAGATGCAATTAGGGCTTATCTGCACTGTGAAAATATGCATAAACATGCTGCAGTGGTGGAAGGCAAGGTTGCCACCAGTATTTTACCCCAGAAATTCAATGTCACACACTATGGATCTCCTGGGCTGGTCCCATTCCAAGCAAAGTAGAAGATCTGCCACAGCCCATGCCATGGGAATGCACTTATACAAAGGGGCTTCTCAGCCACTGTCATCTTTTATTTTCTCTGCTATTTGGGTATTAATGGGTAACCCTCATAAATGTAAAGTGAGTGACAGTCATAAGTGAGCAGAAGAGCAGGAAGTGTGATCAGTAAGTGCATGGCTAGTACAGACGTCCTCCTAGCACTATACATATCGTGGACAACCAGTCCTGGACACTCAGCAGCAACCCAAGTAAGGCAGTAAGAAAGCTCCCCTTTTCCTCATAAATGTGGGAAGTTCAGAGCTGGCAAGCCAGGAGGCTCCAGAACCTGCTTTAACGATTAAGACAAATCTGTCTCTGGAGCAGCATCTTTAAAAAGCAAGTGATCTTGCAATGAACTTCCGTTTTATCTGCTAGTCCTCAATGACAACAGATGATCAAGCTGATTTTGCCAAGCCACAGTTCTCAGTTTCATCTTTCAAGTGGCCACCCCAGGGTGGAAAGCTTTACATCTACCCATGGGCTCCGCTATCCTCTGCAAAGGACCATGCTAGACATTTGACTGCCACCAGAACGGGAGCTGGTTTCAGCTAATTTTCAAAAGGGAGAAAATACACTTTCACCCTCCAGCAACCTCCACTGCACACCCAAGATCCTGCCTTCTGCTTGCTCCCTGCTGTTCTCATCCTTTGCTTCCAGGAGAGAGAACAGAGATTTTGGCAGAGCTCCCTGTTGGCATCAGGTTCCCCATGTCCCCAGGCCAGGAACACTTGCCACAACTCCTCAAGGGCTGCATATAGCCCTTCTTCTCATCAGGGAGGGAGGAAATGTCTCCTCCAAGGCACTGGAGAGGAGGGTCTGAGATCAGGAGTCAGTAGGACAGGCATGCTGCAACTCAGCCTTCTTCCTTTTCCATCCTGAAAACACCAGGCAACTCCCAGCAACTGCCTTGCCTAAACAGAGCCCTCTTGGAGGAAGCTCCCTGCCCTCAAGAGCTTAGCTGCATTAAGCTGTCTGTGCGGTGTCTCAGCACCTTATACCACAGCTATGTCCCTTTCCCTTGACTTTTTGCTGGGAAAATGCTTTGCAGGTCCCAGTCATTTCTTCTTTTCTGTGAAGAGGAAGGAGAAGGCAGCCCTCATCCAGCACACGCATCCCACCTGGGCAGCATGGCTCCCTTGTGTAGATGCTGGTTACAGATTTATGCCCGGCACTCCTGCAGGAGGGACCTTCTTGAGTGGCAGTGGCAGGACCCTCCTCACACACTGCCCAGAGTCAGAGGCAGCTGGCTGTCCATCCCAACGGTGAGGGGCAGGGATGCAAGCCCTTTCCACTCCCTGCTAAATAAACAGGAATTCTGCTGATACTCCAGCCTTAGGAAAACAAAGCTGTTTCCATTTAGCTCGGCTTCTGGGCTGAGGTGCAGCTCCACCCGCACAATCATCCGTCGGCGCTTTGCTTCTCCGGGCAGAGATTCAGGCTGAGATCAAGAAGAGGAAGGATTTGCAGCTAGTCCATGCCGGGAGGGCCTCTAACACCCCCAGGATTTTGCTCTCCAGAGCACTCCCTGTTCCAAGCAGCACAGCGCTGGGGCCTCCCAGCTTCTGCAGCAGCTTGCAAGTCCCCACAGGCTCCCTCAGATGCCCAGCCCTAAATGTCCGCTGAGCCATGGCCTGCTGAAGGGACTTGGGAAGTGGTACTCGTTGCTCAGCCTGTATTTTAAGGGATGAAAGCTTGAGCATCACCAGCTCTGGTGTCAGCCAAGTAAACCCAGAGCTGCCCTTCTTCTAGCCATGTCTTCCCTTGGGCAAGTGCTGAGCTCAGATGAGGCTGAGTGTGTCTTCTTCTTTAGTCCCAGGAAGAAGAGATAAAGTGCACCATATGGGCAAGCCAAGGATGCAGTGATCCTTCCCTGATACCCCTCCAAACAAAGGCACCAATGGCTACGTGTAACATGGCAGCACTGACAGCTGTGCTCAGCACAATGCTCAGGCTGATGTCCACGTCCCCATCTTTCCAGGACTGCCGGTGTGCCCAGAAGTGGATCTACGACAGCTACACTGGGAATGCCCACAGATCCATTTGCTAACCTTCACATCTGCCAGATGCAAATACAAACCAACCAGTACAGCCAGTTGCGTATGACCAGTACAACTCTGTTGTCAAGGAGCTGCTACTTCTCACCAAGGCTGAGGGCAGAAGACTGACAGTAACTGATCTCCTGCTGTCAGTCGTGCTTCCTGGGCTCTCCTGGCAGGGAAGCCACAGAAGGCATCGTTGCTTCTGCTTCCAGGTGTGAACTCCGGAGAGGCTGAGCACATCTGCCAGAAACAGGGCTGTGAAAACAGGCAGCTGCCTTGTCATACTTTTTACCAAGGCTTTAAAGGCTCCTCAAGACTCCCAAAGACTTCCTACCTCCAGACCAGGCTATTCTCCACAGTGAAGTGGCAGTCATCATAAGCAGCAAGTCCAACTAACTGAGGATAAGAATTCATTTTAAATCAGCCCCACCACTCAGGCAAGTGGGGAATATTTTGGTCTAGGCCGTTCCTGAAAAACCCAGGAGGCTGCTCTCCTAACTCACTCTGAAGACTTGCTTCAGAACACAGAACACACTGAAATCAAAATCAACCCCATCTCTGCTTAGCGAGCAGGTCTTTGGGGAGGATTCATGGGTTTTGTTGCATGTTTATACGACATCTAATACAGCATTGTTCTAGTGCACGACTTCAGAGCTTCTGATTGCTACCTCCGTACAAACAAACACAAGTAAAGCCAACATACACACAAATAAACTAAAGGAGAAAGCAAATTCACTCATGTGAGGATTGATTTCCTGTCTTGGCACAGCAAGATGAGGCATAGAGTTCTATAAGCTCCAACTCTTGCGCAACTCCTCCTTATTAGCAATGCAAATGTGCAAGGAGGCTGGGGATTGGTCGTTTGTCCTAGATCTCATAGTCTTCTCACAACCACTGACCTGGAACCACCAGTGTCCTCTGTCCACTGAGAAACCCAAGATGATCCTGTACCTCTACCTTATCAACAAATCAGGCAACTAAGCCAGCTGCTGTGGGAGTATGGTGGGCTCACTAGAAAAAGCGAGTGTCCCACCAGCACAACTCATTCTTGTTCAGGAGTAGACCAAGGACTGGAAAACCCAAGCTGTTCCTCTCAGACTTGATAGTGAACTGAACTCCAGTGAAGGTAACCCTGAGTTTACAGTGCCTAAGAACTGATCCTTGTACTTGCAAATATGAACAAGATCTACCTAGTTCTGGGAATGCCAATATGCTGCTTGCTTTTGCTGCAACAGACCAATTGTATGGAGAAAGCCTGACGCAGAAGCACAGAAAGTACTTTAGTGTAGCGCACAAATAGGTGATGTTGTAACTGCAAGAAGCAGGCTCCAAGTTCAGACAAGTCTGAGAGCATGGTTTCATGAGACAAACGATCTACTTAATGAGTGGCTTCCCTCAAAAGGAGAGTCCACCCCTTTCCGCCTCCCCACTGCTAGCCATGTAATTCTGTCCAATCCTTCTGGTTCTGATGTAATATTTCAATAACCCAATTTAGTCCACTGAAGTGGCAAAAAATTATCCTTAATTTTGCTGTGTTATTTTTTTGCTGGTTTATTGAACTGAGCCAACTTACCCAGGGGCCAGAGGAACACCAATGCCAGTGCAAAGGAAGCAATGGGAGGGCACGGGCAGGTGCAATGGCAGCAGGAGCGCGCCTTCGACTGCAGATGCTCACTCTTACAGTGCTCCACAGCTAGGCCAGAAGTTGGCAGGCTGAAGGGGACACTCAAAAATATCTGGGAAAAAACCCATCTAACAGTAGCAAGACTTCTAGGTCATGCTAGTTGTCTGACATATGTTATATGGTCCACAGACAAAAACCTAAGCAACTGAATTGTACGGGAAAATGCCCAGGGGCTGAAGTGATGTGTTTTGATGCAGACCGGTGCTAGTGTGCAGGGAGCCCCACACCTGCCTGCACAGCACCGCTACGCATTGCCCAGGCAGGGAAGGCACAGCACAGGACGGCTCCAGAAGGCAGTCAGTGGTGGCCATGTCCTGGGGACCTATCTGTGGCCATTACAAAGGACGAACATCAAATGCTCTTGCTGAATCTTGTGGGATAAGGCGACGTCCTATGGCATCCATGGGGAGGGAAGGAGGAAAGGCACGGCATGGTCCTTAATGGAGTCTTATTTCCCTGGGACAGCGCCAGAGGATTTAAGGTACGGCAGGCAGCTGGGCATTCAGCAATCCCAGCTCAGCGATCACTAGCTGCTGTGTCTGACTGTCTGGGCAGGAATGCTCTGCCAGTGCCTGCACAGCCCCCCCCCAACCCCAGTCCTCTGTGCAGAGCCTGAGGTCATGTTCCTTACTGGGAAAGCCTTTAACAGGTGCTGTATCTCCAAGGGCACTGCTTCCCCTCCCCTCCAGTCCTTGCACACAGAGCAGTGGCACGGAGGGGTAGGAGGAGGTCATCACTGTAGGGAAACTCGGCAGCAATGAGCAGGATTGCAGGCACGTGAGAGAGCTGCATGCTCGCTCGGGCATCGAGCCTCACTTGGGGCAGTGATGACAGGGGCTTGGCCACCTCCACCTTCCAGCATCACCTCTGCCTTGCCTGAATTTGGTTCCCATCAGATAGTCTTTCATTTGGGCACCAAGATATGCTGGCTTCAGTGAACTACTTCTTGTCAGTCAATTCCTCATCAGTTATTTGAGCCCCTCCAAATCTGTAGATGGCCGAGAGTAAGTGTCTAGAAATGTCTCCAGCCTCTGCTTCAGAAGAGACAGAAAGGCAACAGCTACTTTAAGCACAACAGACGCTTTAAAAACAACCTGCAGAAATGCAGAAAAACAAAGGGCAACCTGCCCTCTCCTTGGGCAGCTCTAAGTGATGCTGACAGAGAAAGTCAAGACAGCTCGAAGAAAAGGAGAAACTGAAGTTATGTCCTGTTAGACATCTGTAATTTGCTGTAATGTCTTCTTGACTACAACTGAGGGACTTCTGCTAGAAGCCCCGTGCAAATTCTCTGCTGTGGTGGCTACCAGCAAAGCCAGTCTTTCTGGCCCAGCAACTGGGGGAGTAGCAGCAAGAACAACAGGAGCCTTTAGGGGTGGTGCAGTCTAACACTTTTCTCCCATGTCCATGGACTCTTACAGTAAAGTGGAAGTGATTTTTTTTTAAAAACCAAACGTGTGGGTTGTTGTATAGCAAGGAGGCACCATTCCTACCTCTCCATCCCCACTGAGCTGCCAGCAGCGCAGAGGTGCTTGTCAGGGAAAGGCACCTCTCCCCCCTTTACTGCCTCCTTCAACAGAAAACCCACAGCTCCAGAGGGACTTCACAAAACACAAAGTGTGGAGGAATTGTAGCTTGGGTACAAAAGCACCTCAGCACTGATCTGAGGCAGGTGGGCTGAAGGGTAAGTTCTTCCTCATCCAGCGTGACCTAGACAGGCTGGAGTGCTGGGCAGAGAAGAACCTAATGAGGTTCAACAAGAGCAAGTGGAGGGTCCTGCAGCTGGGGAGGAAGAATGCTAGGCACCAATACAGGCTAGGGGTGGACCTGCTGGAAAGCAGCTCTGAGGAGAAGGATCTGGGGGTCCTGGTAGATAGTAAATTACCCATGAGCCAGCAATGTGCCCTTGTCGCCAGGAAGGCCAATGGAATCCTGGGCTGCATAGGGAAGAGTGTGGCCAGTAGGTCGAGGGAGGTCATTCTCCCCCTCTACTCGGCACCGGTGAGGCCACAACTGGAATACTGTGTCCAGTTCTGGACTCCCCAGCTCAAGCGGGACAGGGAACTACTGGAGAGGGTACAGCGTAGGGCAACAAAGATGATTGGGGGATTGGAGCACCTCCCTTATGAGGAAAGGCTGAGAGAGCTGGGACTCTTTAGCCTGGAGAAGAGAAGGCGGAGGGGAGACCTTATTCTTGCTTGGATGTAACTGAAGGGTGGGTTGAAGGAGGATGGAGGCAGACTCTTTTCAGTGGTTCCCAGTGACAGGACGAGGGGCAACGGGCACAAGTTGGAACATAGGAAGTTCCATTCAAACACAAGAAAAAACTTCTTTATGGTGAAGGTGCCAGAGCACTGGAACAGGCTGCCCAGGCAGGTTGTGGAGTCCCCTTCTCTGGAGATTTTCAAGACCCGCCTGGACGCAGTCCTGAGTAATGTGCTCTAGGCATTCCTGCGTCAGCAGGGGAGTTGAACTAGATGATGTCTAGAGGTCCCTTCCAACTCTGAAAATTCCGTGAAAAGGACCAGACAATGCCACAGTTGTCATTCCGAGCTTAACATGCTCCTCACAGACTCTCTCCTGCACAGACCTCTGTGAGCTCCAACAGCTGCATCTTTGTTTCCATACCCAATATACAGGTGCCTGCCTGGGTACAAAAATTACCCACACCACAGCAGGGTGACACAGAAATACGGAACAAATGGCTCAATAACAGCTAGAGTTTGCCAGGAGACATCTCCGAGTATCATCGCTTTGCTCATACCAGCATTTAATAGCACACCTCATATCTATGTACCCTCCTGTGGATACTACCTGGACATACTGCTCTAAATACATCCTCTTGGGAAAGAGATTTAACCCCCACTCCTCCATCCACCTTGCTGCTACTGCTGCTCATCAACTCGGCAAGGGCAAACTGCTGAGTTTCACAGTCCTCCTTCAGCGTGGGACCACCACTAGCCTGTCCTATTCCTGCATGTGCCTGGGGACAATGACACAGTGCTGGGGCCAAACTGAGTCCCTTGGAGGGACAGCAAGGCCTGACCCCCTTCTGTCAGCTCCTGCAGCCCCGGCAGGAGCCTCCACCAGGTCTCATGAAGCAGAGGCCCGACCGAGCACGGCATTAGCTGCCTGTGGGTTGGGGACGCATCCTGCCAGTAAATGGGTTTGACTTACACAGCCGGGACGTGCCGTGGAACAGGTGCCTGAGCCCCTCGCAGGGAGGCATCCCGCCCTGCCATGCTGGTCCTCCTCCGAAGGGAGCTTGCAGGGGGTTGGAAGGCGACGGCAGCACCGGGTGGGTGGTACTCCTGCTCAGGAACGACTTCTTCACACCGGGAGCCCTGGAAGCCCGAGCGACAGGTACAGACCTGGGGACGGCTGCAGGAGCCCTTGTTCTGGCACGGTGGGTCACAGACAGCTGGGGAGACACAGAAAGGTGGTTAGTGAACACGAGGCTCCCGGCAGTGTGCTTAGCCCCGCATGGTGACACCTGGTCGGGGCAGCACAACTTGGGTGGCCCCATCTCTTCTCTGCAGGCAGGTGGCCTTCAAAGTCTCAGTGTTACTGCTGCCATGGGTCCCTAACACAAGGTCACAGCCATCAGAGACTTGTTTCTGTTCCCACTTCTCCCCACTGGTCTCTGCAGAGCTCTTCTCCAGCAATACTCACTTCAGAAAGCTCAAAAACGAGCAGTATGGTCTGCAGAGAGCGTACAGCCTCCAGGACTGCCCATAGCTCTCTGAGCAGGAGTAGGACCTCAATCCCAGTGCAAGGGAAGCCAACGACTGCCAGATGAGAAGACAGACAGCCATGCACAGACGACAGCCCCTTGGGAGTGTTACCTTCCAGCGTTAGTCCATTTTGAGGTCCGATTTGCATGGTCCCCTAGCTGTACCCTCCAGAGCTCTTCAGCTCTCTCTCTACAGCTGATTTTGGAGTCACTGTGCTCAAATTCCTCCGCAGCTACGGGGACTTACAGTTCATTAACTTCATGCCCAAATCACCCTCTGAGCCTGTGTGTGTTCCTAATTACAGCACATCAGCTTCAGTTTGTGCCCTGGGAGGAAAGTGCTATTAATTATACGCCGGACCCCAACACTTCCCAAGCCAACAGATGCCAAATTGGGTTTACAGCCCAGCCAGTGAGAGCCAGGTAGGACTGGGCTCGTTGTTCTGAGCAAGAGTAATTGAAAAAGCGCTGGAAAACGGTGTCATCCCTCAAAGAAGGAAAGGGCTGGCTGGCCAAAAGGTAATGAAACCTCATCCAACAACACAAGGTGGACACTAACCTCCAGCTGCACGTGAACCCTGTGGATGGGTTGAAACATGCAGCCACTGCTTCTGCTGAGGGCCCCTTCTCCAGGACTGCCCCAGGGAGGCTACAGGAGCATCTGACATCCCACCACCTTCGCACGCAGCTGCTGAGCTTTCATAAGCACACCCCTCCCTCTCTGGCTGGGCTCTCCATTCCCATGAGATCCAAGAATGCCTGTGAGAAACTCTGCTTCTGGGCAACAAACACAGAGACAGCTCTAGCCTTGTGTGCCATCCACACGTCATCCCATGGTTGCCAAGTGAGTAAAGTCCTTGTACAGGCTCTGAGGTCCTTTCACAGCAGTATAGGCCCCATAACCCTTCCCTCACCCCAAAGCTGGACTGCCATCAGCTTTTCCTAACTAGATCAGGGATATGTTGGCTGGAATGCTTCATTTGACCTTTATTACCATGTTAACACTCAGGAAGAGAGGGAGATTTCAAGGAAAGGGAGAACCCAAGTCACGTAAGGCTGTATAGGTTAAAGCCAGAGGTTTTGATTAAATCCCCCAGTAAAATAAATCAGCCACCACTGCAGACTCTGGAACAGAGACAGGGTCCTAGTCAGGCAGGAATTAACCGTCTCTGGGAAGTCTGGCACTCCAAAAGTTGATGTAATTTATAATATAAAACTCAGCTGTGATTTAAATAGGCTGCCAGTCCCTACTGTTATCTCCCAATAAATGCCTGTTTTAACAAACAGCACCAGACCAGGAAGCCTGCCATTGAAAACAACTGCTTCACGTGCTGAAGTACTGCAGAGCTGCGATGCCGGGACGTGGGATCACAGTGGTTCTCACAGCCTCTCCCATTAACAATGTTCATAGCCAAGTTAGACTGTGCCCTTCAGCAGGAAAGCACCGATAAGCGACCAGGCACTCTAAAAAGCCCCTAAGGCAGCTGATAGGAAGAAGAGGAAGAGGGAATGGGATTACTCTTCTGGTCCCTTCATGCAGGATGGGTGGGGAGCTGCCCTAGCTGAAATATTCCAGCTCTAAGATTAATCCCCTTCCTGGTTGCCTTTGCAGGCTCAGGAAGAACTTGAAAGAGCTTTAAAAAGTCACTGGTTTTCACTCAGTCCAGCTATGCGATGTAGGGAGAGCAGATCGTTCAGCAGAAGTACTGCCAATGCCAAGTGTGTGACATCACGAGTCAGGCCCCCAAAACCATAACATTGACAGAAGAAACAAGATGGTTAAAAAAGTATATATATTTGGAATCCTTCTCTTTGCTTTCTGGTTTCTGAGCCCAGGGGTTACTCTGAGATGTCTCTCCCCAGCTGTGGGGGCTATAAACAGTTTCTGTTAAGATGACAGCCACTCGTTTCTTCTCCCTGTAGTCTCATGTAACGACCTGCTCCAGGAGCTGGGGCTTTAGGGAAAGCAAAAAGAGTCACCTTAAAATTCTTAATAAAAGGATGAGATTTGGAGCACTGCTGAAATATCATTAGTAACAATGCTAATTTGTTCAAGAGCATCTAGCAGTGCCCTCACAGATCAGGTCTGGTGCTGCCTGGTCTTCAATGCATGAGGTAAGTCCTCCCTGCAAGGTCACATTGCAGGGACAACAGCGGCGTGACTGACGACCCACCTAGGCCAGGCAGGTAGGACCTCCCCAGAAGGGAAGGTCACCAAGTCCAACCTCCCATCACTTTGCAGGCACACCTGGCCCAGGATTGAGCAATGACATTGCAAGGTGACATTCAGTTACTGTATCCCTGCTGCTCTGCACATGCCCTAGGTCTAGGAGAGTGGTGTAGATCATCACTGTAAGCAGCTCCTGCTCAGTCCCATTTAAATGTGGGGGAACCTGTCCATCCAGCTAGGCATCCACAGGAAAACTGGGAAGATGCTGAGGGACTTGTACCACTGGGGATATTTAGTCCACTTTCTCATGGAAAAGTTTGCGTATTGATGCAGAGCAATATGTAATTTCAGTTCTAACTTAATGCTCTGACTGTGGCAGCAAAGCCAGAAGGGATGGACAAGTCAATATAAGTGAGAGATCCGTGTAGGCTGACAGGCAGGGAGATCAACCGCGATGCAGGAATAACAGAGAGGGAAAACAGAACTTCAATGAAAAACAGTCCGGGCTCAAAAAAACCCTACAGTCACTGTACAGAAGAGAGACAAAAGGAGAGAGCATGTGAATGTCATCTCCCTTTTGCAGATGTGGAAAAGCCCCAGGTGCTAATGCGACTGTCTGAAGACACACTGTGAGACCACAGCAGAGCCAGCAACTCATCCTGGAATCCCTGCGCCTTCATCCAGTATCTTAACCACAAGACCATCTGTACGAGATTAGAAAGTGCATGAATTTATTTAGTCCTTCCCAACATGCCGATTAAAAATGTTTCTTTTAAGCTTTAAAATATCCGTGTCAGAAGAAAGTTCACCCTGCATTACCAGCCCAGCCCAGGCTGCTATCTTGGGAAGCAGCAGAGAACCATAGTAAATAATGCTGATGAAAGTGGAGGTTGATGAACTAACGTCAGGAGGCTAAGCAAGAGGATTCCCCTGCTCTGAAGCAGAGGGGAAGGATGATGAGCTAATAGGCAGCAGCTAAATTATTGGCAAGTGCCACACTGCAGCCCTTGCAGCCCCTGAAATACAGGCAGTGCAAGGGGGCTTCTGGTCAGCTTGTGTGTATGGGTTTCTCATCCACTGAAGTTAGGACATAAAGCCCTGAGTCTCACCCCAGGATGAAGTTAAACAGGCGGGAGGTTGGGTGAACTCCTCGGGCCCAAGTTCAGATGTAGCTCATTATCCCTAAAGTCCCCTCCTGCAGGAAGACCTCCGGAGCCCCACAGGATGCCCTGTATGCAGTTCAGTGTGGTGACCTGGCAGTGTGTCGGTAGAAACCAAGCCCACCGCAAGCAGCTGAGATACTCCTCCTAAACTCCCTTAGCTCACTTCCACTTTCCCAGGAAACATCGGTGTCCCAAAGAGAGAGATTTCTCTTTTTCATCTTCCCAGTCATTGGCTCTCTGAAAACTCCCCGAGTCGTCACTGCATTTTGGTCCTTGAAGCTGGAACAAACCAAAAGGCTACAGAAACCTGCCCGTGTCTTGAGTTCATTCATATGCAGAGATGTTGCAAGAGGAAGTCTCTGGAAAAGCACAGGTGGAAAAGGAAGAAATCACCCTGCTCAGTAGGTGATAGGGAGTAGATGAAGACAACAATTAGGCCTATCCTCCCTCCTGCACCCAGGCTCAGACCCATCAAAACCAAGGTCCTGCCTAAGACCTGAATGCCAATTTCTTCCCTACTTCCTCGCACTAAGAGGTTCCCTCTGCCTGCACCTCTACCCTGCTAACTTCCCTGATACGTCCCATATCAAAGACCGTGGGATCAGACATTAAACAGTATTACAGTGCAGCAACTGACTGGGACAGGCTGTCCAGCTTGCCTTGGCAGCCTTAAAAACAGCTGAATGTCCCCAGCAGCTTGAACTCCAGCAGAAAAGCCCGGCGAGGGAGGTAGCTGGGAACGAAATGATGTTTACACATCACCGGTCTCCACCTAAGACCTGACTGAGATTTACCATCCCCAGTCGGGGGGACACTGTCAGGCCCAATCATGTTGACAGTGTCCTTTTAATGAATCCTCGGGAACAAGGGCCCAGCACCTGAGCAATCGCTAGACAGCCTGCGTGGCTGCAAGCCCAGATCTACTGCTCCTACGAAAATCCCTAATGAGAGAAAGATGCTGCCATCGCTGGCCTCGCGCTCTGTTTACAGACGCTGTCTGGCAGCACAGCACGCTCTCTACCGTTTGGCTTCTGTCGGCGGGGGGGAAGAGGGAGCAGGGAGGTGAGTCAGCCCTTGGCCCCTTGCTCCCGAACAGCGATCGCTAATGCAATTATCCCAGCGCGGCCGAAGCACTGTGAGATCCCATGGCAAACAAAGCAGAGCCTCTTTCCCTGCTAAACATCTGGGCAGCTGCTGCCACTCGAGTGAAGGCAGACGCTGTCGGCTATTCTGGGCAGGGAATTCCCATCCAGAAAGCCGGCCCGGTGCCTGTGTGCTCCCTGCCCTCCGAGCTGCCCGGGCCCACGGGTGGGCTGGGTGGTGTAACCCTGTCGTTTAAGGACAGGGATTGTGGCAGGGGCTGGGCTGTGATTGTGGAGCTACTGGGGATGGAGACACCAGTGCAGCTGCCTCTGGCGTGGGTTGCGCTGGTGCCTGCCCAAACCCCTTCCTTTCCAGTGCTGTGTTGGGGAGCCCAAAATGATCTCAGCCCCCAGGGCTGCGGCACGGCCCTCCGGAGGAGCAGAGCCCTTATTAACCCCACTGTGGGCAGGCAGAAGGGCCCTGGATAGGCAGTTTCCACACTGCAGGAGAGCCCTGTGGCTCCCCACCATTTTAACATGTCCCACGTGCCGCACCGCGCTCCAGCCCCACCCATCCTAGCCGTTGTGCCAACTCCATTAATTGCTTTCCTTAATAGCACTCAGATAATTTGCAGCCCTGATTTTCCCCTCAGCGTCAGCAACACTTGCCCACGTGAGCACAGCCCCACTCTGCCAGTTCCCACCCACTGGGACTTTCACAGACCTGCCTTTTGCTCCGAGCAGGACCATGAGAGCCTAGGGCTCGAAATTCTCCCATAAATGTGCCATTGCAATGCCCTGCCCCAACAAGACCCTGCTTGGGATGGACACTAATAATGATAATAAAGTAAAGCCATAATTATTCAGTATGCTCAGACTTTGCCAGCAGGCGGGGAGAGCTGACCCACAGCCCGGCAGGCACACTGGGAGGCTGCGGCGCTGCCTCTGGGAACCCCATAGTCCATCTCCTGCCCTGGCACAGCGCAGGGAACGTGTGCAAGGTCGTAGCAGTCCTCAAGTGCTTTTTAGGGGTGCATCACAAGACCTGCACCGGCTGAGACTGTCATACTCACGTTTGATGCAGCGGTTTGTGCCAGGAGCCGTGGTCCATCCTGGGCAACACTGTCTGCCGCAGACATTTGGCCTAAGCAGAGAGACAAAGCAGCGCGGTTAGGAGAAGGGAAGCTGAGGTCTCTCTGCAGCCAGCACCTCTGAGTCACCCGTAAAATTATTTCCTGCAGCTTCTGATATTTCCTTCCAGATGGACCAGCAGCTGAGATCAAAACCAATGGGACAAGGGCCGAGTTGTTTAAGTGCTTGGAAAAGAAACCCCCAAGGACTATGTGAATGCCGCAGTGTGAGCCACCCCTTAGGGAGTATCTCCCCTTTGAACTGGCATTATGCTGGGTTCCTGGCACAGCACTCAGAGGAACCATTTTCCTCCTGAGAGCAATTGGAGGCCGGTGGCCTGCAGTCATTAAAGATCTCATGGCACTTCATGGTATTGGGGTGTAAATCGGGCCTGATTCCAACTTTGGTCATAGCGTCTCGCCTCCGCAAGTGTCCCGAGCTGCTTCGGCCGAAGACAACACTTCATTCTCCGCCTAACTGCTGCCGCCTGTTGCTGTTCGCTGCTCAGCCCCACCCCGGGAGGGACGGCACGCCAGCAGCCGCATGGGCCGCTCCCCGGCTTGCTCTCCCTTTGCGAGCACCCCAGTCCTGTGTTTGTTATCTGCCTCTGGTGCAGCAGCCCCAGGAGCTGGGGACTCTACAGTGCTATGAAATTTGTGCCTGCTTTACAGGCACCGCACTAGACTTAACTCCAGGATGCTCACATCATTTCCATGGTGGTTAATTCCAGCACTTTGCTGCAACAACTTTTTGATTGCCTTTGCATAAACGATGTCCTCCCCACATCTCCCTTACTATGTGTTTTCAGGTAGAGATCACTGCCAACATACAGCTCTCAGAGACAGTGCTGTGCCTCCAAGAGGTGTTCTGCCATGACCAAGCAGGCAGCTAATCCTGCGTCCTCTGCTCGCATCTCCTATTTACACATCTATAATGAGAAGGAATAACAAGTTGCAGGTTGTTCTGCAAGCATATTTACTCATCATGGAGGGAAGGTTTTGGGAATGTGTAACTGTTGCATGTCTAGGTAGATGGGAGAGTACAGTCATCAAAAGATAAAAAGTTAGAAATAGGCAGCCTGAAAGCTCTGGAAAGCCTCTGGAAACGAAGTGGGGAGCATGGTTTATTTCTAACACTGGACAAGGCAGTCAGAGCTGCTGACAGAATTTACAGAAACCACGGAAACATGCACATTTGTCTTCTGGATTGACTTTCACATGAACACAGCAGGGTCAGAAGATGATCTTGCTCTGAACTGGCATCCTCGTGACTCCTGCATCCACATGGCATGAGATGAGACTCCAGAAGTGCCAGAGCTCAAGCTGTGGGGCTCACGTTTTAGTAGAGCCAAAGACTGTGGGTAGAAGGCATGCCAAGGATTGTTCTGGTGTTCATGAATGAAGCTGCCTGTAGAGATACAATCACTCCACGTGGGAAGGGGAAGTGGTCTGAGAAGCCACATCATTTGTAAAGTGTTATCCAGCCCTTCAGGATCAACATTCTATTAACCTGTGTAGATTTTTACAGGGAGAAAGCACTTAAATTCTCTTGGTGTGACTTCCTGCAAACAGCACAAGGCAAAGTAATTCTTGCATCCACTCACATCTGCTCTGACTGGGCTAGAGCACAGATTTCCAGCTTTTTGTCTGTCAACCCAAAGAGATCTGTGGGTCTCTTCTTTAAGACATGCCCAGAAAGAATCCAAGGAAACCAAACTTTCCTTTACTTACTACATAAAAGCCCACGAAAAGCCTTAAACTTTTTAAAGATGTCTGGAACAGTAAAGAAAGAAAAACACTGAGATGGAGCAGATCTTTAGGTAATTAAGGTCTGCTGAGGGACTCTGCTCCAAGCAGCACCATAAGCATCTTTGTTTAGACTGTCACAGCTCCCATTCTTCCCTCGGCATGGCTGAAACATGCCTTGCAAGTCATGCTCAGCTGGTCCGTTCAAAGAGCAAAGCCCTTTGCCTTTCCCACCTCAACTTACTGACATAATCAGAGGTTGTTTCTTGTAGGCAAAATAACTACCTTCTCCAGAGAAGCTGTTTTGGCCTTGAATCACACTATTAGTTCTTCATGGGATTAAAGTTCAAGTTTTATCTACACCTCTCACACGCATGCTGGAGGAAGCATGCTACTAGGTGCTCTCAATGCCAACAGTGAGCCAGAGGTTGTAGGAAGAAAGGTATGAGACTAAAACAGACAGGGACCCAAGCCTGAGCAGACAAGACCACTCTTGAAGGCATGAAACCCCTGTTGGGTTCGGCACAAACCCCTCATTAAAAGAGGCACTCTATGTCACTGCCAACTCCAGACATGAGTTGCCAGCCCCAGGTGAAGGGAGGTGCTAGCACCAAGGCAATGCTCCTCGAGGGAGGACAGCCCACCGTGCGCAGAGGGGAGCAACCCAGCAGGGATGCCCTCAGAGGCAGAGGGAGTACCTGGACAGCAATGTCGCTTCCTTCCGTAACCTCCTGGATGAGAGGATGAGCAGAAATGGAGGCAGGGAGGACCTCCAGGACTGGAAATGAGCACTTGGGAGGAGAAACATGTAGGTAGTACTGGAGGGCAGAGAAGGACCACGACTATTTCCTGATGAAAGCCCAGTGAGCAGGACCTCACATAGTATGGGGCGTCAGGTGAGCAAGGGCATCAGCAGTGGGAAAATAGCTATGGGGGCTTTGCCGCATGGGACCCAGTCCTGAGCACGTCTGGTTCTACTTAAAGTGTTTAGTTGCCATTTGCATGGCTTGAACACCATGTGGTTTTCACTGCCTTACAAAGAATTCAGAATGAATCCCGGGAGGTTTAAGGAGTACAGCATGTTTACAGCATGGAGGGACGGTGCTCACGAGAGTGGCAGCCCCCAGCTGCATTTGTCCCGCTGCACGTGCCGTCACCAACACTTTGGGCAAAGCTGCCTGGCAAGGGGACCTGCTGGGTGCCATGATGCACCAAGCCCCTGGCAGACCTAACAATGATGTGAGACAAAGCCATGCTCGTAACTTTGAAGGACTCAGCTGCCACACAAGACTGAGCACTAACGCTGCCTCCTGCTTGCCCACCCCTTGAAACTGGAAGCACAGCAGCAGGCAGAGGGGAGCAGGACTCTCACCCTCATCCTGGGCAGCCTAGGGTGCAGAGGGACCAGAGGATGCCTGGGCATGTAGAGGGGTTAGCAGCTCTCCCAGGTGGAAAGAAGCTCAACACAGCCCCAGATCAGAGCAGAACAGAAGGTATGTCCTCACACACGCCTCCCAAGCTGAAGGCCCATCGAACATTCACACTAGGTCACGCGGCACAGGGATGCCCTATTCCCAGCCCTGCCACTGATGCCAAAACAAGTCTTGGGCAAACCGTCTGTCTTCCCTATTTCCGACTCCTTACTAGTGGAATAGGTTAATGAACACATTTACCTTCCCAAGGGCCGGGTCAGCTAGCACACGTCTTTCCTAGGAAATGAAACATTGCTGGGGATCTTCCCAGGCGCTGGGACTTGACTGCCTGTACCACTGGACTGCTACAGGGCTCATGGGCTACTTAGCACCTTCCAAAATACTTCCCAGCCCAGCTGAGACTGGAGCAGAGAGAGACCATTTCCAATAGCCAGTTTCCCCTTTTTGGAGAGAAAGGGGGTTGAATAGCTCAGACAGCTGAATAGCCACAGTGCCAGAGAAAGCCCTAAGGAATAGCTCACTAGTGCAGTTGTGGGCCTTTGGGTTTGCCTTTCTGGCAAAATGCAGGGTGAGGCACTGGATCCACATCTCAGCCCCTGCCTCAAGTGCCAGGTACGCCCTGAGGCCTCCAAAGAGCACAGGCAGCAGTAAGCAACCACAAACCAAGCTTGCTCCTCACACTGCAGCTAGCATGCACCATCTGTGCCCAGGTATGGTCCCCGGCACGTTGTGAGAGCTTGGTGCACAGGAGGTGTCGGGTACTACTCACTGGCCTGCTCCTTTTCTGGGACAGGCATCTCCCTGACACCCCTCACAGAGCTGAAGCCAGTGCCATGAAGCCTCCCCGCATCCAGAAGTGCTGTTCATGACCCTGACTGGATGCGCTGGCACAACCTGCAACTTGGACAAAGGAGCTGCAGCAAGCAACTCCTTCATCACCTGCTTTGCTGCAGCTGCCAGAGGCCACCATCAGGATCAGGCCCCCGCTGTGCAAAGTGGTACCCAAGATGATACGAGCCTGCAAGATCTTGCAGTGTTATATGAAACCAGAGTGAAGCAACTGGAAGAAGCACTAGGGGGAAGGAAAACAAGAAAACAGTAGTAAGATCATGGCTTCACATAGTTTCAGCATGTGCACAGCCTCACCGATGATCACATGCTGTCTCTGAAGCATTCAGTAGAACCATTTTTTTTCACTATTTATTTTAACAGCAATCTATGCATCATCTTTCAACTTCATGCAGCACTCTGTGCTGCCAGATGTGCTGACTCCATTCAGGTCATTTACAGCATCCTAGCAGAAGGCCGGGGGGACCATTAGATCATCAGGTCTGCCTTTCTACTGCAGGACAGTGAACTTCATCCAACTGCATACGAAATATTTGCAGTCAGACCCAATGAAGAACATTAGCAAAAGGCTGCTGGCATCGATGAGCCACTGAAAATCCTCTGCCAAGACGACATCAGCATTAACTGCCTCTGCTCCTGAGCAGACCTACATACACACTGCAGTGAGAACCTGTATCTCACAAAGCCTGAGTAAAGCAGGACTATATAGCCACAGACGGTGCCTACAACAGCAATTAAGCAAGAACTGGGGTACAGAACACAGAAAACGAAAGCGGGAGGGAGAAGGAGAGAGTGTGGGACTCCCAGCCTGTTACCTGGGGAGCCTCACATGCCCCTGAAAATTGTCCAGGTAGGTACCAGAAGTGGAGGCTTCCCCAGACTACTTCCCCATTCCCCACCTTCCTCTGATTTTGCGTACATCACCTGAGGATCACCACGGGGACCCACCCTCCCAGGCACAGGGCAGAGGAACGAGGGGGGTCACATCACAGGGGACACAAATGAGGGATGCATCCATCACAGGAGTACAGCCATAGCTGGCATGCGTCAAGGCTTGGGAGCTCCCCACCCCACGACACTCAGGAGGAAAATCCTGCCATGGACCAGAAGCTGTATCGATGAACCTATAAACACTTTAAACATCAGACTGAACACACTGGACTGGGAAGTCACCTGCTCCATGGCACCGGGTAGAAATAGCTCATCTGCAGCAGTGGGGACTGATATGTGTCTGCAAACCAGTCGGGGGCGCTGGGCAAACAGGCAGGTTAAGCAGAGCACAGCAAAGCAGAGATGCTTTGGGGCTGAATTGTTTTCCTCGCTCAGTGTAAGAAGACAGTAATTTTCTGCAATATTTGCTGTTGGTGTCAAAAGTCACCTCACAATGAGCTATGAGGAGAAAATACTAAAACCCAGCTCTTGCAAGATTTGTGGTTGGATGGACTCATGGCAGGGTGTGAGCAGGTCCCACCTGCAACAAGGTCAGATGTGAGCAGGGTAGCAGACACATCCAAACAGTCCCCAAGAAAAAAAACTCAATTTGGGGTATGCTGCTATCAAACAAAGCAAGAAAATAGTTATCCAGAAAAGGATACAGTGCTAATAAACAGGTTTTTCAACCAGAGGACTGTGCAAGGCCCCTGGAAGTACTAGCAGAGAATTCTGACTGGGGAATCAGGAAAGGTAACCCACGCAGGAGTGGAGATTTTAAGCCAAAGTAACTGTATAAATAAATAGCGCCAGGGTTTAATGCAGCCTGCAAAGCTACCTGAGTAAGGGAAAATGAAGGTTGTCATACTAGACAGTAGTAGTAGTTCAGTGTAAATAGAAGACCAGAAAATATCCCACCTGGCAAAAAAACAAAACGTCATGAAATGAAGTTTTTTAGGGGCCCTGAGTTTCCTGGATGGAAACATGTCCGGTGCAGCAAGGGACATAAGAAGACGGATGAGGTGGAAGGATGGAGTCTCACCGAATGGCTGGAGGCAGCAGCAGCTAGCTTTCCATGAGGAGTAACGCCATGTGGTTACTCACAGACAATTATTTCAGCTAGGCTTTCTTATAAGCTCTGAAGGCAGTAGGTCATAGAGAAGTTTAGAAAGTGCCGATTTGGAGCAACTGACGACAAGCCATTATATGCATGTTCCAGAGTTCAAGTTCTTGGGGGTGAGAGCAAGCCCCATATCCCCAGCCATCATCTTCCACGGCAGAGTGGAGGCAGAGAGTGCAGCACAGCCTGCACAGGGAACACAGTACCAAGGCACAGCTCTTCGTTCCTCTAAGCTTGAAGGCAACGGCACTCTCCAATTGCCCAGGAAGACAAACCTAGCGTCAACAGAGCCTAAGTGCTGGACCAACCAGCCCCGTTTACATCCTTGATTAAGGGATGAAAGAAAGCTACTAACAAAGAGGTTCAGCACTCTTCTGAACATAGCGTGAACCTTGGGGCTGCCCACCCACTCCTAATAGTGGTGCAGGGTGGCTGTAATCACCGGAGGCAGCTACAGCCTGAAAACCTGGTGGAGACTATTCAGGGTAGTCATTGAAAAGAAATGGGCTACATCTCAGACAACTCAAATCCAACTGAACTGCTACATGATCCCAAAGCAATGCTGACAACACTCCGACTGCAGAAAGGGTAAAATCGTCCTGAGCTCAAAAAAGCCCCAACCTGACTGAGCAGGACTGGATTTTCCCAAGACTCTCCCTCTGGGCAGGTGACAAACCAAGGCTAATGGACTGGGTAAGCCAAAATCTGCTCAAGACCTACCTGATATTCACTAGCCGCTAGTGATAAATACTTTGCATATCAAACATAACGGGAAGAACAAGCTTGGGTTTACTTGCTTCTGCTGATTCGTTGTAGGAAACTACACAGAGGGGACACCTCTGTCTTCAAATTTTGCAGGGAGGCAAGTATGGGAGAGAGAAACCTCAGGGATTAAGCTGCATTTTGTATCCTAGTGAAGCTCCCCACCTTATGTTAGCAGAAGTTTCTGCCCATGTCAGAGGGCAGTAAGCCCAGAGCCTGCCCTGTGTCCCCCCAGCACAGACAATGGGCACACGCTGCCGCATGGGTCAGTCAAACTGGCCTCATGACAGCTTCAGTAGCCCTTTGCAGCTGGCAGAGGAGCTCCTCACGAGGGGCATTAGCCACGGGGCAGCAGAGAGGGAACTGGAGAGGAGGGGGCCCAGGGCTGAAGGGTATGTCAGCACTGCGCCAGACGTCCCGCTCGCAGGCTCCCCTCACAGCGGAGCAGCTGGCCTTGCCATATGATCTCCCCTCCACCTCCACAGGGCTGTAGCCAGAGACTGGAGCTGGAAGCAGCCCTGCCAGGCAAGTCATAGGAAGCCTCCCCCGGCTGAGCCAGCTGAAGCCATGGGAAGCTGCCGCGCCGAGTGCTTACAAGGGGCCCATTATGGGAGGAAGGAGCCAAGAGGCCAGGTACCTGCAGCAAGAGCAGCAGCAGCCAGGCTCCGTCCCGCAGAGGCAAGCAAGCCCCTCCAGCCTCTCCCGCCACCCACGTACCATGGCCATGCTGCCTCCCCTCCAGTAGCCCCCCACCCCACACGCTTTTTGGGACGGCCGTAGGCAGCCCTGGAGAGCGGCAGTCGAGCACCGGCCGGCCACCGCCGCGCTGCGCAGCTCTCTGACCTGCCGAAGCCCCGATGTGTCAGCAGAAGGCCACCACATCCAGCACACTCGTAAACCACACATCCTCAGCACGTCGTCCCGCCCGCCTCATGCTCACACACACGTGCGTGCACACGGATGCACACGCACGACGGACCGCGGGGGCGAGACCAGCGCAACCGCCCGCCGCACGTGCGGGACAGACGTGCGGCACGAGAGCGAGCACCGAGCGGGCTCCCGCTCTGCTCCGGGGCCCGGGCCCGGTGCCAGAGGCAGCCGAGGGGCAGCACGGCCCAAGCTCCCCCACCCCCACCCGCACATCACCGCCGTGACTGCCCCGGGCACAGGCAGCGGGGCGTCCCGCGGAGGACGGGGCAGCTCGCGGAGCTCCCGCGGGGATGGAAGGAGGGATGCACCGAGATGCAGCACGGCGCTCAGGACGGGACCCGGGCACTCCGCCTGGGGCTCCCCGGCGCCGGGACCACCAGGGCTCACGCTACGCACCCCCAGCAATGTCCCCCCGGCCGCAGCACTTACCCCGCCATCCTCCCTCTGCCGCTTGGCTCCTTCGCCCGGGGCACGACCCGGGCTTTCAGCCCGCTGCCCTGCCGCTGGCGGGAGGGGTCCAGCCTGTTCCTCTGTCCCGGGCCGGGACCGAGCCCGGCGTCGCCCGCCTGGCCCCGGGGCGCGGGCAGCCCGCGGTCGGGACGCTGCCTCCGGCCGTCGCCGCCGCTCGGACTCGCCGCGGCAGCCGCGGAGCCGCGGTCCACGTGGAGGGCGGCGGGGAGGGGCCGTGCCGGCGGGGGGGGTCTGGGCGCCGGGGAGAGGCTGTGCGCCGTGCCCGCCGCCCCCAGGGCAGCCCCCCGGCCCCGCGGCCGCGCCGCCCCCCCGCTCGCCGGCTCCAGCCTGGCCGCGGAGTCCGGCCGACAGCCGGCGAAGCCCAGGAGGACGGCAAAGGTGAGCGGGAGGAGGCTGGCGGCGGCGACCCGCATGGTGTCAGCCGGTGGCGGGGGGAGACGGGCGGCGCGGAGCGCTCAGCGCCCGGCTGGCATCCTCCGGCGGGCGCGGGGCAGCGGGGACCGCCGGCTCTCCGCCCTCCGCTCACCGCCCCATCCCGCTCCGGGGCTCCGTCGGGACCTGCCGCCCACCAGGGCCGGGGGCGCAGACAGCAGGGCTGAGGCAGGGGCGCAGGCTGCCGAGCGGCCCCCGCAGGAGGAGTGCGAGGAGGAGGAGGAGGAAGGCGGCCGGCCCCGCTCGCCGGGCTGCCAGCGAGCTCCCGCGCTCCGCAGGCAGCTCCGAGCACCTTCGCGCCTGCCTCTGGCACTGGCAGCGCCTGGAGGGGATGGAGGGTTTTATTTTTGGAAACCTCCCCCTTTTGTGTCTTTTTGATGCTGACATCCCCCCTCTCCAGAGGACACGGCTCGGCCCCCCTCCTTAGGAGAGGAGACATTCCAGCAACACCCACTTTGGCAAAGGGAAACAAACTACAACAGAGAAGCCTTAACCCCTGCCTGGCCGGGGAGACCCGTCCGCCGCCTGCCCGGGAGCCGGCGTGCCGCCCCCGGAGCCCTCCCTGCCGCCCGGCCCCCAGCGAGCCGCCGGCTCCCGCCGCAGCTGGAAGCGCTCGGGGACGGTGGAGCAGCCCGCGTGTGGGGTGCACGGAGCAGGAGACACGGATGCCGGAGGAATACATCGCCGCCCCCAGCAGCTGGGGACTTCTGAAGCTGCATCGGTAGCATCAGCCCTCTCGATCGCATCTCCCAGGAGAAAGGCATGGCAATGGGAAGAGCCTTACTTGCCATCCCATCCTGGCTTCAGAGTTCTCAGATCCCCTCAAACCCAGCTCAGAGCGTTACACTCTTACTTGTACAGGTCCAGGCTAGAAAAGGACCCACCTAAAAGCTCCAGGTCCTTCAGCTAAGAGAGATCTTCCAGGAGACTTATCCCACCAGCTTAGAGTAGATGTCCCTCCCTGACCCCATCTCTCTCTGCATGAGCACCTGGAGATCAAGGAATTACTTGAAATGACTGCTTTATATGCACTGAGAAAGACTGAGGGAAGAGTGAGAGGAGGCAGAAGGGGTGCAGAAGTCCCCTTTCAGCCACACACATCAGCTTGGCCTTGTCCTCTGCCACATCTCTGCTGCTCTGTGCTGCCCTTGGCCATCTCAGGCAGGGAGCAAATCCTCCCAGAGAAGCGCAGGTCACTCCCAGCCCAGCAACATGGCGTATTCGGGGTGGGCTCATTCTGGCCTGCAGCGGTGGCTGTGAACTTGGTGGGTGGGTAAAGACATCTCAGTCCATCGCTGTGCACAGGGAGGCAGATGATGGCACCACAGGTGCTCATGGGAAGATGATGTTTACTGGTGTGTGTCCCTGCAGTGGGTCCTGTGGCCAGTAACATCAACCCCGTTTCGTCATGCAAAGCTCAGGTGGATGAAAGGTGCACATCACTTGACATCCCGACACTGAGCACCGTGTCTAGATGCCTACAGGAGAACACAAGAGACTCTGCGTGCACCTAGAGAGATCCTTTGGGTGCACCCTCACGCCTTCCAGCAGCTCACTGGGTAGGGGCTCTGTCAGCCAGATGCTGAAGCTCAGCCACTGGGTTTAAAAGGCAAATTGTCATATCAGCCCATGAATTTATCTAATTTCTTTTGTCCCTTTTGATGCGTGGGGTGGCTGCAACATAGAGCACTGGCTCTCCTCCCATGCCTCCCAGCCCCTTGCAGCACCCTGTACCACTGACACTCCTCTCCCTCCAGCCTCTCCTGCTGCAGGTGCTGCCTCCCCTGGCCCTCACTGAGCCATCGCTTCCCAAAAGGTTCGTAGCAGAGGGGTCCAGTTCCCTCAGTGCCTCCTCTCTGGCCTCCAGCAGTTGCAGTCCTGAAGCCTCTCCCAGCTGAAACCAGTGGCTGCAGCTCCCTTTTTCCCACTGCCCCTTGCCTTTTAGGCCTTCTCAAGCACAACCATCCCCTCCCTGGGATGGGAGCACTGACTGCTGCTTGCCCTCCGGGGTGCAGAGGCACCAGGAAAGGAATGGAAGCACAGGGAATGAATCCCCCAAAAGCACACGAGGTCTGGAACACAGCAGGATCCCAGCACATCCCTTCTGGACGGGGTCCTGCAAGCGAGGGAGAGGGGAGGTAACTTGGCAGGTAAGCAAGCGTGACAGCAGTGACGGGGCTGAGTGGGTTCAGGCTTTGACCTTGGCGCTGGCAGTTGGCTTACAGGGCAGTGGTGTCAGAGGAAATACCAGCGGGTGCTTTGGCATTTCCTGGGATGCCATCAGCTCGCCCGCCCGCCCCACCAGGGGCAGAGCCACCTCTTGGGCAGGAGCTTACATAGCCCTGGATGCCGTGAGCCGTGCCTGATAACAGCCATGGCTCATTTCTTTGTTCTGAGGAAGAGGAATGTCCTTTCCATCCTCACCTAATTACTTTCTTATGCAGCAGTGGAAAGAATGCTTGTGCCTAAACCTGACACGAGAAAATTATCAACACCATAAACAAAGCCGTAAACAAAGCAGCTGAGAGCCCAGGCAGTGCTCGAAGCTAGAGCAGGCAACAGAGCAGGCTCAGTCAGGGTGCAAGTGGATTCCTGCTCCGTGGAGGCACTGGGTCACCCTGGGAAAGAAGGAGACTTGTGGCATCCCCAGGGGACCGCACCTCCGCAGAAGCCCACACTCAGGCCCTGATGGCGGCACGGCTGCCAGAGCCTGTGCCTCCCCAACAGGGTCGGGGAATGAGATGTGCAAACCCAATGAAGCCATCGATGGCCTTCCAGTAACTCTCACAGCTGCTCCTGGCTGCAGTGGAGCCCAGCCCAGGGAGCTGGCATCCCTTCTCAAATCAGCTTCGCTCCATGTTTACACTAACACCCCCCTGGAGCTGGACACCAAGCTCCTTCCAGCCTCACACATGCAAACACTCGTTTGCTTTTACAGGGACGTGCCGGTGCCGTAAGCGCTGCGGCAGAGCAGGGGCCAGCCAAGGGCAGTGAGCCCGGGCCCCGCCGCCCTGCACAGGGGATGCAGGCCCAGGCTCAGGTGCCTGGGGAGGGGAGTCACTACATCCCCAGTGCAGGTGGGCAATGCGCAGGTGCTTGGGCATGGGCTCGCTGCCTCTCAACCCCATGGCTCGTTTCATATTCAGCCATCCCTGCAAAGGAACCTATTGAAAATGGGGAAGCACAGGGGAGTTGTAGTGCGGGTTGAGCATCAGTGTGCTGCTCAGCGGGCAGACATGAAATACTTCATTCCTCAGGAACTCGCGCAGGCAGAGTTCAGATGGTCAGGCTGCTCACCACCAAGATCAAACCCACGTGTGGGAAGAGAGATCAGGAGCGGAGAGAAGATGGGGCAGAAAGCCGCTGAGCAGCGCTCGGTAGGCCAGCCCCTGGCAGCAGGGAGCGCAGGGCTCCTCTCCGGGGGTGAGCTGCAGGTGGGGAGCTCAAAGTGCTCTTTGGTGCCTTCACTTCCCCTTAATACACCACACAAGCCTCTAGGCAGCAGAGATGTCACCAGAGGAGAGGTTGAAGGCAGGCGCGGCTGCAACAGCTCTCCAAGTTCATGCTTTCCAGGGCCAGGGCACCGAGGTGAATGAGGCAGACCTGGGAGTCAGCACAGAATGCAAGGGGCTCATCAGACTCTGCAGAGAGGAGCAAGGGTGGACTGTGCTGACAGCATGGCCCTTCGCGCCTGCCACCACTAGCAGTGCTTGGGCAGCTGAGGATTGAAGCCATGGGGCCAGAGACAGAGGGGTCAAGGTCAGGCCATGCCCTGGAGAGATGAGCAAAGTCAGGTCTCCTTGAGCCCTCTCGATAGACAGGGAGAAGGGGCTCTTCAAGACTGTGCTGATGGGAGTCCCTCTGTGCTAGGACCCCTCATGCCCTCATTCGTCTACCAGTTGCTGATGGGAGTCCCTCTGTGCTAGGACCCCTCATGCCCTCATTCCTCTACCAGTTGTGTCTGCACCACCTCTGCACTAACCCTCAGGGGGTAGCACCTGGGGGCCATGCTTCCAGGGCCAGTTGGCCCCCAGATGTGGCTCCTGGCACTGTATCCCTTAGATTAATTAGCCCCTTTTCTTCCTCTTCAGAAGGGTTCACAACCCACATGTGCTTCTTCCTCTGCTGTGTGCAGACCCCTAACGCGCTGCAGATGGGACACATTCCACAGATTCAGGAGCCGCCTGCAGCTCCCACAGAGGAAAAAGGAGTGCTCCCCCACTCGGGGCTGAAGGGCAGGGGAAGGCTGGCCAGCCCCACCAGCTTAAAAATGAGAGTGGAGAGCCGGCCTTTCAGAGGCACAAGTCACATCTTCTCTGAAAAGAGCCATCTCACACTATGAGGGAGGACATGGCAGTCCTAGGGAGCTGGATGGAGAAACAACTTTGAGGCAGCAGTGCAGAGACACCTCTGAAGAGGACCTCTGTAACCACGGGCATCAGAAAGGCAGGAAAAGCAGCTTCTGAATTTGTGAATACAGCCAGCAAATCCTCCACAGACACCATTCTCAGCCCTTAGCTTTGCCATGGGATACACACAGCTCAGCACGCTCATGCTTACAGCACCCAACTTTCCCACCAGCCAGATGAGCCACTCCAGCCACACACCCTAGCCCTCCAGCCACCTCCGTCCGCTCTTGGTGTGTCCCTCAGAGCCTTGGGGTACAATCCCAGCCTCTCCCCATGAGGCGGCAGCCAGCAGGCAGCTGAGAACCATGTAAGCGATGGTTTGCTGTCAGAAAACAGAAGAGAAACTGTCCAGCAGCTCCTACTTGAAAGCCAAGGTTTGTTGGTTTTATTGTTCCTTCTGCTTTCAGTTAACCAGGCCCATCTCTGAGGTGGAGGAGGGAGGCACAGACCAGCCAAGTGGGTGTCCCACAACCAGACTCCTTGGTCATGTTGTCCAAACATGTCTCTGCATTACCAAGGGCTGAGACCACATGCTGGAAAGGTTACAACAGGAGACAAAAACATGCTGCTAGGAAGAAGAAACCTGGAGAGCAGGACCAGATGGCAGAACCCGAGGGACGGGAGTGCAGAGTGAGGCAGAGCGAAGGTTGCTGTGGGCTACTGCTGCAGAAAGGCTCTGGTGGGGCTGGCTGCAGAGCACAGCTGGTTCCTTATTTATCCATCACACTATTTCAAGCCTCTTCAGCAACTCTCCAGGAGAAAAAAAAAAAACAAAAAACAACCCAAACCAAAAAACACCTCAGCTAGAATGTGACTCACGCAGAGCTACAGCAGCTTAGGGAGACCTGTCCATCTATAATTAATGAAGTCCTGTTTGCAATGATCCAACTGCAATCTTCCCTCTCCCCAGGAGGCTGGTCTGGCCTCTCTGCTTCTTCGATACCTGCGGCTGGAACCACACATGGCAGGGAGAGGGGCCTGGAAACCAGGAAAGTCTGACTGTCCCCCAGCAGCACGGAGGCTGCCCTGACCAGGAAACCCATTCCATCATGCTTTCCCTGTGGGAGCAAGCCTGCTCAGGACATCAACCTGATGGGGGGCTTCAATTGGAGCACTCATTAGTCAGCCATCCTCACTAAGGGAGGAAAGGCAAGAAGGAAGCAGAACCTCTTGCCATTTTTAAGGGCTGTGACCCATGAACAGGGAGTGCTCCCCACGTGGTTGGGGCACTGTTGAGAGGAGTATGGAAAGGGCCCCGACAGTGTGAATTTCCATAGCCTTCTCTTCCCCTTTTCACTGGGGTCTTAACGCCAGGAGGCTTTTTCTGCGGCAGCCATCAAACATCAGCCTGTCACAGACTGGAAGGGAACAGGGAAGCAGGAGCAACAGCTTGAGGATATGCAGGGATGCTCTCCTCAGTGGAAATTCTCCCTTCCTGGTGTCTGGTACCACTTCACAGGCAGCGCTTCCCAAGGAGCCTGCAAACTGGAGAAGAGAAAAGATAAAGATCCAAGCAAGATGACCCAAAATGTCTGGTGAGGATGGAATAAACCAGGCAATCCCCAGCCTGTGCTGAAGAACCTCTTCCTGAGAAATCCCTCCCACACTGAAATTCTCTCAAAAGCACCGCATTTCCGTTGCCTTATCTTAAACAACAAAAAGACCACAAAAAACCAAGCCTGAATCAAACTTTGGATTCTACTGAGTGTTTGGGATTAAAGTCATTTCATTCCTGCTTCTGGTTCCAAAGCAATCTTCCTAAAAAGCACTGACTCTCATTTCCTTCAAGTTGCTCTTCCTTCCATAAGACCCTCACCTTAGCTGCCCAGAGCATGGGGAACTTGGACTGGAAGTCCTTCAGCCCATCAGCTTTGCAAGTCAGAGGAAAACTGATGATGGCCACACAGATCCTGAAATGGGAATGATCAGTGGGGCTGACGTTATATCTGTATTTTAGTTTCATTACTCTGCCATCCTCAAATTGCAGGCCCACTCCCCATCACAGGATTTTAGGTGCTTTCCTACCAATTTGGGCACTGGAAGGGCTGCAGGAGCAGTGATCTCAGCTCATTACAATGCAGTGATTTCAAGTGGATATTTAATAGCTTATTAATAAGTGAATCTTAGGGCACTGCAAAAAGTGACAACTATTAGATGGCGTCTGTTAGAGCGAAAGTACTCAGTCATCAAGCAATAGACTAGTTCATTGACACTTTACAGTCCCATTGGGTAATTATTTGGATTAGGCTGAGTACCCAGTTTCCCAGCTATGACTTCATAGGCTGAGAATCCAGCTCTCTGGTGACATCACAGCTCCAGAAGTCTCCCTCACCAGTTGCCACGTTGACCCTGCTGTCACCCACTCTACACATAGGTGTGGCACACCCAGAGCCTTAAATAAGAATAACAAGAAATGAGACCTCAACAAGGAAATAAACGCGAGGCAACGGCAGAGAAGATGAGCAAAGCCCCTTTCCATGCCGCATCACATCAAGTCACCATCTTCTGAGAAGAGCAAGGGGTTTGGGATGGGGAAGCATCCACTTGCCACCCAGACAGGGGCCATGCCAAGTACAGAACAAAATCTGTAACAGGATTAAAGACATGGCACTCATGATTTTCCTGCCTCTCCCAGAACTCTGTTTGGAGCTCAGAGCAGAAGTAGAGATGACATAAGCCTGCCCTCTCTGCGGATGGTTACCTCTGCCTCCGTGCTGAGCTCTGGCACACACTTTCAGGCCATGCTTCTGCCTTCCCTCCCTCTCTCAGCCAGGCTGAGCAGGCAAGGCAGTCTCTCACAGCTCAAGCGTGCAGCAGTCCCAACAACCCGGGCGGCCGCCTGCGCTCCCTCAAGGCTGGCCAGCCCTGATGGCAGGGGTGGCAGCCGAGAAGGCAGCTGGCACCACGGACATGGTAGAGCTCTCCTTCTTCCCTCCTGGAGCCTGGCCCTGTGCATCCCTGAGCCAAGGGAAGCACATCCTGGAGGGTGGCATGGCTGGAGGAGGTGGGGAGCTCCGATGCCCCTGGGGAACATCCCCACAGCAGCATCAGGCCAGAACCACCTGCTCGGAGGCAGTACGAGCTAGGCTGATCTACAGGCAATTCCTGCCGCAGATGAGTGGAAGGTAGGCAGGGTTGCGGAGCAGGAAAGGTACTTGCACAAGCCAGGAGTGCAATCCGTGAGCAGATAAAAATGAAGCAACAGTACCAGCTTGCCTTATGCCCACCAGAAGGGTCAAGGGGATGCTGAAGGCTCCTGGCTGGGCACAGAGCATGGCCAGGGCCACCCCAGGTGCAGGAGAAAGTGCTGTCTGGCGGTGTCTCTCTCAATGCTGGTGGGGAGCTGCTGTGACCTGCAGTCAGAGCTGCTACAGAGGTCAAAGCAAACCACAGAAAATAACACAGAGGCTGGTGGCCAGCTCTAGCCCTGTGCTTCCTCACCAGGCCAGATCCAACCAAGGCTGACGCACCCCACAATGCATCCAGGTTGCCCATACAACCAGCGCAGCCTCTCCTGAGACAGCTCCGGTGCTGCTGACCAGAGGCTGGGGGTTGAAGGATATTCTAGCATGTCCCTTTCTTCCCTCACAGTCTGACTCCAGGCTGCCATGAACTATAGCTGACCTACAGCTCTCTGCCTCACCTGTCCCTGCCCCAGTATCCATATCCTATATGGCACCAGCCCCTTGGCCCCTGCTCAGCTCAAGCCTCCAGCTGGCTTTGGGGCCACTGCTAGAAACATTATAGCACACCTGTTCTTCAGATGAGGGTTTACAGCCAAGGCTAGCACATCTGGATTGTGAAATAGACATTTGGAAGTTTATCAACATGTTTCCAAACAGTCTGGGTATGGCAGAGACTCTGTCTCAATGCTTTAGTGGAGGAAACAGCTGGGCTGGAAGGATGGTTCAGTGCCCTTCTCACGCCCTGTGCAGGCCAGGCCGAGCCCCACACACACATGCACACCCCAGAAACTGAACTGCCTCTTCCTGACACTAGTGGTCCAGGAAGCCGTGTCAGCAAGGCTCTAGGAGGGAAACGAGGAAGTGAAATCCAGTGCCCTTCCCACCCCAGAACCCGCTGACGCAGCTGCACCGAGCCTAGACTTCAGCCAAACATCTCCCAGAAACACCGCCTGCTCAGAAAATTGGTTGGGAATCTGCACCATATGCGCTGGGGAGGGAAGAAGTAACTCCATCAGTTCGGTCCTGTGCAAAGCTCAGCCGCCAACAGCCTCCAGGGCTTCTGCTCTCAGCGAAGCCCTGATCAGCAGCAGCATCAAGCTGCCACTAATGGGTTTGTCAGCACCAAGCAGATCTAAAGGAGGAACGTGGCCCACTGCCCTGAGTTGTTTCACGTGCACAGCTCCTCTCATCGTATTAGTTTCTCAGATGTGCAGCTCTCACACCCGTGCTAACGACAGACCTCCCACGCAAGTGTTCGGGAACACACTCTGATTTTGGTCTCTTCCCAGCCATCCCTCGCCAACAGAAACACAGCTGATACTTCTGGGTGTGCGTGACACAGAGGCAAGAGACACAGAAGACCTGTAAAGCTGATAGAGCAGGAGGTAGCTCTGCCCCCAGCACATAGGAGAGTTTTGGTAACGTGGTGGTGGTTGCTTCCCACAAGATCTTCAGATGGCCTAGGTCTGAGTTCACAGCAGCTGATTAATAATGCTTTCTCCTGGAAGTAAAGCAAAGCAATGTGCTCTCCAAAACTGCTCCTCCCCTCATTCTCATCCCACAATAGCCTGGCTGGCAGCTGCTAGGGTCTCCTCTCATCTCCTTCCATTTTGCCTGTCCACCTGCAGGTAAAGGCAATGTTCCTGTCCTGCAGTACTGACTGCCATGCTATGCTCTCATCACCCCTGAAGGTGAGACCACTCTGCTAACCCAGCGGCTGAGCACTGTACAAATATCTACAGGAACTGGCAAAGGTGGCACAAAAGGAGACCCTTTCAAGTGTGCTCTTCCCAAAGCCAAGGATTCGCCTTTGCCACTTAATCCAGGCTGAGATCTCGCAGCCGGCACAGAACTTCTCCCAAGGCAGAGAAGGAGCGTGCCTGAATCTGCCCTTCACCACAAGCCTTTGGGGCACTAGCAAGGAGGCAGATAGAAAAAACAACCCCCCACCAGATACTTCATTGCTATTTTGTGAAATAGCCCTGCCCTGGCCCCTACCAGTTTCAAGCTGGATCAGTCTCTTCACTTCTCTGCAGTACAGCAGACTATAAATGTATTTATACTTATTTTACAGCCCTTTGAAGGCTTGGGCAGACTTGGATTCTTTCATCAGCTCCACCTGAGTGAATCTGTTCCCTCTCTAACCCACATGCTCTCAGTAATATTGAACTACCTCTTTCGAGGCACTAACTCAAGGTTGTTCCAAGCTCAGAGCACTTCAATGGAGGGGGCTGGGGGTGGGGACGAGGGTGTGAAGGTCAGGGGTAAGACCAAACCTTCAAACACTGTACCTGCAGCAACGGAGATGTAAATGCATTTCTATAGCTCTTTGCACTTAGCCAGATTCTTCATCCTTATGTATCTGTTTCAAAAGCCTGGTGCTGAGGGTGCAGAGCTCCCCAAAGTTCCTGGAAATAAGAGCAACCTGACTTAGGTGAATGCATGGAAGAGCATCAGCATAGAGCAACCTGACAATTTCTAAACAGAGCCCATGACAACAGGGCCAGGGCACTGCCCCACAGTGCCAACGCTGGGACCTGAGTTGGCTTCTTCTGTGATCTCAGATGAACTGTCTAGCTTCAGCCCTCAGGTACGAAGTGGAAAGGAGACCACCCCACACACCCACTCTGTGTCTGCCCATATCCTTGCTGGGCCCTCTGGCACTAGAGTGAGCCACATTACATAGAACAAAGGGCATACTGTAGGAGAAAATGTCTGAATTAATGCGAGAGCTGTACACACACCACTGCTTAAGGAACACAAGCAGTCTAGCTGCACCTACCACTGAGAATGTATAACGTCTGAAGTCCATGCTAGGGCCAAGTTCACTACTGGATACTTCTTCCATGGGAACTGGAGAACATGCAAAGATGCTAGCAGCAATTCAGGGTGAGAGGCACTGCAAGACATGACAGAGGAGAACAGGATGGAAAATAAGGAAAGGGGATTCAAAACATCACTTGGATCTTACCAAGCAAATTCCTCTCTTGCATCTGGATGTGCCAGTGGGCCCATCTGCCCAGACAATCCCAGATGGTACATTTTTACCGACAGAGGAGGCAATGTAGCTTTGCATTTCTCAGTAAATTGAGCTGTTCACCTCTAAGCTTCCAGGTCACTGGGTCTGCTGTCTCTTCCTCCCCTCTGGAACATAAATCTGACCCCCACCCCAGGCCGTCCTTCCCCGAGGCAGGCAGGTCCTGCTCATGACAGCCAGCGCTTTGTTCAGTGGCTGAGCCAACACTTCCTCCCAAGGGATAGTGTAACTCCACAGAGGCAAAGGTCAAGTGTGCTCTTCCCAAAGCTGAGGATTCGCCTTTGCCACTTAATCCAGGCTGAGATCTCGCAGCCGGCACAGAACTTCTCCCAAGGCAGAGAAGGAGCGTGCCTGAATCTGCCCTTCACCACAAGCCTTTGGGGCACTAGAGCAAGGAGGCAGATAGAAAAAACAACCCCCCACCAGATACTTCATTGCTATTTTGTGAAATAGCCCTGCCCTGGCCCCTACCAGTTCAGGCCTAACGCCAGCGATGGCCAAGTGGCTGTTGGTGCTAAACTTCCATGTTGCTTTACAGCCAGGGAGAAGTGGAAGCAAGCCAGTTTCACCACCGCAGTGCCCAGAGGCAGCAGCTCAGATAGCTTCCAACAGCACCCTGGAGCACTTCTACTCTGCAGGGCTCAGTCACAGCCCTGCAAGGAGCAGCATGGGCAAAGGAGTGGTGAATGATCCCATCACTCTGGTTTTGCAGCAGAGGTAAGGCGGAAACAGGCTCCTACTGTCCTTGCCTCAGCCAGCCATGAGGCTCCTGGCCTCTGGTGCTCTTCCACACAATCACAGACTGGATGAGGTGGGATGGGACCTCCGGAGATGGTCTCGTCCAGCCCCCGGCTCAGGCTAGGATGCTCAGGGCCATGTCTGGTTGGGTTTTTGTACACCTCCAAGGACAGAGGCTCCACAGCCTCCCTGGGCAGCCTGCTCCAGCATTGTTCACTCTGATCTGACCTCCAACAGAGGGGGCCATTGGCCATCTTTGCTGCAATGGGTTTGGTCACCACCGGATGAGCTGGGGGTGCCTCTCTTGGGGACGTGACACCCATGGACCTGCATAACATTCTTGGCTGCACCTCCTGGCTTCAGTCCCCAAGGGGCTCCCTGAACCCCCGAGTTACAGAGCCATGTTCAAAACACTAAGCCCAGAGCAAAAGGGGTGTGGGGGGGTATCTCCCTCACTCATACTGACCATGCAAACACAGCAATAGCAGATCCAGCCTTTGCCTTTCTTGCTTTCTGTTCAAGGCAACTGAAGAAGCATGGAGAGGGAGGGGGCGGGGGACATCATTTGGCAGAAGACTTTCTTCTTTCAGAGTCGATTGCCTCTGAGATTGAGGAGGATTAACCCTACAGCCCCTCCATAAACACCAGACTCCCCCACGGCCATCCCCCACACCAGCCCCGCAGCCAGTATGGATCCATGAGGATCCCGGGCCCACAAGCCTGTTTTCACAGATCTGTGCCATTTTACCTCCCGGTGCTTTTCTGGTTCTCATTATCTCTGCAGAGCTGATGACACTTAGACATTTCATCTCCCTGGCGGCTTTTTCTGGCACTTTAAGCTTGATTTATGCAATGCAGCCGTGGCCGTCCTGATCACCCACGCTCACCTCTGGCTTGTTAACACCCTGGCTAGCCAAGGACCCTTCCCCTCCCACCGGCAGATCCGAATCAGGCTGAACCTCCGCACCCACCAGAGTTAAAGCCTTGGCAGCTTTCTCCTCCTTTCCCTTTCCCTCTCATTCATCGCTGGTCGTTAATCACAGCAGCTTCTTTCCACAGGGGACCTGCCTCCGCAGACCCAGACTTGCCCCTGCAGCTGCCACGCAAAATCGCAGGGGCAGGCACTGAACAAGGGCAAACCCAATTAGCAGTTGTCAGGTAACACTGCCAGTAACCTTGGCCTGGTCATTAACCCCAGCTGCTCGGCGGGCATCACCAGTTCGGGGTCCCTCCCCAGCCCAGCGGGATGCTTCTGGCAGGGGAAGCAGCCTCTTCCCCAGCCTTGTGTCTTCTGCTCTTGCTAGAAACCAGTTCAGAAATGCAACAGTTTGGGATCTAAACAGCTCTAAACACTTATCACTGCCTGTCCCCAGAGGCAAATCCAAATCCAAAGTACAGCTACAACACATGTATATCTGTTTGCAACACCTCATTGGAGGAATTAAAGACTGACAATGATACTGTACTCAGGACATGATGACAACTACTTCCATCAAGCCAAACAAGACTGAGGCCAAGGCTGGTCCAGCCTACTAAATGGTGCTAGAGCTTCAGGCTGGGCATGGTACCAAACATTACAGTGGAGCCCCTCTTCATGGCCCCTAGACATCTTTGCATTTGCAGGCCTGGCGACCTTTCCAAGCTTCTCGCCACCATCCTGCTATTCCTTTTCAGGCTGTTTCTTGCTCCTTGTCCACACTGCCTGCACAAGCCATTTTTCAGGAGGAAGGGTCATCTCCTGTCTGCATTGTACCTAATGCAAGGGGGGGTGAACTGCCTCTGCAAGGCAAACCTTGCACCTCTGTGTTGTACTTGGACACATCTGTCTCACTTGTGTTATGGGAAGGGCCTGTCCTCTGTCAAAGTCAACAACTGCTGTCACCTGGAGTGGAAGGGCGACAGCGCTGAACACCGTAACCTGGATACCCTGCACATTCTCTCAGAGACCTTTGCAGTGCTCGCATCCAGCCAGGCCCGCCAGGGAGGAGGATTGAACAAGGGCAGCTGGACAGGAGCCCTGCAAGCCAGCCAGGCCTCCACGTACCGGCCACAGAATTTGCATCCGAAGCCGCTAACAAATGAGGTGAAGGAAAAGTCTGGAACGGGGACCAAGTCTGGTCGTGGTTTGAGTCCTGACTCCAGAGCAGCTGGTGCAGCCTGGCGGGCGGTACACAACTCAGCTGTCCCAAACACCCCTGCTGAGCTGAAACGTCCTCCAGCCTGGGCCAAGGGCACACTTCCACCTCCTTGAATTCCTGCAGTCTGGTAAAATTACAGGTAAGGAAAGGACTCTCTGCCCCCCTCCCAAAGCAGACTTTATGCATCCAGGGTGCAAGGGGGGGGTGGAGTCAAGAGCACAGCTGCCCAAAGTGGTTTGCAGTGATTCACCACAACTGAACACTCCCCAACCCCAAACTCTTAGGCTCTGAGATCCCATCAACACATCATCTAGAACACAAGCATTCCTCAGCTTTCGCCGTGCTGTGAGCTCCCCTCGTAATGTGGGTGCCCCTTCCTATTCTGCTTGCAGAGCTGGGCAGGCTCTCTTCCAGCTGGATGCCATCCAGAGCCTCCACCGAGGTCCAGAGAAGGGAGCAGGAGGTACTTGTAGCGGTGGGAGGAGGGACGCAGAGGCCAAGGCTCAGGGGTCAGGTGGCGCTGCAAGAGCCCAACACCTGTGTATGTTGCGGGGAGAGGTACCATGGGGTCAAACCTTTCTACCGCTACAGCTTCGGAGATTTCCCTCTTTCCATCTGCCTTCCCACCACCTGCTGAGGCAACTGCAGGGGAAAGGAGGTTTGCAAGGGTCAGTCTTGGGCCAAAGCAGATAGAAAGGACCTGCTGCGAGCATTTTACTAGAGATGGGCCAGACAGCTGCAACATGCCGCCCAGTTCCCCAGCCCTGCAGAGGGCTCACTGTATCATCCAGCACATGGAGAGTACCAAGGCTGTAGGAGATGGCTCACAACCGCACATGCTGCCCTGGAGGCTTGGTTGCAATGATGAAGGGTCTGCAGCTGGATGAAGGAGTGAATGAACAAGCTGTTTAAGTCCATCAGGGGCCTGAACAAACAGATGCTGCCAGGAGCTGGTCTCTCCCCCTCCTGGGGACCTTACTTCTCGTCAGAGATGGTTTTTCACAGCGCTCCCCGAGGGGGGGAACCAGCAGCACCTTTGTTTGCTCCACAGAGCTCCAGGGCCTTCTCCTCCCCCTGCGCCTTTGAACCTGCTCCAGATGTCTCAGCCCTGCAGGCCTCCAAACCTGGCCTGCTCCGGACCTAATTAACTCTCTTGTTCATTTATGGTATTTTGTCATTAAAGCAAGTAATTGCTGAACAGAGGCAACAGATCCTTGTGTGCTCATGTGGACTCGACTGCTCCCTTTGGTCTGCTGGGGAAGCCCTCTCCTGCTCGCCAAGTCCCTCTCTGCAGCCAACCGCTTCAGGATCGGTTAAGGAGAGCTGTTTCCAGCAAGCTCCCTCAGTACCTTTGCAGCCATCAGAAAACACCAGGGCATGACACCTTTGAATTCAAGCAAGAAAGTTTGCCCGGACTGTGGACCGCACCCTAAGTCTGTCTCCCTTGCTGGCACCGCGACACCCCTCAGGGTTTCTCGTCACTCCTGTTTGTTTGCACATTTTCTCATGCACACACGCACGCTCAGAAGCCTCCAGCTCAGGGGGCAGGCGCAGACACCAGGCCTGGTGGTGATGCTGCCACACTAGTTTCTCCCCCTATTGGTACTCTCTCGGGTTTCCAGACAGCCAGATGGATTTAAGAGGAACACCACCCCACTGCTCTTTTACCCACACCCCCCGCCACATTCCCTCTTACCCCTGGCACCGCAAGGATGGAAGGAGAGCGGCAGGGCTCTTTCACAGAGGGATGCCTGGGCAGGATTATCTCAGGGCTCCTGGACCAAACAGGCAGCTCCTCAGCCTTTGGAAACCTCCCTCGCCTTTGTTCCTTGGCCTTCTAGGGCTGGGGGAAGGGATCCCAATGAACATGTTTGTGCTGTTCTTCTTAATAGGGTGTTGTGTAACACAGAGGGAAGTGACTACACCGGGGACCCCAGCTGAGAACAGAGACTTTAATCCTGCTGCCCAGAGAAAACTTGGAAAAAATACCTACATCTGTTCTGTTGCATTAGGCTCATGGCTCAGAGGCTGACAGCTGACCCTGGCTGCTCATGATGCCAAGGTATGGCCCCTGCCAAACAGTGCCAGGGTAAATTACCATGACTGATTGGAAAGGCAAAAGGCAGCCAGAGAAAACTGGGGAGGGAGCAGGTTTCTGGAGAAGGGAGAAGGCCAAGCCAGAGTAAATCATGGCACATTGTCTTCTCCACTGCCGCATTGGCAAACAGAGCAGAGAAGGGATGACAGTGGAAGAGGACAGGGCAGGAGATGAGATGCAGGGAGAGTGAGGAAGGTGAGCAGGCAGAGAAGAAATCACAGCTGCATCCGCCTCTCCACAGGGCTCACCAAGCATGGGCTTCAAGAGACAACCCCCCTCTCCTCCTCCTCAAACCTGCACTAGGCTGAGGCCATGGAGGAAAAACCATGCTTGTGTGTCTACAAGCAGGGTTCATGGCTCGAGAAGGGTAGGGGGCAGATCCTGGCCTTGCAGAGCAGTGCACGCTCTCCCTACCGTGAGTCTGCCAGCTCTAGGACATGTAAAAACGCATGTGTGGGGCTCCCTGACCCAGCACCACAACACAGCTCCCTTCCAGGCTCAGGCTTTGTCATCACCTCACATCCACCCAACAGCTCAGAGAGGAGTAAAAAGAAAATTAGCTATCCAGGGAACAGAACCTACTGAAATTTGGCAAATAACAGACACCTAGATGCTCTGGAAACATGTCAAAGACTTCTCACCATATTTGGCGGGGCTCTACATTGATACACCCGCTGGGAACATGCTAGGTGCTGCCCTGGGACCACAGGGCATGAGGGAGAGCCCCTTCTCTGGGCAGCCCCCTCTTACAGGGACAGCAGAATGCTGAGGGTGGCCCTCCCCTGGATGGGAGAGAGTTTCTGGAAAGCCATTAACACCCAGTTCTGTGAAGGATCTGCCTGTTCCATATTTGAGCATTAAATTGGCTCAACCCTAATTAGCATGACATCTATGACAGGATTAAAGCAGATTCTGCCTTTCTCATCCTGCCTAGGGCCACCAGCTGCCAAACACTCCTCTAGGTCAGCATCCTGCACAGGACAGTGGCTAGCTTCAAGAGAAGCAGCAATAAAGCTCCTTTTTAACTCCTGTCTGTCAGAGGCAGGCTTTGGCCCTGAAGCAGGAAGGTTTGTTTGCTTTCAATCTTATTTAACCATGGAATGTTTTCATTATCCACATCCATGTCACACTTTTATCCGCCCTCAGGAGGACAGGGAGGAAAGCTCTTGCTTTCCTCAGTCCATCTGTGGAGCAGACAGCTTTGATTAGCCACGTGCTTGTTGCCTTTCAATCCCTGCTGGCTGTCACTTTGACCTTGTTTGACAAGACAAAAGGATCAGGAGGAGCTGTGTGTTTCCTCTGCACCCTTCAGCCTTTTATAAACTTCTCCTTCAACACTGCAACCTTGTATTGGACTCTGGTACTCTACCTGCCTCCACAAACTACATCTTCACATGATCCTAAACCTCCAGCGCTGAACTGAGTGCTTGAGGAGCAGGGATCCTGCCAAGGAATACAGCCAGAGAGATGCCTTCTGATCCATAAGCATCTCTGCACTAGAATCTAAAGATGCCTCTTGGGTCCAACACCACCAGTCCCATGACTCTCTATCTTTCTCCCTTTGCTGTTGCTGTTTGACCTGGTGCCTTTCCCTCTGCTCCTTACAGTGACTGTGAGCAGATCCATCAAGGTCAGAGCCTCAGGCCTGAGCAGGGCACAGCAGCACCAAGTGCGTTACACCTTGCTAATGTGTTTGGTATGTGGCTCCTCTGAAACTCTGCCACTTTGCACTTAAATTGCAGCCCAGCCCTGCTCAGGAGGAGGAACCAGAAGGGCTGAGGCACAGCAGAGCCAACTCCTAGAAAGACATTCCCAGAGCACCTTCCAAAGCCACTTCCAGCAGGCCACTGACGCCGCTAACTGCAAAGCGCAAGGTCAGCTGGGGCAAGTCAGCTCTACCCAAAACCAACCAGATGCAGAGTGTCCAAGGCAGGCACTGCCTATGCAGGGACAACTTCAGGCCAGTTAGCCCCCAAGGGTGGTAACAGGGTCCTTGTTCCCTCTAGTCCCTGGAGCTGCTGCACTGTTCCAGTCCCCTACTGCAACTCATTCAAGCTTGTGTCAACTTCCACTCCTCCAGGCTCTCTGGAAAGGCTAGTGGTGCCTGCAGTTAAGAAAAACAGTCCATGTAGTTATAATGAGCCCTAAAAAGAGAGTATCAGCTCTCTCTGTGCACAAGCTCAATTCTGCTTTCCTGGTTCATGTGTTAAATCTCCCTCTCCCCTGGCAAACTGATGACTAATCTGTGTCTCAAAGCCTGAGGGAATACATCTAATCTGGTTAGTGTTACTGCTGTTGTTTGTTCATATTAAGCACATTATTCTTACTAAGCTATTCGTCCTGACTCTCCTGAGAGAGAGTGCTGCAGGTTAATCATACATATGTAAATCCAACTTCCTTTCATGCATTTTAAATGTGTTGCCTGTTGGAGAACAAAAGGCCAAGGGGGAAAGGTGCAACAGGGAGTTGTGCCGAACCACACTTCCTAGATGCTGCCTTCTCATACGCTCCAGTTTGAAGGTTAGAAGCACAGCAAGAGAATCTGCCAGCCAACTCATTTGCTAGACTAAGAGGTCTGCTGAACAAAAAACCCCCAAACCAACCCAGACAACGGTAACCCAACCTGCAGGCTTTCAAGGGAGCTGAAGTTGGCCACTCTTAAACCTGACCAGCTCAAGTTGACTATCGGTCCCCCTCTGGTGGCCAACCAGCCACAGTCACCTTCTGTCGGCAGAACAGGGCTGCCACATTGCTGCCTGTCCCTGCATCGAGGCACCTTGAGCATCCCTGAGCCCGGAGCAGCAGACTTCAGAGCACGGAGCTGAGTCAGGGAGCATGGCAGACCTGGGCACCACGGCAGATGTCATGAAAGTCTTCTAAAAAGGAAGAGATTCATTACCAGAACAGCCAGCATCTGCCCAGTCCCGCCAACTTGACAGCCTTAGGGCTACCTACAACTAGGACCTCAATTTTTAATAGCAATATTGTGGAGCACTAGGAGCCCCCATCTTGAAACAGGGCCCAATTGTGCAAGGAGCTAAACATCCGGACCCAGAGAGACTGTGTGCTCTTTGGGATGAGGAACAAGATGTAGAGAAAGGACAGAATATGAACAGTAAGAGAACAAGCAGCAGGAAACAAGACAACATTGGTCAGCATAAGAGATAGTGGCCCACTGAGCTGCTCTTAATGGGTGAGGACATGCAGCAGAAAGACAGCAGTTCAATGTCTTACTAGAAGACACCAAGGCAAAACTTTTATACTATAATTTTTAGTTTCAACAGTGACTACAATTGCTACTGGTGTATTGCGTGTTGTTCCCAATATGAAAGGACCTAGGAGAGGGAAGGCTGCATACCACTGCTGACTGCTCTCATCATAGACAAGGGAGAAGGGGCTGCCAGTTGTCCCTAAGTAGAAGTTTGAGTCTGTTCCACACCAGCGATAGAGGCCTTCACAAATCTGAGCTAGTCTCTAAACAGCAAATTGCTTCCCCAGACAAATCTGAACCCCCCGGAGCTGGTTCCATCATCCTCCAAGAGGGCTTCAGAGAATTGTATTTCCCTGCATTTCTTCACCTGCTGCCATAAGTAGCACTATCTCATCTCAAGGCAACCTCACACTTCAGCTACTGAAGCACAAGAGAACCTCAAGCTGCTGTTCCTTCTGGTAAGAGATGAGATTTCTATGATCACCGAGAAAATTGCATCGATTTACAGACCATCAGAATTATGTTAGCATAAATCCCTAAATTAAGGGTTGGGTACAGGCCAACACACTTCTCACAGCGTATCAGAGAATTGCCTCAAGAGGGAGAGAAGAATTTGGTTTTGGCCACTGCAGAGTCATTCCCCCAAAAACCACCCAAACTCAGTCTGGCCTTCACATGCCTCAGAGAAAACTGGAACAGCCTGAGGCCAGTTCCAGTTTCTCCAACCCTCATATGGTGCAAGAGCTCCGCTTCTTTCATCTGTATTCATTGCAGCTTTATACCAAAGCTGAGAGGCTTGGCTCTCGGCCTCAATCCCCACTTCCAACCTCATGTGCAATTGCCCATGCCTCAACATACTTTATAGCACGCCATCCCTGCAGAAGGGTAGCTGGAAAAGACTGATTGGGAATTTTGGGTGAATTTCAGCTACACTTGTTTCATTTTACTGCAAAAAAAGTTATAGCAAATTACGTCTAAAAATGAACACATTTATGCAGTAACACCTCCCTCCTACAATCAAGTTTCATGCTCTGGAGAGCAGAGATTAGGGCTTCTCACACATTCTGTGAAAAAAACAAACAAGGAAAGAGTTTAAGAGGAAAATTCTAAAATCTCAGATTCTGCACCACAAGGCTGATGCCAAGACAGGCTGAGGTTCTGGTGGAGTTTGCTGTTTCCCTTTTATAGTTCCCATAATCACATGTTCAAACTCTTTCTGCTGTCACGTGCCAGGTCAGTCAGAGACAAGATGGCAGCAGAACAGCCAAACCCATACAAAATAGTAATTCACTATGGGAACCAGGAGTTACGGCCTGGTCCAACTGACCAACTCAGCCATAACACTATGAAAGCAAGAAATCTTATCCAAATCAAGCATCATTTCCCCATTTTCTCATTCAGGTATCTGAAGAAATTCCTTCTCCATAGTTATACAATTAAGGCAAGCAAAAAGCTGAGCAGAAGAACTGAATGCACAAAAATCCAGTTTCCCAAGCAGGTCAAGTGGCCACGTACAGAATCAAGGATCCTAAGACACCAGGCAACTCCTTGCTATTGCTGGAGATGCAAGCTGGGGCACCTAGGATTCCAGTATGAAGTGCGTGGGCATGATTTCTCTCCCAGCCCCAAGTCCATGCCAGGTGCCACGATAAATGGAGGCTGCAAAGTCAGCAACAGGTCACTGTCACCACTCCCCTCTGCAAGACATCACAAGAAACTGGTGATCAGGACAATGTGGGCAGCCAGATTGTATCACACATCCTGCAAAGAGTCAGAAACTTTAGAACCTACTTCATGCTGAAGTAATCTAGCAAGCTGAGCTCTCTTCTTCACACCCAAACGGGATAGTGTTTCTGAAAACTCCAGCCTCAACTTGGCCACCTTCCCATGAGTAATACTGGTCATGGCATGTAAAGACATGTCCACATGGCTTGCTGCATATCATTTTGCTCATGCCAGATTTGCAAAGTCACCCACCTTTTAGTGCCCTGACCTCAACTCCAGCAGCTCTAGATACATCACCTCCATGATTTCCAGGGGACACAGGAACTTCAGTTTCTAGATTCTTCATGACACTCACCACTGCTTTATCTAACCTCTGTCTTCTCCGAGTCTAGCATAAGACAACTTTGTTCCCACAAGGAACTTCTAAACAATACCATGACCCAGCACAATGCTATAGAGACAATCCCTGAGACTCACATACACTGCTCACACTTCTTTAGCTAGTGCTCACGGCTTGAAAGCCAGAATCAAGGCTAGATGCTGGTTTCATAATATGTTTCATTATATGGTGCAACACACACAGCCGGCCAATGCTATGCTGCCTGAAGATGGGCTAAATCTCTATACAGCCCAGGAAACAGTGTTTTCATTGTTTTACAGGCAGCAGTGCCAATGGACACAGAATCATGTTGCAGAATCTTCTCAAGTTTTAAAATTATTTTAATACTTATGCTACAAAAAGAAAAAAAATCCAAGGAAAACCAGTGATAAATTGAATGCTTTTTGTCAGAGCTGGGAACAGCTCAAGCCCAAGGAATCACAGAAATTGGATATTGCCCCTGAAGGCAACAAGCTGTCAACTTACTAATTACTCCATTGTTTGTTGGCAGACACCCTGCAATCCGAAAGCATTTTGTACAACTTAGAAAGGTGCAAAAGATTCAAACGCCCCCTCGTCTCCTGACTTCATCTAACCCTCTTGACAGTACAGTGAAGCACAAGCAGTACAAATACCTGCATCTCAAAGAGTCAGGTAATACAGTGAGATTAAAAAGTAATTGCACCAACTGCATTATTAATTACATAAGAGTGTCCTTAAAATACTTTCTGGCATTACCAGCTGCTTCAGCCCGTTTTCCAGCCTACTGCAGAGAGACATCACAATAGCTTGTGAGCCACAGCCCAGAATCCCGCCTCTTCCCAGAAACCCACAGGTCCTGGGTTCAGTCAGGCATCCTGAAAGGCTGCAGGTGGAGAACCATCCTCTCCCCCTTGCAGCACAGCTCAGTGAGACACCCAAAGACCTGGAGAGGCCCCTCGCCCATGGACAGCACTAACCAGTTTGATTCCCTCTGTATGGCCCCGAAAGAACACTGAGCTGAGAAGGCAGCATTTTTAAAATATTTTATTTATTATACAAACTATTTACAAAATCAGCTACTACAACCACAGGCTTCCAAGTTTTGGCTGAACTCTGCCAGAAATTCACCAGAGGGAACTAGGATTTGACTTGTATCATCCACAGCTCCTGGCTTCTAAAAACATGCAATGTGGCCTGCAGGTGCAGGCTGAAGCCAGGCCCTCTGCACCTCAAAGCAGCTTCAGGAAACATGGAAGCTGTCTGAGATGATACCAGGATCCTAAAGATTTCTACAGAAGGGCCTCTATTAAGTGCGAATAAATAAAGGGTAAAAAGAAAAGTAACAAACCTCTGCCAGAAGTAAGATACAGTATAGGTGACCAAAGCACATCCCCATTGCCAGCGTGTCAAGGGCAGCACAAAAAGTGACTGCTGTGGGAAAGGGTATAAAGCTAGAGACAAGTTTAGAAACATTGTGATGGGTCTCAGAAACATGGGACCAGCTAGGGGCCTGTGGAAACAACGGGGATGGGTTTAGTTGACTAAGAGCACCCATCACAGTTCTGACTGCACTTGTGTTAAGAAGAAAGTCCTTGGCATCTGCACAGCTGCTGGGAAGCATGGAGTACTGGCTGCAATGCAATGAGAAGCATTTAGGAGCTCTTTCCAGCAGAAGATGACTGCCCAATGTCCAACTACTTCGTCCTCAGAATAAAAAAGTCCAGCTCAAGAGAAGATGGGAGAAGATTCCTGAGGAAGATGTCACTGGCAGAGTTGGCCCATAGCTACAAGGCTGGAAACATCCTCACCAAGTGAGACTGCAAGACAAGGCTGCAACATGGGAACAGCACCAAGCTATGCCTCCCAACAAACAGAAGTTAAGCCCAGCACCGCCACCTCCTCTCGGTCCCTGGAGAAAGCAGTGAAGTGGTGGAATGGAGAACACAGGAGCTGTAACTGTACTGACCACAGAAAACATCTGCAGTGTAAATAAAATGTTACCATACTCTCCACCCAAAGGAGGTCAGGACCTTGCAGAATGGAGCCTGCCCTAAAAAAAGGGAGAACAGCCACTACTAATGTGATCTGTCAGAGCACAACAGTGGCAACTCTCAAGCTGGCAGCCTTCCAGCACCTCAGTGCCAGTGAGGGAATGAATTCACAAGGCAAAGAAATCCCCCTGAGTAGTCTCAATGCTCAGCTGGCTGCTTTTTGGCACCAAAATGGCTTATTTTTTTCTGTACAGAAGTAACACAATCAGCCTAAGAACGGCTAAGATGCTGCCTTAAAAACATTTTCTAGGTGTAGAATGTTTCCCCCAAATTCCCAGTCAATTCAACTAAGCTATACTGGAAAAGCACACAGTTATCTTAAAACATCCATACTGCGCAGAAGTCTGCCCAGATCAGCTTGAGGACAGCAGAAGGGGGCTGAAGAGGATGATGCGACTTTTTATCTAATACAGTGTTCTAAAATTAGCTCAGGGATGCCAGTCAGACTCCATTCTGGAAGAAATCCAGCATTTCCATAATCCAGCAAAAGCTTACATTCCAGGCAGTAGCAATGCAGGCTTCTCACACTTTGACTCCTGCATGCCTTTGACGCCTGACCTGAGCTGTCTAAGGGACTGTTGAGAACTTAAAGATCTTGAATTTTGCTTCACTGAAGAACTCATCAAGATTCCCAGATTCCTCTTCCCTTTATCTCCCTGGAAGGGTTGAATGGACTGCCAGCAACAACATATCACAATCATAAGCTTACTTCTCATACTGGTCTGCCCACTCTTCTCCCCACAAACCAGACACTGGTGAGCGCAGACTGTTGAGTGATCATCTGAGCGAAGTTCTAGTTAACATTTTGTGTTGGAAAGCCAGCAGCACTGAACAGAACAGGAGAAAAGGAGAACTGAAGAAATAAGGTAGGAAGATTGGGAGGACAGAAAGCCAGCTGCTCTCCAGGCACCAGCACCCCTCTGGAAACTCTGCCTGAAATGCAGTAGAGAAAGAGAGGCCTCAGACTGCTGCATGATAGAGGTAGAAGCCAAGACCCTGTGGGATGCCCAGGTAGAGGTACCATGTTCTGCCCAGTACCATCACCCCAATAACAAATGCAAGCCCAGTGCACACTGTAGCTGCTTACTGACCTGTCAACTGTTACTACATAACATACATACCCTGAAGGTGAATGTGGGATAGGCATTGGTGCTCAGCATTGAGGGATCATGCTCATGCCCATACTCTCTCTCCTGAGGAAGGGAAAAGAAGGCAAGGGCATGGGACAGCTTCCTGTGCAATATCAACTGTCAGAAACATTCAATGGAGGAGAAACTCCTCTTCCAGTTCATTTGCAGAGGCTCATTACCAGCCACTGCTGGAGAAGGACGCTTCTGCTGCTGGACCCTGGCGGAGGTAGTACAGGATCACTGTCAGGGCACCAGCACTTGTGCTCCAGTGAGATTGTTCTCCCCTTTGGGTTACTCCCTCCAGTGGATACTGCCCATTTTCCTCTGTGGCACAGGAGACAGCAGTATCCAGAGCAAGATGGAGAAGGAGAATCAGAAACCCTTCTGGGTGAGGTGTTGAAAGGATGGACAACCCTATACTCTTCACAAGTCATAGAGTTAGATGAGCTATCGAGCAGCATCACCGGGGAAGTTGAGCCAAGACATGGAAAGTTACTAAGGCTTCCTGTGAGCCAGGTTTCCAGCAGAGCTCCACGCTGGTCTTCCCTCTTCCTCCCAGAGAGCTATGATAGTGGCAGCTCGGCACATCTCCTGCACCTCACTGTAACTTCTGCTTATGAACTTCATCTTCTCAAAGAAGGACGGGTGTACAGGGTGCAGGGAAATCAAGTGCAATATCTCCTTCATGAATGCACCACAGTCCTTTTGCTGTTTCACATTGAACCAAAGGGAGAATGAGGGAAAGGGAAAAGATGAGCTCTTGATGACACATTTGGGATACGGAAAGGCCACGTGACATCTTCTGGATGACAAATTCCTTTACATGGAGTCTGTGCTCTGCCTCCATTGCCCATGTGAAGGGAAGGAGAATATGCAGAGGATTGAACCTGGGTCTTGCCGCGACGAGCCAGGAGGCTAAGTGGTCTCCTGGAAAGGGGAAATCACAGCATGCCAAAGCCCTCACAACCCTCGCTGATAGCTAGCTGCAGCATCTTGTGCACTTCTTCATAGGAATCATAAGTAGGGAGGCACAGCTGGTTAAAACTGTAAAACAAAAGAAAAATTCATTTCAGACTAGGTCTGAGAGGGGACCATCCCCATTAGCTGCTTTTAGATAGGCTGACAAGCGTCACACACATGATGTGTTATACACTGTCTGCCCGCCCCAACTAGCTGGTGTCATTCCCAAAATCACAATGCAGAAAGTCCTACCACCCCAGGATACTTGCCAAGTGTGGGCTGTTGGCAAAGTACTGTGAGTTGGAGCCGCAATGATCTGGAAAGATGGACAGAGTGCAGCAAACCCTCCTGGGGGCAGCTGGGAGGAACCAGTTGTGAACTGCAAGAGCCTGGCCAGCTCTTCCTGCGTGAAACTGGAGACCACGGTCCAAAACCACCTCATGACCTTTTAAGAAACAGGAAAGGTAAAGCCAGTCTGCCAAGCAAATCAAATAAGCGTATAAGCAAGTTGCAAGAAGATCAGTCAATTGCCCTTGCAGCAAGTCCTCTACTAATAGTCAGAATTTTTTTTGTTTTACCAGGGTGACACATAGAGGCAAGTATTACATAGTTTCTTCTTAGCAGTTAAAAGGTGTCCCATGCCACTACCTCCCACCAGTCCTTTCCCTTAAAGTAGAAAGGCTTCTGCTCTCCCCACAGAGATTTTCGTTTTAGAAATACCTCCATAGGCAATGAGGTAGGTTTACAATGCAGAAGCTCCCTTGCTGCTTGCACTATGCTAATCTTTTGCTTTTTCACATCCTCTGGTACTTTTGCAGGAAGGTGGAACCATCCCAGTGTTTACAGCTAGAAGCTTGTACTCCCAATCTCTTTTCATCTTGGGTGTTTTGGCAGCTTCCATTATTTTTCTAAATGAAGTTGCTACCATTCCTATACCCCTCCCACTGGGAAAGGCAGGGAGGGATGTGAACAATTACAGGGTACAAATTTAGGCTACTACATCAGTAGTCTTTACCACAGCACTGAATTCCAAACACTCCACGTAGGCTGCAAACATGATCTTCAAGCATCCCTGAGAGATAAGTGTATCAGCATGAACGTCTTCAGTAGCAATAATTCCCAGCAATCCCTCCTGATTCCCTGCTGAACTGTTCTTAATTAGTGCTTTGTTGCATTTTCTTAAAAAGACCACTGCTCCTGATTTTTTTCCTGCTGGTAATTGATAAGCATCATCTCTAGTCAGCCAGGCTGAAGGATATCTCTAGGGGGAAACATTATTTCGTAATGCCTGCAGTCCTACTCCTGATCCCCGAATCTTCCAGTTTGTCTTTCTGGAAGCCTAATTTCCAATCAAGAAATCTTTTCCCAGTTTAAGTTGTCTTCTGCTGTAGTTGGGATAACTGTTTTCAGCAAGCAGGAAGGAGAAATCCTTTCACTTGCCTTCTCACGGAAGTGCCAAGACCCTCCTACCACTACAGCATGTGCCTTGAAGTCACAGACGCTGATATCTCCAGTACCGCACATAAGCAACTGAAAAGCAAGAAACTGCAGTCAGAAAGTCAGGAGCCCAGGAAACAAGGCAACAGCTACTGTACAAATTACAAATGTTTAAAATGCTTAGAGAAGAAACATTTTGGTTTTATTCCAGATCAGAAAGCGCTTCATTTGTCAGAGAGGAGGGGAAGGAAGGGCAGCAGTAATTACCTCAAGCTCATTCTCATCAAAAATAGCCAGGAGGTTCTCAGGAACTAACTCATTAAGACCTGGAAGAGAAGAGGAGAGAAGAGCAGCAAGTGCTGTCCCCTGGGAGATAAAGGTAGAAAGGAGCACGGAGCAGACAAGCATATTACCTTTCAGGAAGTGATCCACCTCCTCCCTAACCTGATTGGCCAGCCTGTACTGCGCAAGCAGATTTAGATATAAGATTTTGTTTTCATTGGTAACTGGTATTTGAGCACCTCCTGTCACCAGCTCCACCACCTGAAAACAGGAGAACACTTGACACAAGTGTGACCAGCAGCATTCCCCAAACCTGAACTCCCAACCCCAATGAACCCAAGCAAGCATCTACTGCCCAGAGTAAGCTCAGTTTTCTGGTGCACACAGAAGAGTTCTCGGCCTCCCCTGCTGCAGGTGGAAGGGGTTAAACTGTCCCACCTTCAGGAACTGCCTCCCTCACCTTCTCCAGTTGACCTGTTTTGCTATACTTTTCTTCAGCAAAGACCAGATCCATCTCACTCACATCATTGTTCAGTATGAAACAAACTTTGGATTTATAGAATTCTGGGTCGTCTGTTTCAAAATACTGTGGGAAAGAAAAAGAAGGCAGGGACATGGAGGGAAGGAAAAAACCCACATACAATGTTAGCCAGGACTTTGGATTTGCTTCTACTACACCAACATTCAACCTCTCCCCAGACCAATACAGGCTGGGACGCTTTACCTTGTAATGCATACGAAGCCCTATGATCTGAGCCAGGAAGGATCGGGTGAAGCGAGCTCGAACCAGTTGTTTGTAAGCACCTCCCAGAGATGATTCATAAAGACATTTTCCTACTAGGCGACCTGCAAATTCATACACTTTGAGTCGTAAATATGTGGGACGCCCTGGATTTGGATGCACCTGCAAAGAGGAAGCAAAATGAAACATCCAAGTACCAGACAAGACTAGCACAAATAGCAAGTATGGGACCAGTTCAAGTCACTGCATCTCTCAGGCTGTCCCAGGAGCTTTAGTGTAATATCCTCAAAGCCAAGAAATAGAAATAAAATGCCTGAGCCTGCCTACGAAGAATACAAAATGTTTCACATGCACAGGCCAGAAGCTATATGAGAGCAGAAATGGATTCTGAAACATTCAGACCCAACAAAACCTCTAGACACTCTGATGCCACCTCCTCTTGCTCAGAATTTCAGTCTTCCCTGCTGACTGGCCACCCTCTGCTGTTCATCCAGCCAGTTCTTTGACACTTCAATAGGTTAAGACCATTAAGCAAAGCTTTGAGAAAGGCACTGGAAGTAACCGTGCAGGCAAGCTAAAGAATGAGTAAGGTTGCACACCACTTAAGGAATTTAGCAGCAACATTATTTAACCAGCAGCATGTCAATGCACACAGTTCTATGCATTCAGCATAGGAACTGCAGACTCACCAAGGCCTGGTTGTTATCACTAAAGCGGGTGAAGAGTTGATTGGTGGTATCAAATAATGCCTTACAGATGAGCTCAAACCACTCTCTGCGTGGACCTCCCCAGTCCAGAGCTACAAGATAAAACAAGCTCGGTCATACATGGCTCATCAATTTGAGTTTCATGCATGCTACTCAGTGTTACCTGACATGAGAGGTCATCGCAGTGAACAGCTCCACAGCAAAAAAGCAGTAGACAGGGACTCTAGAACTCTAGGTTCTGCTCCCAAACCTAGTCTTAATATTTTTCATCTGGGCCTCAGGTCCCTACATAAAGTAGGGATAGAACAGCACCAACAAGATAATTCACTAGCATGCATGAGCAAGTGAAAGGGCTGGAAAGTCACAAAGAATAGACGTGCTACAAGAAACCAGAATTTCAGACTAAAATTACTCCACCGCCCCTCCTTCCACTTCCTCCTCAAATATATTCACAGGATAACTCACCTTCTTCATCCTGAAAAATCACTTCAAAGTTCTTGCTCCAGTCAGAAACAGAAAAATTTCGTGTTGCTTTAAAAGACTGGAAAAAAAAAAAAATAGCCACAGCTTTTACTGCTTAGCACCCCATAACCAATATCCAATCCTGCATATGTAGATGGGCAATTTAAGCAACACAAAAACCAAGAAACAGTCTAGTACTCTAAAGTATAAAACTGAGAATTAGGAACTCCTAAGGTCTAATTCTTGTTTGACCAAAGCCATGGAAGCCAATTCTTCATTTTCTATTATGAGACATTATCCACATAAATACAGTCCATCTTAAAAACCAGTGTGAGTTCTTAGCACAGCGCAGATGTATACCTCCCAAGGCTGCAGTACAGTATTGTTTAAAGTATTAAAATGCTTGTGGGAAGGAGCAATTTCTGTAAAGCACTGTCAGCCCACAAGTTAGATCTAAAAAAACGAATATTTCAGAGAGCACTAGAAAATAGCTTGAAGGCTTCACCGAGTTCATACTTAAAGCAAGTCACAATGCAGAAAAGTAACAAAATATTTCAAGTATTTAGAACTTCTGTATCCCAATTTGGGATTCCAATTAAAGAAAATTTAAAAAGCTACACAGCAGTCCTCAGTTATACAGGTAGCTTTGGCTTAGCTTATCTTCAAATAGGTTAGAGCATCACAGTAGTCACACCTCTGGGTGAAACACATTGGTCACATTCATTGAGCCTGTCAACCATCGACACTAAAGCTTACATTTATTATTATTATGGCACTTAATTTATTTCATCTTACTAGGCTGTAACACCAGTGCTCATGATAGTGGAGGAACTTCCAAAACAGCAGGAAAAAAATAGTCATGGAAATACTGTTTAGAAGTGAAGTAATTTTGTAGCAAGGTATTAACCGAAACATAATCTCGTAAACACTGCAACCTCATACGTCCAGAAAATATTCCAAAACACAGATTTACTGAGTGTAAATCAAGGGAAATCCCATACCCTTCTTCTTTCCCCAGAAATGTTATTTTCCATCTTTATAACATTACTGTTGTGATATACATGTGGAAACAGTAAGTCAGGGTAACTGCCTGCCCTGTGTACACAGTATTTAGAATGTCAATTAACAACTGTATCATATGAATGACTTTCTTAAGTTCGATTTCAGAAACACATCAGATCAGGTCAGCATTGGTGAAGACTTAACTCAAGGACTCTACAGAGTACTTCAATCATCACACTGAAACACTACTAGAAGGCTGCCACTTCAAGAGTTTCATGCATGCAGCTCAGTAACACCTGGCTTGACAGCTTATCTCACTGAATGGCTCTGTACCACAAAAACAGTATATAAAGACTTAGGAGCTCTAAGTTCTGCTCCCAGATTTGGTCCAGGTAAACAGTCTCTCTCTGGGCCTCAGGTTCCAATGTAAAGCGGGGACGGAAAAGCACGAGCAGATTTCCTGCTTTTACAGACCATGCATGCATTTACCCTAGACACCTCTCAGGGCTTGATTTACTCTGTGACGATTTCCTTAAAAATGTATCAGAGCTGAAGTTTCCTAATTGCTTAAGAAATTGATCTGATCTTAATGGCTGTAGAGAAGCAACACAGCATCTCACACAATACCAAAGAGCTACCTGGAGATTATCTTTTTTCCCCCCGTCTCAAGCTGTCTACTGGCATCTGCCTTGAAACAGAAGGACTAAGCATTTTCAGCGCGGTTGCCCTAGCACATGCTGGTTTAGATTTCTTTAGGCACTGAGCAGAAGGACGGAGGAAGCATTGGGCTTAAGCAAAGTGACCTGTACACTCACCGACTCCAGCAGACAGTGACGGCTGACCTTCAGCGTAACCTTTGAATGAGGTCTTTTCATATGCACCTGACGTAGCTCTCGCTGAAAGAAGTTCACTTTGTCCTGGAAGGTCTCCGAGCCTCCTGAGAATAGTGACAATTTGGGTCAGTCCTGAGCTGTCACCACCTCAAACATCTAGAAGGCTTTCCTAAGACCAACTGCACAGGTCAGCTTTACACCCCAAGGATGAGTTTATTACAGCAAAGTTTGGAAACAGAGCTCTAAAGGCAGTTTGCAGTTAGTCTTGCTGACATTCAGATACTCACAGGTGCACTTTCAAAGACCCTGACAGAAAATCCAAACTGAAAAGGAACAGCTGGTGCAATGAAATACATTCATTGGAAGCACCAACAGGAACAGCACATGAGACTCCAGGAATCAGTTCTCATCAGAGGTCATTCAGTGCTGACAATCTTCATTCCCAAGGGAAACTAGCAGACTCAAGTGCTAATTTCCTGACTACTGTACCCACCTCACCATCCGTTTACCTATGTTTTTATGCAGAGAGCGAATGAAAGTGGCTGCCAAGATGTTCCTCTCCTTGCAGCTGAGCTCCACAGGGGGTTGGATCCCATCATCCACCACCAGTGTCAGTAATTTGTGCACAGGGTCAGGACCAAGGTATGAAAACTAGCAGCAAAAAGATGCAAGAAAGGGTAAACCCATCATGCAGAAGGCACAGCATGTTCAGTAGACAGAGCAACACCACTTGCGCTCTAGGACTTCCTCTGCTCACCCATGCAGATGCAGCTAACATCCAATTCAAGCATCTGGATTCCAGTTTGGAGGCTGCTTCAAACCTCACGCCCTAGCCTAGGGGCTTCCATGGACACAATCACAGCATTTTAGCAACGTTATGAGGAAAATAAACAAGAGAAATGCAAAAGAAATCAAGATTTTTGCCTAGGATTGGGACAAAAGGCAGGACAGAGTGATACAACTGGCTCCTATTCATAAATATTAGCAGAATTTAGGCACTGAGAGGGAATACCAAAGTCTGAATTTTATGCAACAAAATATTGCTCTCCGGGTGGCAGCCCTTCTCTCCAAAAGCAAAAATCAGATAGTCATTCACAAGGACCACAAGCTAATAACATGAAGGTGCAGACAGCTAGATGGAAAGAGGCTCACCTTTGTGCCAGGACATACTCTAAAGGTGAAAAGGCGCCACGGAATGATCTTCAGGTAGAATTCTTTCACTGAGAATTGCTGAGTAACCACAAGCAAAAGAAAATGTTAAAGGTCATCAATCTGTTAAGGGTTATCCCTGAAACATGAGGCACAAGGCAGATCCATAACGCCAGTCCTCCCTCCAATGCCAGGGACAGGTTTCTGCAACATTTGGCAACATCCTCCTCTGGTAGAATACATAAAAAGCTTCAAAGCTATACAGAACTGTAAGCAGTTTGTCAGTGAGACTTTACTGTGCGCATTTACGACACATATGGGATACCAGTATGACACAGATTTTTACAGCAGTAAGCCATCATGTTCAGTAGAACATCACCAGTCTAATTGGAAGGCAAAGTTAAGTACACTTGAGAGGCTGAACTCAGGACAAGATTGTAATGCACTGACAAAAAGGTTTTGGAAAAAGTCACACTGCCTAACAGAAATATTGCTACCACTCCCTGATTTTCACAACCATTTCAAACAACTTTTAAAAAGCATTTGCAATTGCTAAATCCAGGAGATTTGCAGAAATTTCTTCTCAATGTATTTCTGCCAGAACAAATAACTACTAACTGTGGAACTGTCACCTTCTGGAGAGCAAGCTAACATGAAATTTTAGCATCTTTAGACAAAACACAAAACCATTTCCTGCACAAGCCTGTTCTAGCTGCAATGACTGGAAAAAAATGATGAGCAGCATTTCTCCAGAAACAAAGCAAATATTAACAGCAACCCCTTAAAGAAATAACAGCATAGTAACAGTTATCTACTGTACAGAACAGATGCTCTAGCAATATATTGAGATATCCAGGGATACACAATTATGCAAGCATCAGAATTGCATTAATAACTTTGGCACCTAAAGGGAACCTGTAACAGTACCCACTTCTGGTGATCTTTTACCAGGTAATGCAATAGAAAAGAGTACAAAAGTCCAGAACGATACCCCAAGGATGAAAGGATGCTGACCTCACGAGGACCCAGCACTAATTCCCAAAGTCAGTTCTTAGAGTCACATGCAGCAGAGATTTAGAAACCTCTAGCAACACCCTCCAGCCTGTAACAGTTTCACAGCCCTTTCTCTGTCAGGAAAGCAATTCCTGGATTAGTCTTTCACTTTGATGTTTATCACTGCATTTTTCAGAATGCATTCAGATCAATAGATTAATCATAGAATACCAGGTGGAAGGGACCTCAAGGATCATCTGGTCCAACCTTTCTCGGCAAAAGCGCAGCCTAGACAAGATGGCCCAGCACCCTGACCAGTCAAATCTTAAAAGTGTCCAATGCTGGGGAATCCACCACTTCCCTGGGGAGATTATTCCAATGGCTGATTGTTCTCATTGTGAAAAGTTTTCCTCTTGAGTCCGATTGGAATCTTCATAGGAGTAACTTGAACACATTACCCCTCATCTTTTCCATGTGACTCCTTGTAAAAAGGGAGTCTCCATCTTCTTTGTAGCCACCCTTTAAATACTGGAACATGGTGATAAGGTCTCCCCTAAGCCTTCTTTTCTCAAGGCTGAACAAACCCAGTTCTCGCAGCCTTTCCTCACACGGTAGGCTTCCCAGCCCTTTTATCATCTTTGTGGCCCTTCTCTGGACCCTCTCCAGCTTGTCCACAACTTTTTTGTAAAGCGGGGACGGAAACTGAACACTATTCCAGCTGTGGCCTGACAAGCATTGTGGGTTAATGACTTCTTTATCTGTGATGATGATGCCCTTGTTGATGCAACCCAGCATCCTGTTGGCTTTCTTTGCCGCAGCAGCACACTGTTCACTCATATTGAGCTTGTCCGCCAGGACCCCCAGGTCCCTTTCCACAGAGCTGCTCCCCAGTCTGGTAGACCCAGCCTGTGCTGCATTCCTGGATTATGTTTTCCCAGGTACAAGACCTTACATTTGTCTTTGTTGAACTTCATAAGGTTCTTGTTAGCCCACTCTTCCAGCCTATCCAGGTCTTCCTGCAGGGTGGCTCTCCCTTCCAAAGTATCCACTTCCTCACTCAGTTTGGTATCATCGGCAAACTTCAAGAGGGTACACTTGATCCCATCATCCAGATCACTTATGAAGATATTAAACAGTGTTGGGCCTAATATCGATCCCTGGGGGACCCCGCTTGTGACAGGTTGCCAGTTTAAACAGGAGCTATTTACCACCACCCTCTGGGTGCAACCTGTCAGCCAGTTCCCCACCCACCACACAGACCACTTGTCTAGACCGTAATGCATGAGTTTCTCTAGCAGGAGGCTGTGAGAAACCGTATTGAAAGCCTTGGAGAAATCCAGGTAGACAATGTCTACTGCTTGTCCCACATCAACCAGGCAGGTTACTTTGTCGTAGAAGGCGATCAGGTTTGTCAAGCACGATTTGCCCTTGGTGAATCTGTGCTGGCTTTTCCTGATTACATACTTCATTTGACTTGTGATAGCCCCCAGGAGGATTTGTTCCATAACTTTCCCAGAGACTGAAGTAAGACTGATGGGCCTGTAATTTCCTGGATCCTTCTTTAAGCCCTTCTTGTAGATGGGGGTGACTTTAGCCTTCTTCCAATCTTCTGGGACATCCCCCGATCTCCACGACTTCTCAAAGACTATGAAGAATGGCTTTGCAATGATGTCAGCTCTCTTGGGTGGATATTGTCAAAATTAATTTAAGTTTATTAGTAGATTGAGTGGAATTTTCTTTCTTACTATACTTATTCCTTATACATTTATTTACATTTATTCTTACTATAAGAGAATCCTCAGTTTCTCTTGAATCACTTGAATCCTGTTTCTTCTACTTATACATTTACCCTTTGTCCTCTATTTTTTTTTCTTTTCTTTTCCCTGAAACATTGAAGAAACAGGACAAAGACATAAAATCTGAGAAGTGCCTTCCTCTGTGTTCCAATATACAGGTATCGGAAACTGAGAAAGGGAATTGCAGGTCTGACGTGAACAGAGCAAAGGAAAGGCAAACAGAGTATCTACTGAACAATCACAGAGAAAAGTCCCAGTAGGTTTTGGATCAAACCTAGAAAGATACATGGATTCCTAAAACTTCAAAGAGCATTTTAACGTTATTCTCAGTTATGAGCTCCATGTTTGCTGTCTAGCCTTAGACCAACCTTTTTTAATCAAATCTGAAGCACCTAAATCTGGAGCTAAGATACAGGGCACAAGGAAGCTCTTCAGTTGCTACTTTAAACATATACTCAAGAGCAGTAACTTTATGATATCTACCTTAGGTGACACATAGCAGTACACTTTTTTAGGTTTCTTCACTTTCTCAGGGGTTTGGCTGTCAGAGGGAGAATCTTCATCTTCATCCTCAGTCGCAGTGGAAGGACGGCGCTGAGAGGAGCTCAGGTGCGTTGGTGGAAGTTGCCACTGAGTGTTGGTGTAACTAGGAGCATCGTAAAGGTAGGCTTCAAAGTAAATACTGACACCTGAGGTGGACACATTGCGTTCTACAATGTTCTTTTCATTCTCTGAGGGAAACAGATATAACAGAGTTGTGTAAATCTTAACAGAGACCAAAATCGAAAAGTGAAGAATCCACAGACCACCACCAAATTAGTTACTATGATTTTAAAGAAAAGACTACACATCCAAAGGAAAACTTGGTCAAGTTAAACTCTGATAAAGAGAACCCAGGAGTAGGATGAAAATATTTCAGGACAGCAGTTTGGAACCTCTGCCTCAGAACACCAGCCCGAAGGCATAGCCACGTGTCAGCCACATTGCAGACTGGCTCACTCCTGAAGAAAGCAGGAATTATAAAATTGTAAAAAAAGCACATAGGTTACATGCAGTGTTCTTCATCCATATAGCTTAACATACAATACATGACTGGCTCGTCTACAGTATGCCTCAGATGGCAAGTACTAGCAAGCAGTAAAAATTGCCTGATTTCAGAGGTAAACCTCCTGAGATAGGTGAAAAAACACACATGTGCTTTTATCTGCTAATGGAACAGAGAGTATCAGCCTTCAGAGATCCCCCTTGTCAGCAGCAAATTAATTTACCTTGGCATTTTTAAATGAATAGGCATTCCTTTAGCAATTAAGCATGGCTAGCCTGCAGGGAAGCGACATTTAGCTCTGCTACAGAAGTGTGCAAAGCATCTTGTAAGAGGACACCTGGAGAATGAATACTGAGTAGCTCTTGACTCACCACTTAGAACAATGATGTCAAAATCACCATTGCTTATAGGCTGGTTCTGGTAGGAGATGCAGGCATGGAAACACCCCCTACAGTGCAAGGTGAGTCGGAAGAACACTTCACAAGTCTGCCGATTGGACACCACAGACTTCTCAAACACAACATCAGAGCTCTCTTCTTCTTGAGGACCCAGCTAAACAGAAAACAAATTAATAAGGGGGGGTCTCTAGCTCACCTGAAGTCAAACAGCAAGGGATGAGGTTGCACTCACCTCATGGATGGAGAGGCTGTAATTGTGCTCATCTATCAGGGACACTGAATTGCTGGTGGGATTGTCATACTCGTCTCTGGGAACTATCTGCAGAGTGTGCTGCTGCCCACAGGTCAGCACCAGAGTGGAGAAGTGGCAGACAATTTTTGTTTTGGAGGGAACCACCATCCCTGAAGCAGACAACAACAGTTTAGAGTCAAACAAATTCCAAGGTGAAGCTACAAAGAGCAAAGGAAAATCAATTAGGGGCACAATACCCTTGAGAATGGATCAAATCTAAACACATTCTATGCCCATACATTAAAAAACCAAAGTATCTGAGCACTGAAATACATGGTTTGGTGCACAGGGTTTGCCTTGGGTCGGAAACTTAATACTGATAAAGCAAACTGACTTACTAGCCCTCTAAAGAATGCTTTTTCCACCATTCTAACTTTCAGCTTGCTCCCACTGCACATACAAAGTACAAGTCAGCTGACATCCAAGGAAACCTGCAAATTCATAGAATGGTTTAGGTTGGAAGAGACCTTAAAGATCATCTAGTTCCAACCCCCCTGCCATGGGCAAGGACACCTCCCTCTAGACCAGATTGCTCAAAGCCCCATCCAGCCTGGCCTTGAACACTTCCAGGGATGGGGCATCCACAACTTCCCTGGGCAACCTGTTCCAGTGCCTCACCACCATCACAGTGAAAAATTTCTTCCTGAGAGCTAAGCTAAATCCACCCTCTTCCAGTTTGAAGCCATTACCCCTCATCCTATCACTACATGCCCTTGTAAAAAGTCCCTCTCCAGCTTTCTTGTAGGCCCCTTTCAGATACTGGAAGGCTGCTATAAGGTCTTCCTAGAGCCTTCTCTTCTCCAGGCTGAACTCTCAGCCAACTCTCTCAGCCTGTCCTCATCGCAGAGGTTCTCTAACCCTCTAGATCATCTTCGTGGCCCTCCTCTGGACCCACTCCAACAGGTCCTTATACTTCTTATTCAGCCTGCCAAACAAACTTTAGCCTGGAGGGTGAGTTAAATTTGAGCTTCCTCTTTCTGACGGGGTATCTTCACAAGCTTTGTATCTATTCACAATGCAATGGAATAGAGGTACTGTCAATGAACATGCACATGAAATATAAAAGATGCTGACTGGGGTCAAATAACAAAAGTAGAAGGAAACAAATTTAAAATTTATATAACGGAAATATTTTTAAAGAACTGTAGAATCAAAGGTATTGACTGCTCCAGGAGCTTAAAGAAATAGAGTAGGGTACTCAAAAGAGGAAGAGTGAAATCATGACAGCATTTCCAGTTCAGATACAAATAAATCAATACTTTCACAAAAGGCATTCTCTGACCACGAAAAAGTTACTACAAAATGGAGAACATGACACAAGTGGTTAGGGAGTTTAAGCAGCACTAATGACTTACTCTGTAAGGCAGTTTCTATTTTGCCGCATACTGGTAGTCACAAGTATGCTTTAGTCATGGGTCTACTGCCAGGATCTACACATGTGCAAGAGGAAAATGGTGAAGGGTAACTCTTTCTCTGTCACCTACCTGTTTTAGCTGGAAATACATTTACCTAACTGCCTCCCATACCTCCAAATCTACTTTGAATCTTTAGAAGGCCACTCAGACCTTACCTGGTTGGAATACTTTGTAGTAGGGGCTGTAGGCCACATTCAAGCCACCAAGTTTTACAGTGATCTCATATCTCCCAGCCCTGCGCACAGTGAAGGCCACTTTCACCACATTGGAATTAGGCTCCTGAAGAACTTCCTGGGTTACAGGAATATCAATTGCTAGCTCCACATGGCAGATGTGAACTCGCAGCCCCACAGGCCGGTGAGCAGGGAAAGGCTGCCCATTTTTATAGAATAACTGCATGGGAAATGGAAAAGTCCAAGTCAGCAAAAATATGCAGTGCACAGAAGAAGAGAAAGCAAGTCGCCTTGGGGAAACAAGGGCAAGAACCCCACCTCAGCAAAGGAAAAAATTAACACCCAGCTCTGTCACACAGGCTGTGTTCTCCCAAGGGAACAGGGCACAAGTGGGCATTGAACAGCCTCATTCTCTTTTGTGCTGAGGTTCAAATGAGTGCCCTGAAAAGAACATGCCTCTAGGCGTTTCTTCTCTGCACTGTTAGTGCAATATCAGAGCAGAAACCAAGAGAACCTACTACCAAAAGGAAAAAAGCAAAGCCACATCCTTTCAGAGAAACAAGTAGATCTTGTCCATTTGTACAGCTAAGCTCTGGAAAAGCTCTCACCAATTTGTTACAGAAAACAGTGTGGAGAAGATGCTGACCTAAGGAGCTGACCCAGTCTGTGCTGATAAGAAGCATCAGCATGAAAACAACATGTTAGATAAAATCACAGGCAGCTCAATCACAGAAGCGATCTGCCGGACAATTTCTGAAGATAACATACCTCGACCAGTACTTCCTTACAAGGAAAGAATTATACCTTGAAACCCTACGTGCACAGCACTTCAAGAGCCAGCAGCTTGTGGGTCAGATCCTGCCTGCCACCTGCAATCAGCCTGCAGTCAGCAAAAGGTTACTACTATTCCTTGTTTCTAAATAAGGCAAGGCATAGGGCCTGAAGTAGTATGTATCTTGACTGTCAGTGAGAGAAACCTGTTCATGCAACAGCTACTGTTGATGAATAAAGGGCTAAGCAAATGGGATACAAGCATGAAGTGGAAGGGCACACTGCTGGAGCCACCATGAGTGACAGTCAGTAAGGTGAAGGGAATAAATTTAAACAGCAGGAACACAACAAGTCCCCTTCCCCTTAGCTCTTTTTCACTGCCTGCCCTAGAGTTAGAACTCCTCACTTACCCTCAAGCAGAAGGGTTTCCCTTGCCTTCCCGAGAGGGATGAGTATGGCAACCTAGCTAAACCTTTCTTCTTATTTTGATACCCTTCTGGGTGGGGAAGGTGGGGCAGAAAGGTGGGCACATGAGCCCAGCAAAACCTGTTCAAACTTTCTCCACGTAGCTCCAAACTCTCAGTGTTCAGGCCTCTCACCCATCTTATTTCTATACTTGTCCCATTCCCCTAGACTTTTGGGACTGGAAGGAAACGAGAGTTCTTGGCAGGCTTTTCCAGGTCAGACAGAATAACACTCAATTTTGGAGGAATGAGGAGTGGCCATGAAGCTTTACTGCTCTTGGGTTGGTAAAATGCCCACTCCTATGCTCCAAACTTCAGCTGCACAATGAAAAGATAGCACCAAGTCTGTTGAAGGCAAGGCTCAGCCCACTCACTTCCCAGTAAAGGAAGCAGTAGACAGGACAAGCCTGGTCTCCTCCAGCTCTTCAGAGGATTCTAAAGAGAGGGAGATAAGATTTTAAGGAGTGCAAACCTCAGGTATGTACTTACAGAGTTCTGCAATACAGTTACAGGGGTCAGAAGACAAACAGATAGCTTTCCTACTCCTAATTTACATCCAGCTTGACCCCAACAAAAAACATTTGAAGAGCTCATCCCTAACTCAGATCTCTGTTCCTGCCCCCAAAACTGCATGGAAACAGAAATATTCCCTTACATGCACTCGGAAGGCCATGCTATGGCCCACCTCATAGGGGTCCTTCCAATCCCAGGAGATTTTGCAGGACCGGGGATCCAGGTAGTTGCCTCGCACGTAGTCATAAATAGTTCGCTCCCCTCGGCGTTCCCGGTCCTCATGCTGAAGGAAGCTGACTATACGTGCGGCAAGCTCAAAGAGGAACTTAATGGTGAAGAAGAAAGCTACCACAGATACTGTGATCCCACCTGCAGCAAGGAGAGAACAGAGGGTGGTTGCAGTAGCATGGCTGAGTCCGGCACCAAAATCCCCAATGCATCAGCCCAAGATGCCTTTTATTAATGACATTCTAGTCAACTGCAAATTAGGTGTTTAAGGCAGAAGCTATTGTGTGAACATTTATGGTTTGTGTTACGCTACAAGTAAGGTTAGAGAATAACAAGTCCCTTAAAACTCTGCAAATGACTGCAAACAGAGGAAATAGGTAAAGGTGGTAGAGTCTCAGGTATCGCTAGCAGACATCCCAACAGAAGCACAGAATTCTCTTTGAGTTGCAAATTAGAACTACAGAGATTTCTTCAAGGGAAACAGTCATATAAGCACACAACCCCTGCACATCACATTAAGGCTGGATTAAGAAGCATTACGGAGGCAACAACCCTGCACTAGTTCTCAAAAGAAAAAGTAAGGGGATGACTTAGGAATGAAGTCAATGGAAGGACTTTCAGAACAAGAAGAATGGTGGAGTGGCAAGTCTGCCAGGTGGAGGGCACAGTGCTGGGTGACAGTAACTTCATGTTTGTTAGGTAGACTCTGAACTACCGTGAAAGTAGAGGCTTTCAAGAAACCCTTCTAAAGCCTACGGAGAGGTCAACAAATACAGTGGCAGCCTTTCCTTCACTTACCAATAATGTAAAACATCAGGTCCCTTCGGTGAGACACACAGCCGAGGATCACAGCTGCATCTAGAACACAAAATAGGCCAAGTCCAGTCCAGTGACTCTTCCTCACACACACTGGCCTAAATTTAACCTGATTCCTCAGACAAATACCTATTGATCACCTATGTTCCTCTCCAAGGACATCCCTAAATCCCATTATTCCATAAGACCGTGAAATATGCAAACAACACAGCATGCTACAAAGAACAGTTCTCCCTCCATCACAGATTCCCATTCAGATTCTTCTATAAGAAGGAAAATATATTATCCCCAGAAACCACTGACAGCAGGCTCTGGGTACCGCAAGAAGGAGCTACTTTTTGCAGGATCACCAACTTCGACAGCAGCGGCCAAAAGCCACTCATCCAAACTCTCACACCTACTTGCTTCCACAAGTCACAGAGTTAACTTCTAGTCTGCCATGAAAGCACATCACAGAGCCACCACCAAAATGGACAGAAGCTGACCCTCAACCAGCAACCTTAGAAGAAGCAGCTATGCAGACAAGACCATCCCCATTTGTTCAGAACAAACAAAATCCTTCTAGGGCAGAGCTGAATCCATTTTTTGCCCTGTAACTCTACAACGGAAAGTATGAATGCAACTGGAAGAGAGTCCACCCGTATTTTCCTACTCACTTCTGCAAAGTGAGCCTCTCCACTGAAACTCTCACTGATCAACACACAAGCTAAAACCTTGGTTTTGTACACTATTAAGATTACAGCAGTTTTTAGAGACACCAATCTAGAATCAAGTTCTCACTGAGGGAACCGCTAAACAAACATGTAGTAAAAAGACCACACCCAGAACAACAACATGCTGTTTGGTTGATAGGACATAGCTGACAGATGGAACAAGAGCAGCAGCAAGGAACATGCGTGACAATTAGACAAACAATTTGGCATACACTAATGCATACAATATAGCTCGCCGTGTCACCGTTCAGTTAGTGAGAAGCTACATTGTGCATTCAAGCTGCTTTTTTTTTTTTTTTTAAACAAACACAAAAGGGGAGTTATTCATCAGTTACCTCAACAGCAGCAGCAATGGACATCAGCATGCAGAAAGCTTAAATGACGTATTTCCCCCCAACAATAGCCATGACTTTCTAGCCCAGCAAATCCTCTTTGCTGGCCTCCACAGATATTCCATCCCTCCAACCAAAGAGCAATCACATACCTTTACACAAGTGCCCATGTTCTAAAAGCCAAAAGGGGGGTACCCATTCTTCAGCATCCTTCCTCTATGTGCCCAGCACTGGGGCAAACGTCAGCAAGAAGACTCCATAGAGAAGATCATCACCGAAAGAGAAACTCCTGGAACTTGCATCACAGAATCATTGCTGAAACATGAGGACTTGAGCACAGCAATTTCCTCCTCTTTGTGGAAAAAAAGTTGTCCTGTAATGCTGCTTCCTGTAGCCTGTCTGTTTGCTAGCTTCCCTGGAAAAGGAAAAAACAGACAGAGAAAAGTTAGATCTCTCCATTGCTGTGGACAAATCTAGCAAGTAGAAACACGTGAGAGGTGTAAGATGCAAGAGTATCACTAGACATCAAATCCATAGGAGAGGTGCTATAAAGGTATTGCTGTTGATGAGGTGCTAGGCTTCACCATATCCTCAACCTCCACCTGCCACAATCTCATTTCATTATGTGACCCCCTGAAACTACCAGGTTCAAGATGGAACAAAACACATCCTGCTTCCATAGGTTTCATCACGCAGCTAAGAACCTGCATGCTATTCATGAGGAGTGCTAAGATAAGGTACCACTTCAAGCCTTCATACCCCACAAAATGCCATGTACTGTTCTCAAACTGATTTTGCCCAGATCTAGAGGGCTATTTATAGTCAAGCCTGGAAAAAAAACCCAAACAAAAAACAAACTTTGAAAGTTCTTAGCCCCCAAAGCACACTAGACCCAGGCTCACTACAGCAGCTGTCAGTAAAGACAGTCACCTCTTCTGGGGATGTAAGTGATATGCTCCTCCTGCCTGACATACCACCGCCTCAGCTGCCACTTCCTCCTTAATCCCCCCCCCCCCATCTACTTCCTCTTCAGATGTCTCTTATTTCCCTCCATCCCAATAATCATAGAGACCTGACTGCCTTTGCACACTTCCACTAAGCTTTCTAATGCACATGAAATCCGACAGGTAAGTCTGTGCAGAGCTCCAACTGCGCTGCAGAAGCAGCCAGACTCTCACTGTCTTTTCCTCCCCCACATCTCAAGGAAAATCCCACCCACTCAGCTATTTTCTTCTTTCCTCTGCTTAAACGAACAGTGTTGCCACCCCCAGGGCATAAGTTCATGTTCTCCTCTTATATGAAGCTTCAGGTTTCTAAACTCATATCTCTGTGTATTAAGAATCACAGACCTAGCAATTTCCTTCATATTTTAGTTCTTTCACAGTACATATCCAAGATGTGCTACAAATGCCTGGTTCAAACTCTGCTCCGGCTTGGCCTGGCTGTGGAAGGTGTGCGAGCCTCCTCCCCACACAGATGAGGAATTTCACAGAAACTTATCAATGTTTAAAAATCTATGAGATCTCCCTCCAGCATCTTACAGAACCAGTCTCTTCATGTCACCAAAAAAAACATCAACACAAAACTGGCACTGTGGGTTCATCCACCCAAGCTATTTCTGCCTCAGTCCATAACTCTTTCCCTTCTGTGAAGCATACCACAAGTCACGCAGCCTCTCTCTTGAAAGCATAAAAAGAGAAAGACACAGCATTTCAACTACAAGGGGTTTTAAGTCAATTGAAGCCTGAGTCTCTTGACCTGCACTGCAGAATTTCAGAGCTCGCTGGACATTAGTTATCTCCCTCAATCAGCACAGCAACTTCTCATTTTATTATCTCTACATGAAGCAGTAAATATTACACAAAGTTAGGTGGCCACCAGAGATGAAGTGGCTGTCATGCAACCAACTTCCCTCCAGCATACACACTGCAAAGCAGCTTTAAGGGCGCTCTTGCAGCTGGGACACATTGGGGTAAAGAATCTAGTTGCAAGTAGCTGGTATCCAAGACATGTTGCCGCTCACTTATCAGAACGCAGATCTAAATTAAAATAGCGTCTGTGCTAAGAACTGCCAGCTAACAATCTGGGAAGCGAATTCTGAAAATCAGCAATATAAGGTGCCATCATAGCTAGGCTGGAAAAAAATGCTGAATTGTCCAACAGGTCTTAGTGATCTTGATCCAAGGACAGAGCAAGTCTCCTGCCATCTGCAGGGAAAATGGGGATTTGGAAAGCTTCACCTTGGTTTGACTCAAGGACAAGTACTGGCACAATTGGGATACACAGCATGGAATCATAAAATAAATTATATTATCGCCATTGCTCCTCTCAAGTCAGGAAGAAAGGCCAGTAATGGGAACACATTTTGTTTGTATTACTACTGCTGTGGAGCCAGAGGAGCACAGTGCAAAGCTCCAGGAGAAAGCACAAGTGTTGCTGCACCTACAAAAGGAACTATAACACAGCAATGACACATTCACAGCTGCAGCTACAAAGCCAGTGGGGGGCATGCTATACAGAACTGATTTACTGAGATCCTAGGAAATCTGTTGTGCCTATTGGGTTTTTTTTTGGTCCACTGATCAATTTAACTTCCTTTCTCCTCTCCCTTGACAAGTTCCAAAATTAAGAAGAAAGATAAGTTTAAAACCTTTCTGCAGGTTGATACTACCTCATCCAACTAAGACGAGAGAACACTTCATCTCTGCACAGAACGTTCTCTCGATCCATGTGCACAAATGTCTACCACCAGTGGAACACATCTCATGCCATGCACAAGATGACAATTCTCTGAATGAAAAGGCACAGTATTTTCTCACATTAATTAAAGCATGCACAAACCAACCAAGAGGAATGCCCATGGGAACCTAACTTTAAAATACACCCACAGAAGACTGAAGAGTCAGCACAAAAGGTACTGAGCAGGCTCCAGTATCAGCTGTCAAGGGCAAAAGCCACATCAATGGCCAGAGTCCATACAAAACAGCCATTCTCCCATCAGGGCTGGAATCCGTCATATGCATTTACACACAACCCAAATAAAATAGTGACAACAGGGAAAAAAACACATGGGAGACCTTTGCCAACTGCCTACATCGAAGGACTTTTCATCACAACTGAACCACCACCAGGGCTGTGAGCTCCTCCTGTCCTCCTCAAGCACAGCAAGCCAGCCAGATGGCAACTTCCAGGCAGGTCTCATCTTGACACCAGATCTGCTCCCAAGCCACCTGCCACCCTACACGCCCGTGGGGAGGGCAGATTGCCCCCTTTCTCCTCAATTATTTCCTTCACCTGAACCACTCAGGTCACCTAAGCAGCACCAGGGGAGCTCCACCAAATGCATTTCCTCAACCAACAATTAAGCCTGGTACGATCACCCAGGCAGAAAGCTCAGCTGTGGTTTCCCTAGTGAACCCAATTCTCCTTTCTGTCTAATTGCCTTTCTTATTGTTGGAGCCTCAGTCACAGCTCTGCTCAGGCCAGTGCTTCAGGAAGAAACTCCTGCGTAGTACCTCACCAGCTGCGTAGCCGCTTCGTCTGACCAGCACACCAGATAAAACCAGTTGCATTTGGAAGATACCAACAGCTACAGGTTCTCACTAATCTCAGAAGCTTGCACAAAAAAGATAACAACAGGGAGGTCCCCCTCTCTCACTCTGCCTTGCACAGGACACTAGAAACCAAGTGCCCAGAACTAGTCCAAGAACTTGGAGAATGTTTCCTTACATGTGCAGAAGACGTATTTTGGGTCAGACGACACTGTTATGGCTGCAGAAAGCACAGCCGAAGTTACACTCATCTGCCAGGGCTTCACTTCACAACCATTAGCGAGAACTACAGACAACGACAACCCGCTGCTTTTCACGGAGAAGTTCATGAGCTAGAGCGCAGCAACGCCACCAACTACCTTAACTCTTCAAAACACACCAGTCCAGCGAGGTTAAGGAAGGGGACAGAAGACCTCCGTAACCTCCCAGTTCCACAAAACAGAAAAGAAGTGGGGGGGAAGGGGGGCGGTCGGGGTGCTGTGATTCCCGCTCCAGCTCGCACCGTCTGTGGCTCGGCGGGGCCACCGAGCCCCGCGGCCTCCCCACAGGCACCAGACCCCGCAACCCACCCGATGCGTCGCCGACGCGCCACCCACCAAAAGGGAAAGCTGGAGACCGGGGCAGGCAGACCTAACAGCCCTTCCCGCTCACCGGGAGCCCCGGCCCTGACCGACCCCGCCGCGGCCCTCCCGTTGCCGGGCCGGGCCACTAGCCCCGGGTGGACGGCCGAGTACGGGTGGACGGCCGAGCACGGCGGGGCGGCCGGGCCACCTCTCCCTCGCACCGGGAGCGCGGCTCGACCCGTCCGAGCCCGCCCTCTCCTTCCCCCAAGGCGCGGGAGGAGACGGGGAGCGCCGTTACCGAAGGCTCCGGCGGCGGCCGCTGCGTCGGGCCCGCTGCTGCGCGCGACCAGCGGGGGCTCCCGCTGCCCCGTGCCGGCGGCCGGAAGTGACACCACCCCCGCACCTTCCCGGCGAGGCGGAGCGCAGTGACGCGTCGTGGCAGCACCGGAAGTGGCAGCGGCAGCATGGTGAGCCGGGTGCGGGCCGGGGAGTCGGGCCGGGCCGGGGTCTCTGCCCAGCTCACCGCGGCCGCGTGTCCGTCTCCTTGCAGGGGAAGCAGAAGAAGGCGCGGAAGTACGCGGTCATGAAGCGCATGATCAGCCTCCGGGACCAGCGCATGTGAGTGTGGCCGCGGCTGGGCCCAGTCCCAAGCAGGGGGCCCGCAGGCCGCCGCGCGGGGCTGGTCGTCCCCGTGTCCCGGGAGGGAGGGAGGAGATCCACCGCTGGCCGCCCTTCCCTGTCGTCCCCCCCCAGGAGTGCCTGTGTTTCCTTGCAGTAACGAGAAGGACCGGGCGAAAGTCCCCGTGAAGAAGAAAGAGGACCCGAGTGCCATCAAGGAGCGGGAGGTGTAAGTGCTGCCGACGCTTTGGGGAGGGCGGGCGGACCGGCCGGCCACGCTGCAGCCAAGGGCATTTCCGAGCAAAGCTGTCAGAGTACGAAGCAGTGCCCCAAACCAAGGGAGTGGGCTTGGGAGGCAGCGGGAGGCCTGGCGGGTCACCCTCCCACGCTGCCTTGTGTTGTTTCTGCTCATTACCCTTCATTCTGTGCAAGTGGTAGCATTGGATATGTTGTTAATTGCAATTAACTGATTTGAATTCCTTGTCTTCCCGGCAGCCCGCAGCATCCCTCTTGTTTGTTCTTCCAGTATAATACACAGTTGGGCCCCCCTTATCACATTCTGGTTGACACTAACTTCATCAACTTCTCCATCAAGGCCAAGCTGGATCTAGTGCAGTCGATGATGGACTGTCTCTATGCCAAGTGTGAGTGTCTGCATCACTTGCAGCTTCTTCTGGACCCCATAGTGCCATGGCGTGCTCGTGATGGACTTTATTGCCCTCATATCAATAGCTGAGGATAAAAGAAATCTTGAAAAAAAGATGTGCTGTAATCATCAAGCTCATTGTTTGTGGCTATGGTAACCCTGGAACTGTCTTTGGTTTCAGTTAAACAATGGTCTTAAATGCTAATGTCAAGGTAAAGCATTAATAACTTAAAAATCTAAAATTGCCATGGCATGGTCAAAATCGGTAGCTCTGCATTTTATCACTTTGCAACCTTATCAGTTCTCACGAGTTTAAAACTGTAATATGTTATAGAGTTCCATGATAATTAACTGTTCCTGGGCATGCAAGCAACACTGTAGGGGTCTGTAAAGAAATACTGCTTGGTTTTAATACAGGCTTTTTTTGCGTGTAGGTATTCCATGTATCACAGATTGCGTAATGGGTGAAATTGAGAAGTTAGGACAGAAGTACCGAGTGGCGTTAAGGTAGGTGCAGGGTGTTCTCCACTTCTAGAATTTAAAGTTTTAATATAAGTAAATGAAAAGCACTTTCCATGACGGTGCTCTTGCACTAGACAGTGGTTAGGTTGCAGAGTCCCAGACTTGCTTTTGTTTCTCTGGCTGTATGAGATCAGTATGATGGCTCAAGTTTTAGATTATATTTTTAAAACCTAAATGCTAGGTACGAGTGCACAATACTGATCTGTAAATCTTTTTTTTCCCCACTAAGACTTTCAAAATAACACTTGCACCTGTTTCTCAAAATATATATAGTTTTTTTTAATTATAGAAATTTCTAAAAATAAAGAAATTACCCAAGTCTTATGGAACCTCATGTTATTCCTGTAGAAGTAGGTAGCACGTACTGATAATCTAGAGCCAAGTTATTGTGTGATTTGTACAAAACTAGTCCAATGTAATTCGTGCTCTCCAGGTGTACCAGTCAGATGTATTGTTCTTTTTATTTTGGCCTGCTGTGTTATAAAGTATCTGAGTGCATCCCCTAAATGGCTTTGATGTTCCCCTTCAGAGAGGAGGTGAAGTGTTCCTACAGGCACGGTATGAAAGATCAGATGCTAGAAGAAGTTCTAGTTCTTCTCACAGATAACTTGTTTCAAATTACTTTGTTAGGCAAGAGCCTAACATTGTGGGGATCTTGAACCCAAATAACAAGTACTAAGAAATACTCAACCCATAACAATTAGCCAGACAAATTGCATTCTTTTTTTGCTCCTCATTTCAATTGACTGTTGTGTACCATTCATTCCATCCCTTCAGCCCTTGTTTTGAGAATAACATGCTGCGTTCCTGTACTGTGTTACTGTACCCTCTGGTCTGATTGTGGTGATGCTGCCTTGTATGTCCCCACAGAATTGCCAAGGACCCTCGGTTTGAACGCTTGCCTTGTATGCACAAAGGAACCTATGCAGATGACTGCTTGGTACAGAGGGTCACTCAGGTATTTCTGTTTCTGAAATTTTCCATACTATGCTAACATACTAAAAATTCCTGAAGCCTCCTAGTTATTGATGACTTAAATTTCCTACAAAGTAACGGCAAAATCTCACTAAGGAGCAGTTTCAGTCCCTAGCACAACTTTATTTGAAGCAAGGTATAGTCTTCCCTGATCATTCTTGTTGCGTAGGACAGCATCAAGGAGCACTTAGGATGGGAAAGCTGTTAGCTGGGAAGGCTGGACAGACTTTGGATGTTTCTATGAGTCTATTTTGATGCGCAGAAGGATGTTACTAGTCTGCTGTGGAGTTCTGTACGAGCCTTGGTAATGCCTTGCTAAGGGCTCATAGGCCTCTTACATTCACTGAGCTCACTGAATAGAAGCTTTTGCTCAGCTTTATCTCCTTTCTGTGGGTTCACTGCTGTTGAATCTGACTCGCCTCTTTTTTTGCAGCACAAATGTTACATTGTGGCCACAGTGGATAAAGAGCTCAAGCGGAGAATACGAAAAATCCCAGGAGTGCCTATAATGTATATTTCCAGGCACAGGTAAGGGACCTCTGACAGGGAGGAACACTGCCTGGCAGAATCCTTGTCTGACAGGGACTCTATCACCATGTACTTCTCTCCTGCGTAGTGCAGGTTGCAGTAAAGGCGCTAGTTTTTGCACAAAAGTAGAAGTACAGCTGCAGCTGGGAAGAGACTGGCCTCAGACCCGCTTTTATTGCAGTCTATATGTTCACTTGCTTTTACCCAGAAAACTAGTTTACTTGAGGGCTGTGTTTCCATATACTGGCAGCAGCAGCAGGACTACCAGGCAAACGCATTCTACAGGTTCTTGAGGAAAAGAACCATTATTGTTCCATATTCTACCTGGTAGCTTTGTGTACCCTCGGCTAAGAGATTGGATTTGCTTTTTAGATAAAAACCAAATCAACTCAGAAGGATGCTAGTGCAGCAATTTAAATGCAACAGAGTTTTGCAGTATCTGCAAGTACTGGCTCTATTTATTTATTTATTTTTTAATATGCAATAGGACCAGTGATCTACTGTAAAAACATTTGCTTAAATTAATTTCCTGTTCTTTCCAAAGCACTCATAAAGCCTAGACTAAGAAGACTCTACTCACCTTTGTTTGTCATATCCAGTGTTTTAATATTTCTTCTACATAATATACAGCCCAGAAGATTTATCTTTCATAGAATCTATGCCAAATTGTTTCACAGTGTGGTAGATATGTTTGGTACCATGGTAAGGAGAGAAGTCGGGACATGGAGAGAAAAGGGCCAAAGTCTTCAGATCGGATGGGAGAGATACTGGAAAGGAAGCAGTAGTGCTAGCGGTTGGAGACAATAAGTCTAGTAATATGCAGACAGAGCAGTATGTCAGAAATGAGGAAGTTGATTGCTATAAATATGTAAAGTCTTAACTGATCTATAATTAGAATGTGGCTCAGAAGATTTTTCCCTCAAAACACCTTTGTCCCTTACTCACTGTGGCCATGAGTTGTAAGTTGAATGGCCAGTTTTATTCTCCATGGTAGTCTGCTCTTAAATCCTAAGTCAGATCTTACAAAACCACCATTTTTTTTCCTTCTCTGGAGATGGTGAGTTTTTGAGATGCCCAATTTCTGAGTTTGAGGTGAACGATAACAGCAACCTTATGAAGGCTTTTCGCTTTTGGGAATAATGTTTTTCTTCCTGGAGACCTGAGCTGCAGGTAGAAGTGTAACAAAGCTTGTTGCTGTTCAGTCTGCCTGTAAGCCTGTTGCTGCATGAGGAGGGGAGCAATGTGGAGCAGGATGTCTTCATAAGTTTTCCCTCTTTCTTTCTCAGGTACAATATTGAGAGGATGCCAGATGATTATGGAGCTCCTCGATTCTAACCTGTCCAGCCAAGCCATCAATGCCAGGACTCTGAGCCAGGATAAGGGTCCTTCTGGTTCCAACCCTCCTTCTTTCTTTTTTGCTGGGACTCTGCTCATAGGACTGTGGGTGACATTGGACTGACTTCATAGCCTCGATCTTCTAAGAAAAAGCTACTTGGAAGAGTCTGGTTTTATGCATCCTTGTTCTGACTTGGCTTGAAGCCAAGAAGCATATGGAAAAGAGAGGATGGCAGTGCCCAGAACATGCCTAACTCTCTCTTCATTGGGGTCATTGGAAAAAGTGATTTCAGCATTCTGAATTAAATACAGGTGATGCAATTCTGGCTGAGGATGAAACCACAGAAATTCTAGAAGTTTCTTATTTCTGCACCTGTGTTGTGGTTTGGGCCTTAAATCAGGACAACCTGCAGCAGGACAAATATTCCTCTGCGAAACTCCCTCACAGCTGTCCCACGAGCAAATCGGAATCTGCATTCTGGACAAAAGTCGTCAAATCTGCAGCAGTTGGTGTGCCTTCTCTGGACCCATGGTCTGGAAGATTTTAATTCAGAACTGATGGGCTTTTGTTCAGCTGTACGATGAATTATGTTAAGCGTCCTGCTCAGATTCCCATGTCTGTACTGGGTTGGATGGCAGCTCGGTCCTTTTGCTTCTACGCAGAGTGATGGCAGGAGGGCAGGGCTGGTTCGGGACAGACCTCCATCTTGTTTGCTTGACACCTATGCACCTCAAAGCCTTATCCCTTTTGTTAGGTGTCAGGGAAGATGAGGAAGGTATCAGATTTTGACAGGAAGGTGTCAAACTGGGAAAGGTATTAATGTGGGCTGGGAGCAGAGTAGGTGAGGGGAATTGGAGCAATGGCTACAGCTCAAGACTCTCACAGAGATCTGCAGCATGTGCTGCAGAGGAGGGAGGGAAAAGAGACGGTTAAGCCACATGGAGAAGTGCAGTGGAAAAAATATTTCAAAGCTTAACTCTGCATTCTCATATCTTCTCCATTACTCTTTAATTTTTAGCAATATAATTTGCTCTTCTGATCTCTGCTTAGTAGTGAGGAGAATTGTCTTAAGACTGACAGGCGAGAGACAATATGAGGGTTACCAGGGGCCACTGTCCCATAGCGTGCTTCCTGGCCAAAATGCTGGAGTTGGGGTATAGTAAAGGAGAAGACTGAAAATTTATATGCTTGGTATAATTAAGAAAATGTCCAAACTTTAGTAGAGCTTTTATCCTGTGGTGCCTTACACTGGTCCACGCTGCAGAGAATAGCTGAACTCAAATGTCTGTATGCTGGGCAGCATACAGTGAAGATAATACCTCTCCTCTGCTAATCATTTCCTGTCCTTGGGAAATGCCCTGACATGCAAATAACTGTCTTGCTAGCACCCTGCCTCTACAGATACTGCCTCTCATACGATCTCTTTGCTTGCTGCAGGCTCACCTACTAAGCTCATCCCCGAAATAACAGCATACTGACACTTTCAAAACATAGCTCTTTCTAAGCTATCACAATTGAAGTTTATCTTCTCCACGTCCAGCCAGGAAGAGGGTAGCCAACCACCCTGAGATTTTACACTCAGTGTCTAATTGTACATTTCAAAAATAATATCCTTAGTTTTCTTCTCCCAATCCAAGTAATATTTCTTTAAGCTAAATGTTTTAAGTGTTGTCATGAACACTTGAAGACCATGTTTAGTCAAATGAGAACTGAGAAACAGTTGTAGGATTAGATCTGTGTAACTTGGTTTTCAGAATAATTCTAGATTTGAAAGACTTCTTCAAGTACAGGGTTAACTAGAATTGTTCCTGTGCAAATAACTTCACTTGAATTAACCTAAATTGAAGGAAACTGGAGAAGAAAGAAATGGACGCTTATGGTAATATTTGATGGAATTCTTTCTGGCGCTGGAGAAGAGGTCAAAAGCACAGCAACGTGATGAATTTGAGGAATGTCTGTCTGCCAGCAGAATGCCTATTGGAGAGACTTAAGAAAAATATATGTATGTAGCATGAACTCGGTGGGATTCAAAGCAAATTCGCCCATTTACCAAAGTCTTTACTCCTTAAATTAATGTTCCTTATACTCTGCCTTGCTTGTTTTAGTAACAGGAGGAGGAACCTGGAATAGGCATAAGGCAATTCCTAAAGAAGTGTTAAGAGGATTGGAGGATGAGCAGCAGGGATTGGCAGTGAGCAAACCCATCAGGAAATTTCCATAAATTCAGTATAATTGGCAAGACAGAAAAACTTGGGTATTAACTCAAAGAGCCTGGTCAGAAGAGAAACATAGGACAGGAAAGGACCACCTGAGTTATCAAGTGCTTCCCCTGCAGTCCCAGGGAACCTGTGTACCAGACGCTTAGTTCACAGGGAAGTATTTACTCCATGCACACCATGGCATCCCAACCTCAGATCCAACTTACAGTATGTCAAAGGAGGAAAGATCATTATCTGTATAACAGGAAGGAGTTTGGTAAGCGAGAATGCTTTGATATTCCTACGAATGCAGAACTCGGCCAGTCCAAACCAGAAAAGAAATTCCTTCCTGACCCAACTGGCAGTTGGTTTAAACCTGCACATGAGTTAGACATCAAACAGATGCCTGCAATGTTTCTCAGTAACTAGGGAATCTAGCCACCCCCCTAACATCCTGTCTCCCGCTGCAGCCAGTTTCCATAGCTTCAGAAGACAGACAAAACAATCAGAAAAGCCGCAAAAAGAAGGTCTGAAGTTATGTGAAGAATGGAAGAAAATAATTCCTGCTCCTTTATGGGGGCCACCAGAAGGCCCAAGATTGCAGCAGCGTTGCCAAGAAACTTAAGCTGCTGATCCAAGATGTGATACTGGTTAATTGAGGGATAACCAAAATGTGGTAGAGTAGCATTTAGAAGCAGGAAGAGCATGAGCTGTTAGAAAAATTAACTAAAACAAGCATAATGACATGCATTAGGCATGTGGAAAATAAGGAAGTGATCGGTGGCAGCCAACATGGCTTCACTAAGGGCAAATCGTGCCTGACAAATTTGGTGGCCTTCTACAATGTCATTACAGCGATGGTGGATAAGGGGAGAGCCACAGACGTCATCTACCTGGAATTGTGCAAGGCATTTGACACTGTCCCACATGACATCCTGGTTTCTAAATTGGAGAGACACGGATTTGATGGATGGACCACTCAGTGGATAAGGAACTGGCTGGATAGTTGCACTCAAAGTGTTGCAGTCAACAGGTCGATGTACAAGTGGCAAGCAGTGACGAGTGGCATTCCTCAGGGGTCGGTACTGGGACTGGTATTATTTAACATCTTTGTTGGTGACATGGATGTTGGGACTGAGTGCACCCTCAGCAAGTTTACTGATGACACCAAGTGTGTGGAGTGGTCAACACGCTGGAGGGAAGCGATGTCATCCAGAGGGATCTGGACAGGCTTGAGAGGTGGGCCCATGCCAACCTCATGAATTTCAACAAGGCCAAGTGCACGGTCCTGCACGTGGGTCAGGGCAATCCCATTCACAAATACAGGCTGGGCAGAGAATGGATCGAGAGCAGCCCTGAGGAGAGGGAATTGGGGATGATGGTGGATGAGAAGCTCAACATGAGCCAGCAATGTGCGCTCACAGCCCAGAAGGCCAACCGCATCCTGGGCTGCATCAAAAGAAGCGTGGCCAGCAGGTCGAGGGAGGTGATTCTGCCCCTCTACTCTGCTCTCGTGAGACCCCACCTGAATACTGTGTCCAGCTCTGGAACCCCAAACATAAGAAGGACATGGACCTGTTGGAGTGGGTCCAGAGGAGGGCCACGAAGATGATCAGAGGGTTAGGGCACCTCTGCGATGAGGACAGGCTGAGAGAGTTGGCTGAGAGTTCAGCCTGGAGAAGAGAAGGCTCTAGGAAGACCTTATAGCAGCCTTCCAGTATCTGAAAGGGGCCTACAAGAAAGCTGGAAAGGGACTTTTTACAAGGGCTTGTAGTGATAGGACGAGGCGTAATGGCTTCAAACTGGAAGAGGGTAGGTTTAGCTTAGCTCTCAGGAAGAAATTTTTCACTGTGATGGTGGTGAGGCAGTGGAACAGGTTGCCCAGGGAAGTTGTGGATGCCCCATCCCTGGAAGTGTTCAAGGCCAGGCTGGATGGGGCTTTGAGCAATCTGGTCTAGAGGGAGGTGTCCTTGCCCATGGCAGGGGGGTTGGAACTAGATGATCTTTAAGGTCCCTTCCAACCTAAACCATTCTGTGATTCTATGATTAATGTTATAGACTGTCAAAGAGTAAGAGGGCATAATGTAGACTTAACAGGGTTGCTTTAGGACAAGGTAACGTTGGGTAAAGCCAATGTATCTTGCCTGGCAGGAGTCAACTCTGCTGCTGCCCAAACCAGATTTGGGTATTAACAAAAGCATCTGTCAGGTTATTTGGAAGTTACACATTGGCCTCCTCGATGTAGGCTGGAAAACAATTGCTACTGAAAATGGTTGAGTACGTGTATTTCTTCATAAGGGAAGTAACAGGTTTCTTCACAATATTGAGTAACCACAACAAACAGGAAGACTATTGGGAGAGATCTGACTGCAGGAAATAACCTCGAGTAGACTGATCTCACTTTGAGTGAATGAATCAGGATAAATCAAAGGATGTTTGCAACAGAAATTCCCTATTTTGAAAGGACAGACTTTTGAAAGCTTAGTCAGTGAGTAAACTGGCCCACAGAGCTTGGGGATATAAATGTTAAGTACGTGTACGATGTGGAGGGGATAGTGGCTAAAAGTACAAATGCTATCTGGAAGTCATATTCAGTGCAAGACAAATGTTAGAGGAGCACCACCCTAAACAGAAAAGGATCAATAATCACCTTTAGATGAAAAGAAAGGATAGTAAAGAATAGAAAAGTGTTCTATGTGTATTAAATTAATTAGGATAATTTTCTTAAAGATTTGCATCTCATAACTTGAGTTCACACTCTGCTTGAAGCTTTTCCGGTAGATTAATGGTGTATCACCTCTGTGGATTCCCTGCAATTTAACAACAAATGAAGTCCAGCTTTTCCAGCAGAGAGGACAAAACTTTTTCTCTACCTAAAAATCTGGTTTTCCTGATTTTTCTCCTGACTGAAAAGTCTTTGGACTTTTCCTCCAATACCTGCCTTTCTCCACTGGCCGGGAATCCTTGATTCACCAGCCATGAACTAGAGATTGAACATGAGAAAAATTGCTCGGGTTTTCTGCGTTTGGGAAGGAGGGCAAGCAGAGACACACCACAACGCTGGTGCACTGCTGACCTGAACAGCAGCCACTAGGCTTCACTGCCCAGCTACTGGAATTCACTCACACAAGCCCTCATGTCTTTTCTCTACAATGGGAGTTCAGCGCTTTGCATAAATCTTTGCTAACTGTCTACAAAACGTATTTGTATGTTTAAGTCATACTTCAGTGCGGGAAGAGAAACGCAGGAGAAAATTCTTTCCTGCTCCTCAGTGCAGTTGCTTCTGTAATGCATGAAGCAATTTCACGCATCCGCTGCTCCATTCTCACTTTTGCCTCTCAGGTTTATCACCAGCATGTTCACTGATAAAACGGAACAGAACTGTTCACGTCATTTCTCTGGGACGATCACCCAGCATGGCCCCATCCCTGCGCAGGGGCTCCGCACCGCCATCCAAGAGGCCGCAGAGCCCCTTGACGGGGCGCATCCTTCCCGAGGCCTGGCTCGGATGGATTTACGGCCACCCTCATTTCACCCTTCAGTCGCCAACCACAATTAATGAGTTCTGCCATCGCACCTCGGGTCACCAACACCGGATTCGTCGTAGCCCCGTGGGGCTAAGGGGGCGCGGTGACACCTGCTGTGGGCCGCAGCCGTTGCCAGCGGGCGGGAGAGGCACGTAGGCTCCGAAACATGGCCGCCGCCAGCACCGCCGCCTCGGTCCCGGTCGCACCGCAGCCTGCGGGAGACCGCCGGCGCCCGAGCCAGCCCCACAGGGGCGCTTGCGGGCCGGCGGCACCTGCCTGCTCGTCGCCCCTTTACACAAAATGGAGCCCCTGCCCTCTCTCCCCCCGCCCCCGCCGGCGTCCGCTCTGGCTGCCTTCTGCCGCCTGCCTCCCCCTCGCCCGGGGCGGGCAGGAAGAGGCGCTCTGCACTCGCCTCCACCCCTCTCTCTGCGCCCCGCCGCCGGGTTAGCGCCCTCCCCGCCCCGCAGTCACGGCGGCCGCCCGCTAGGCGGCGCGCTGCCGGCGCCCAACCCGCAGGAAGGGGGACGCCGCTCGACGCTCTAGCGCCCCGCTGGCGCTCTACTGCCCGGGAGGGCGGCACGCCTCCCCGCGCAGGCGCCGTGGGCCGCACGCGCCGCCGCCGCCGCGGCCTGTGGAAGCGCCGCGCTCCGCTCCCGCCGCCGCGGCCCCGCCATGTACCCGGCCTGGGGCTTGTACGGGGCGGCGGGGCACTACCCGCCGCCGCCCACCTCCATCC